>CM035806.1:60564166-60574166 GCA_020466095.1 Chlorops oryzae | reverse complement strand
GCGCGACAAAAATATTTTTTTGACTTTTAAGCTTTCTTTTGGTCTTAATAATTGGGAAAAATATATAAAAAATATTCTGAATAACGTACTCAAGTTATTGAGCAAATAATTGCAAAAAATCATAGACTAATAACCATTATTTAAAAACTTTTATAATTTCCAAATTTACACATTATATATGGGAGCAAAAATAAACTAAATTAGAATTGTATCCAATATTTAAGGGGATGGTATAGTTTTAAAAAAATTTTGGAACGTTTTTTCGTCTAAATGTACATTTCAAGAGTATGTATTGTAATTTTTTTCATTTTTCAATTTCAAGTAAATCATACTAAAACTAACTAACTAACTAAAAAGATACAGGGTTTCAAAGCGAGTGGCCCACTTGCATGTGTTCGAGAAAAAAAAATTTTAAATCGATTTTAAGCAAATGGACTTTTTTGAAGTCGGTGAACACGATGATGCAAAATCTACTTGACCAATCGTTTAAAAATGCTTCGGCGTTATCTCGGGGAAACAAATTTCCTTTTAAAAACATGTTTCCGTTTTTTTCACATTTTTTTTTTTTTTTTTTTAAACATTATATATTATTTATTGGATCACTCCTTTAGGATAGGAGTCTAACAATAAGTTATAAAATCTTACACCTAATTTAACACAATTACATATCACAGAGCATATTCCGACTTATAGAAACGTTAATGAATGTAATTTTTTGATAATTACGGGCCTCGGCTTAAGAAGACTGGGCTTCTATGATGTGTGTGTAGGATCACATGTAATTGAGTCGGTGTTGGAGAGCATAAGAAGCTCGATGAAACGGTAAGGCAGAGAATTGCAAACAGGAATTGCTGATGTGTGAAGAAACACATGTAGTATTGACGGTGTTGTTTGCGGAAACGACGATTTTAAGAAGCTAGGGTGTGCGTGGATTGCAAGGGTGCATGGAGTGCACCCACCGAGATGACGATCAGCTAGGAAAGCTGTGTTGATGAATGTGCATGGATTGCACCTGTTGTAGAGTATGACTTGGGGCCGCTGGCCGATCATTTCTTTTGAGCCTCGAATGGTGAGTTGGATTTGATAGTCTACGCGCGAGTGGGTTCACGTGTGCTTGCAGTTTACAAAAATACTTTTCTTTGACTTTGGCGAACTCCATTTTAACCAGTTCTACGTTGAGCTCTCTATGGATGCGTTCATTTGTAATAAACCAAGGAGCTCCTGTAATAGTTCTTAGGATTTTGGATTGTGCTCTCTGCAGAATGTCAATATTTGAAGCGCTTGCATATCCATACAATTGCAGACCATACGTCCATATTGGCTTTATGACTTGCTTGTACAGAAGGACTTTAAAATCTAATTTTAGGTGAGAGCGGTTATTTATTAGCCAGTGCAAGCTCTTGGCTTTTAGTTTAATTTGCGTTCTCTTGGCCTCGATATGCTTGCGCCATGTCAATCTTTTGTCTAAGTGAATTCCGAGGTAGGTAACTTCTTCACATTGAGGGATGCGTATGTTGTTCAGAAAAATATCCGGAGAAGCTTTTCTGTTGAGCGTGAAAGTTATATGCCGACATTTAAGCTCATTTATTTGAATTCGCCATTTAGTTAGCCAGTCTTGGATTTCGTTGAGGTGGTTTTGGAGCTTAGAAGTTGCCGTACTTATATCCTTGTGACGACTTAATATCGCTGTGTCGTCAGCAAATGTCGAAATCGATACTCGATCGCTGTTTGGAATATCTGCTGTATACAAAAGATAAAGAAAAGGCCCAACAACACTCCCTTGAGGGACTCCTGCATAAATTTCAAAAGTTTTTGTTGTGAACGAATTATGTTTTACTTGGAACGTTCTATGTTCTAGGTATGACTCAAATATCGCGTGGACATTTACAGGAAGTAAGCTTCTGATTTTATATAACAATCCTTCATGCCAAACTTTATCGAAAGCTTGCTGGATGTCTAGGAATACTGCTGAGCAGTATTCGCGATGTTCATATGCAAGTCGAATTTCATTCGTAATACGATTAACTTGCTCAATAGTGCCGTGATGTTTTCTGAATCCAAATTGGTGGGAGGGAACAATATGCTGTTCTTGAAGAAATGGTGTTAATTTGGATAGCAATATTTTTTCGAATAACTTTGAGAGGCAAGGGAGGAGGCTAATTGGTCTATAAGAGGAAGCTTGGGTAGGATCTTTTCCTGGCTTAGATACCATTTTAATTACCGACCGTTTCCAATCTTTTGGAAAGTATCCGTGCTTTATAATAGAATTAAATAGGACTGTTAAAAATAATACTGCAACGGAAGGTAGCTGTTTTAACATTTTTGATGTAATTAGATCATGCCCTGGGGCTTTTTTACAGACCATTTCATTTTTTATGGAATTATTAACTTCACTTGGTCTAATGTTTATGTGAATTCTGTGGGCGTTTTCAGTTTGAATTGGGAGATTGATTTGGGTATTGCTCGGATTTGGTTGAAAAACCTTACTGAGGTGCAATGCAAAGACCGTTGCTTTATCTTCGTCGGAGCGTGCCCAACCACTATTAGGTCTACGGATAGGTGACTCACTATATACTGGAGTTTTAAAACCGCGGCTCGCTAGCCACAAGGACTCTCGATTAACGCCTCTGGGCGTAAGGTTCTGGATAAAATGACGTTTTTCAGTTTCCTTATCCCTAGCTAGAGCAAGTCTAAGTTTTTTTTCTGCCTCTTTTAGTCTATCTTTGGCAATTGGCGAGCGGAATCGTTGCCATTCGCGCCTGAATCTTCGTTTTTCAGCAACGAGATTTTCGATTTCTATATTGGTCAGTGTTTTCCTAATTCTTTTTTTAAAATATGGGGTAGAATTTTTTGCTGCTGATTCTAGTATGGAATTGAAAACAATTACGGCATCATCAATATGCTCATTGCATGCGATTTTGTAATTTGTATGAATGTGGGAACTTATATACTTTTTGTACTTTAGCCAGTTAGTCCTTGGATTTGTTAAGCTGAGAGGACCTTCAACTTCTTTTGGAAACTTATGTAAGAGGAACATAACAGGCGAATGATCGGAGGTGAGGTCAGTTGTCGCTTTTGCTGAAATAAGTTCTCTTGCAACACCCTTAGTGATTCCGAAATCTAAGAGGTCAGGAATTTTTTGAAGATCTGTTGGCCAGTAAGTTGGCTGCCTCGGCGATACAAAGTCAAGAGAATTATTTTTATTAATAATTGCCTTGTATAGTTGTTGTCCCTTAGGATTGCATGTTCTGGAGCCCCAGAAAGTATGCTTTGAATTATAGTCTCCTGCTGCTAGAAATTTTTCACCCAATGTCTCAAAGTAGTCCACGAACATTTTTTCCGTTACATTAAATCGAGGTGGGCAATAAATCGCCGAAAAAAGGAGATTTTTACCTCTCATTATTACGCAAACTGTTGATGCCTGAATGAAATCATAACTATATGAATCTAAAGGAAAATGCTGGATTCTTCGACGAATAAGTATACCAGTGCCTCCATGCGCCTTGCCGTCTGGGTGGTTTGTTTGATAGAAAATATAACCAGGGATTGAGAAGAAATTCTTATTTGTTAAATGAGTTTCAGAGAGAAGCATTACGTCAACTTCTTCACGATTTAAAAAATTTTGAATTTCCAGTTTATGCTTGGTCAGCCCGTTCGAATTCCACGCACAAATTTTTAAGACGCTCATATTTTTGCTAAAAGTGCTGTCATTAATTGTGTTTGCATTTGCACAATTCTGTCTAGTGAGCTTTGCATTGTTTGCATAAATTGGGACAAACTTTGAGTTAGAGTTGATATCATTATCTCAAGACTACTATTGTTGTTAGTAGGAGGACTAACAGAGGGCGAAGGTTTAAGTACATTTGCATAAGAAACTCCTGGAGTTACAGGATTCAAATTAAGGTTGTGAGAGGATAATGGTACCGAAACAGTAATATTTTTTGTAGGATTACGAGCTGATTCTTTTTTAATATTGATTCGTTTTTTCAGATCTTGATAAACTAGACATCCTCTGTAATTCGCAGAATGGTTTCCTTCACAGTTACTGCATTTTAGTAATTTGCGATCATCAATTGTTTTTTTATTACAGACTGAACTATGATGAAGCTCGCCACATATTACACACACAGTGCGCAATGTGCAATAAGATTTTGTATGTCCAAACTCTTGACAATTGGTACATTGAATAGGACCATTTCTTTTATGTGGCTCTTCGACCGATATTTTGCGATGCAATAAGTATTGTAAATTATATATAGGATGGACTTCATTCTTTTTAAGCTTTAAGTTGTCAGGCAACAGATCAACTTTGAACATAGGCTGTGGAACTTTTGATTTATTAAATATATTTATAACCGATTTAGCGTGGAAGCCTTTTTCTCCCAGCGCATCTTTTATTTCATTTATATCGACGTCTGCTTCAATACCTTTGATCACCACTGTGATACCTTTGCTACTCTTTAGCTGATAGGTATAAAAATTTTTATTAGTAGATTCAAACTCTTTTACAACCCTGCGGAAATTGTCCTCGGTGTTGGTTTGGATTTTTGTTTCGTGAATGTTACCCTTTGTTAAGGGAACAACATGAAAGTTGTTATTTCCTAACAAAGTAGCCAATTTGGCAACAAGTGCACTAGAGCTCCGCTCGCGCAAATAGATTGGAGGCGATTTAAGTTTTTTCTCTGGCTGTGTTTCGGAATTTTCGGTCACATTTTCAGCTAGAGCGGCGAAACGATTGCCCGTTAAGGCTTTTTGGAAAGAAGGAGTTTCCGTTTTGTTGAGCTTGGCCCTAGTGTCATTTTTTCCGGCAGGGCTTCTTTTCCTCTTAGTTATATTAACATATCGATGCATACCGATCAGCACCGCCTGCTGTACGTTTTCTTTTTTATTCATTTTATTTTGGTTGCTATCCGAATCAACTATTAAATTTGTGTGGGTAAAATTTTTTGTAATTTTGGCACTAGGAATAGTGGCTGCAGGTGAAACAGGTTCAATACAATTCGGAGTGCTGTTTGAGCTATTTTCTTTAATTGCATAGCAATTTATTCCACTAACGGAGTGCGATCTTTGCCTCTCGAAATGGCTTTTTATGTTTGAAAATTGACTTGTACCTGATTGTAAACTGGTGGACTGGTCTATTTTGCCATCATCTGATGTAATTTTCCTAGCGGGAAGTTGCTGAGCTAGGTTTAGTACTCCATACTTGTGGTTTGTGTCGAGGCTACTGCTTGGTGGAGGTGATCTATCAATTGGCATCACTTCTTCTTAGAGCAGCTGACAGCTGTAAACAGCTGCAGAGACCGGTTGTCTCTGTCTAGTATATGTCTGTAATTGGATTACGATGTTAAACCAATACACGTAAGTATGTATGTTTGTCACGATACTTATCTTTATTTTTATTTACGGCGCCGCAAAATCCGCAAATTGAATGGGGCGACACCGAATTCAGAGCGAAACGTTATCGCTGGCTCCCCTTTGGGTTTTTGCCTATCTTTGACTAAGGTTTCACTTTCTCTACACTTGATTTTATTTTAATTTAAATTTGTTTGCTCGAGCGCTAAATATTTTGCTTCTACACTTCGTTTTTTTTTTTTTCCACATGATCCGGTAACCTTCGATCATGTTCACCGCAAAGCAACTTTTTTTTCTAGGGGCCTCCGGAGAATCGCTGCCACGGATTTGTTTATCAATAATTTCACCTTTTTTTTTATATATACTTTAGAAGTCAAGCTATAGCATGTACAAAAAATAAATACACCAACATTATTCACGTCTCCAATAAAATATCATGAAAACATACATTTTTTCGACTTTAAAACCATAGAATCCCCTTAAAAATACCACCTTTCGCGGCAACCGTAATTGAGCTTTGAAATTTACGGACGGTTACCGACGGTTATGAATCGCAATATACCTCATTAACTATGCTTTAAGGGATAGGTTAATCAAAACTAGAGCTTAAAACCTCTTAAAACTTTTTTTAAAAGCTTATGTAAAGATAGCTTTCTTTATTTTATTAAGTGAAAAAATAAGGAATCTTTAACAAGCTGCCACTTATACACTAAATGTTACAATAAACCGAATGCACATAAAAATGCTCTAAGAATGTACAAATATTAACTTCTAATAGCTACCACTATTTTTTTTAACGGAATATTAAAGAAAAATCAAAAACCAAATATTTGTTTAAACAGCCTCGTATCACTTCTTCATTCACACCTAATAAAAGAACAACTTTACCGTTGCCGTAACAACAGGTTTTTACCTTTTTTGATAAATAATTTTCAAAAAAAGTTAGTTCAACTATTTAACAATAAGACTCTGCAATGATTATTGGAATCCGCGACAAAAAATTTTTTGATTTTTGTCGTGCAAGAATAATATTTCAGACCAGTGTGGGTCGTGGGAAGTGGTTCAGAAATTTCAGAAATCACGATTGTTAAGGTTTTTCCTGGATAACTTTTTTACTATACATCCCAGCTTATTGAAATTTGGTGTGTGTATAGCTTCTATGTAGACTTAAGCTTTCGCTGAAAAAAAAATTGCGACATCGCTATAACTATGGTCATTATCCTACACATTAGAAAAAAACACTCTTTCTCTTATTCTCATATCTGTATACAAAAATGATTTTTTTTTGCTTCTTCCGATTGTGTATTTTGCCGCCAAATAAAGTCGTCACTTAAGGTTAAAATTTGACCACCATTCGCGAAGTTCGCGAAAATTTTGATTTTCACTATTTTGAATTGAGGATTTCGCAGCTAAACAAAATGTCCTCTAAGGGTTAAAAATTTATCAAGACCACCATTCGCTAAATTCGCAAAAAATTGATATTCACTATTTTGAATTGAGTATTTCGCAGCTAGATATAATGTCCTCTAACGGTTAAAATTTGACCATGACCACCATTCGCGAAAATTTTGTGCTTAATAATAATTTCGAGTTTTACAAGCTAAATCGAAGTACAGATAAGGTATAAATAGATATCCAAGGTAGAACAACGAAAACGGCAGGAATTTTTGTTAAGGTAATGTTTTAACATATTTTAGGCTGAGGAAAAGGTATGTGTGCAATCGGCTTTGCCGATGTAAACTTCTTTACTTGTCTATATTTATTTCAACAGAAATCTAAAATTTTTTGAAAGAAATCGCCTAATACCTCAACGTCAAAATGAGCCTTTCACAAGCCGAAATGCTTTTTCGCTTAATTGTATCCTTTTCTTCTTCCATATCTTTGTACAACTTTGCGCAAAACCCTTCTTGGTCTCGACGAGTAACTCAATTCCTTACCCAAACTCGGGGAAGTTTACGAGGATTTTCAAACACAGTTCGGTCCGAATCGTCGTCAAAAATATAGCCGGCCAATACGACGGCAAGAATTCTTTTACTTTTTGCATTTAGCGACATTTTTTTAAAATTTTATTAAAACAATCTCTGGCCGATGTGTTCACTATATGCACAACAATAATATTTAGCGTCAAATGACAGTTGGCCATAATTTAATTTGGTCACTATCGTGCATATCGTGTAACACCCAAGCAAACCGAAAAAGCAATTTGGGACCGAACAATATTTGGACACTATCTAGAAATGGTGGTGCGCAAACGTTTTGGGACAATATTTGCATATCGTGTAACCGCTAAACAAATGTCTTGCTGACAAATGAGCATACAAGCCAAAATTTAACCAAATGATTTCAACCAAACGTTTGGTCATTAACCATATCGTCTAACCGTCACTTTATAGTCGAAAACTGGCGAAAAGAGCCCTAAAAATCGGGATTTTTCACTACAAAAATGATTTTCATGAGCATTTTAATTAGTGCAAACACGTTCAGATCCCATAAGTATGTTTGTAAAAGTTGTTAAGCTTCTTACCGGCAACAACTGTTTCAAAGATAGTAGTGGTATTCAAGCAACAGTGCAAACGCAGTGTGCAATATTTGCACTTGTCAAATTGCGTACAAAAAAAGCAGTGCAAATATTGCACACTGCGATTTGCACTGTTGCTTGAATACCACTAGTATAGGAAAAATTTGGATTCCCTTCAAGCTATACCCAAAAAAGTAAAAAATTTAGAATTTTTTGGGTACTTTTTTTTTACAAATATTATTGAATTCAAATATATTTGAATTTGAACACGTAAAGTTAAACGGGATAAGCGGAAAAGCGCTTCTGTTCCCATTTGGAATTTCCGTTATTTTCCTAACATTTAAATTACAGTCCTCTTAACTAAGGAAAAAATTATTCTTCCTAAAATTCATTTGTTCAAGCCGATTGCAAATCAATGAAAAGGAACTCTAACGGAAAATAGCGGAATCTCTACATATACCCATATATATATCTATAAATTTCATAAATAACGGAAATCTATATTTACATATAAGTTGTATAGAGAGTTGACCACGCTAAAAAGCGCGCCAACTTAATATATAACAAAAGAACGAAGAAAAAGAACGGTCCTTGCACTTTGTAACTATATACATACATACATACTTACAGTGCACCTGTACTTAGACTGCTAAATAGCAGTAAGTACAGCTCATATCACGAACGTTTTTTTTTTCTCCCCACGTTCTCTTTACTGACAATTAGTAAACGCATAAAAGAAGAAAAAGCAAACCTAAAATCAAATAGAAAGATCAATTCTTTGCTGTTATATTGAGCAGCACCCGAGAAAAAAAAAAAAAAATTTTTTTTTCTTTGTCATTCTCCCGTTTTCTTTTTGTATACGCTATAACGCTGTTACCATTTGGTATACCTCAAATTTGATTTTAGTTGTTTTTTCTACCTTTGCATTTGTTGCAAATCGAAAATTGTGCATATTCAAAGAACTTTCATTTGCATAAGTACAGTGCACACTACAGTAGGAAATAGGCGGACTGGCTTGCGACATTTATTATATATTGCGAATTTTTTATATTAAACATATAAACTCTATTTATCAGCCCATTATTTGCAATTATTTAATTAGTTACGAAACTAATTAAATACACTAACGTGAGAAAATTCTATTTCTTTTTCTTTTTTTTTTTGTGGAAACAAAATTTTTTTGTCGTTTCAAACTCAGTTTTGCGAGAAACAAGTTTGACACCCTACAGTCGGTTTTAGACAAAGTTGTTTGAAACCCCGTTTTGAATTGATTTTCTCGTTCCTTGCTTTCTATTTTAATTTTTTGAGAAACAAAAGCCCTTCATTTTTTCGTGAAAATGGCTCAAAGCGAAAACGCAACTTCTACAAAAATTGCAATGGCTTCGATATTCATTTTTCGGTCCGATGACCTAGTGAAATTTTGCTCAAAACTTGAGCAAACCCCATTAGAAGACATGACCCAAGGCGTTCTAGAATCTAAAAAATCAGATTTAGACCGTAGATGGAATATATACTGGTTACCGCCTACGAGGACGCTATGGTCTCTAATGAAGAAGCCAGCAACGAAAAATTTAAAAAATCTGCTATTGGAAAATTTGATAAATGCACCGAAGCATTTCACTCATGTAAGGCAAGACTAAGCGAGATGTTGCAGACTTTCAATACTGCTGCCAAAGTTGGCACCCATTCTACGATAAAAGAATCATCTCATGACCACGTTCCCTTGCACACTAGCATGACGCTACCCCCTTGTGACACGGAGGCCTTTGAAGGCTCCTACGAAACTTGGCCAGCGTTTAGAGACCTTTTCACGGCAATTTACATTGAAAACCCTCGCCTTAACCCAGTACAGAAATTATTTTATTTAAGGCAAAAAACCAAGGGTAATGCAGGAAAAATTGTCCAACATTACCCACTCAGTGCAGAAAATTTTGTTTTAGCATGGGAAGCTCTTCGTGTTCGCTATGATAATAAGCGTGTTCTTCTTTCAAATCAATTGAATCTTTTACTGAATTTGCCTTCAGCAACTACCGAAAGTTGTGAAGCGATTCAAAAAATTCAAGTCACTATTAGTAACTGTCTTGCGACATTGACGTCACAAAGAATCAGTGTGGATAATTGGGACCCTTT
>CM035806.1:60539066-60564066 GCA_020466095.1 Chlorops oryzae | reverse complement strand
TCAGTCTTTCAACTCAAGTTCAAAATTGCCCGTTTACGCTCAGGTTTTCTACCCGGGTTGAATATACCTGGGTTAACATGATGCACAAACGTAGTATATAACTGTATCAGAAACAAGAATTCGTCTGATACAGACTCATTGTAAATAGTGGCAGAATTATCGCGTTTTTTAGATGCTATGAGAAATGCGACACTCTCAATTTTTTTTTAATTTGCTTGTAGTTTTGATAAGAATACATAAGAGCGAATACGACAGGAGAGAATAGAACTGAAAACGACTGATAGCTGTGGGGAGTTGAAATTTGTTCTTGACTGTGTGTTAGTGATATTGGCATCCCACCCGGCATCAAATCCGCTCATTGGCGGAGGTCCGCACAGGCGAAGAAAACACGGATCTCAAATTTCCTTGAGTTCCGCAAAAACCCGCTCAAGCGGAGACAGCGCTGCCAGGTCGTCGTTCATACTATGAGACAAGACAAGCGAGAGACACGGTGAATTCTCTTTTGGTGTCTTATTCGTGTTCATACTAGTAAAAATTGTCTCTGCGACATTTGAAATAGAAGAAGAAACTGGTTTTATACAGTGCTGCCAGAAAAAATATTTTGAAATACCTACAATCTGAATTAAAAATCCCCTACGCTCTTGAAATAAGATAAATAAATTATTATCACGGTTTTCGACAAAATAAGTTGGTCCAAAGATCTTTTTTAGAAAAAGTGTAAGCTATTCTCCACAATTTTCGTATTTAATACTTCAAAGCTAGCTTTTTAAATTATTTCCGAAATCTGTAGATATGCTTCTTCATAAGAAGAGAATATTTACCCAAATATGGCAGCACTATTTTTATGATGAGAAGGACAAGCACAAAGCGTGTCGCCGAGTACGTAAGACACGTACCCCTCTCTCTACCCCGAACGTCCCTTGCCGACAACCACCGTGTCTCTCGCTTGTCTTGTCTCATAGTATGAACGACGACCAGGTCTCATAATTTTTTATGAGATCTATTTACTTTTCGTTCAATCTCCTACCCTACTAACTTTTTCCTAAAATCTACTACTTTTGCTCTTTTTATCCCAACCCTGCAGAAAAACCGAGTAGAAAACTGCGGCGTTTTTCTAGTTCAAACTTCACCAGAACTATTTCTCCATTATAGCCCTTCCAATATATAATTTTGTAGAATTTTAAATATTAAAATAAGAATTGGTGGTCAACAATTGACTAGTGTAAAAGACCTTATTAGTACTCGTCGATAGTCCAAAAAAACGTCGATACTATCGATAGTAAAAACATAAATAAAATATTATATTATTAATATTATATTAGGTATTATTATACTATATGCAATCCAAACCAGAGCTACTGCGTCAAATCGCAAAGAAAGAAAAACATGGTACTCAAAAAGCGAATCTTGACAACGACAGTGACGTCGTTAAAGACGACGATGACGTTTTTGTTAACGAATACTTAAATATGTCTATTGGATAAAATTCGTCGACTATTTTTCTAAATAAAACACTGAAATAGAGATCCTTTTTTGATCCTTTCTTTCTCTCTTCAAAATCCCGCGAAATCATTACATTTCTCAGGAAAACCCTTTTTCCCATGAAAAATATTTGGTATCATTATGTATGTATAATTGATTGTATAACATAACCCAACATACCTATATGTACCCAGCGGGAAATGTCACCCTGACATCACCGGTGAAGTCAGGGTGACTTGTCACCCTGGCATGCGTGACAATTCGTGGTGTTGATAACTCTCTTCTTTGCGCTCTCTTTGAATATTTCGAAAATTTTAAAGTATCTATTTTTAACATTTTTTGTTCGCCTCAGCCAGGGATCGAACCCGCGATCTTCGGATTATGAGTCGAGCACTCATAATCTACGCCACTTCATGC
Organism: Chlorops oryzae; assembly: GCA_020466095.1. Classification (NCBI taxonomy): domain Eukaryota; kingdom Metazoa; phylum Arthropoda; class Insecta; order Diptera; family Chloropidae; genus Chlorops; species Chlorops oryzae. The sequence continues at coordinate 60,562,167 of CM035806.1, read as the reverse complement.
TAACGTTCAACTGACGCTAAGACCTTATTTAAATTTCAATAGCCAATGAGATTCAAGCACATGAACAGCATCCCTCCACGATGACATGTCCTCAAGATGTCATGCATGGAAATGTCACCTGTATGTCATCGATAACATTACTGATGCCATTGTCATGCAGGAGATAATTTTCCGCTGGGTAGATAAAAAAAATTCGTCAACATATACATCAATACATCAACGTCTAAAAATACATTAATATGTCTATTTAAAGTTGAAATGTTTTTATTTCAATGTTTAAATAAATTTAAAAAAAAGGTTGTAGATCTCCTAGTTTTGGATTATTGTAAGGTACGAGATCTACTAACTTTGGAAATGAAATCTCCTACTTTTGAAAATTAAGACATGGCAGCGCTGGGCGGAGATAAAAACGGATACACATCAGAGAGCTCAAATCTGATAACTAACTCTCATTTCTTGTGTACATTTTGTTTATACTAAATTTTTCTAAATATTTTTGCAAGGAGTCCAACAACAGCTCGCAAGGAATTGATATGTAAGGTATGAATCATATAGAACTACCCAGTGGGAAATTTCGTCCTCGCAAGTAAACGCTTTTTTCTTCTTTTATAAGCCGACGATACATCATATACCTTTTTATTTTTATTTCATTTTTGTTTTAAATACGAAAAGTTGCACGTTTCACTTTGTTAAAATAATAGGATCAGCTAATTTGTAAGTGTTGCTCTTCAAAACTTCATTACTTTGTAATACAGAGTTTCCCTCAAAGCTACATTTTAATTATTCTTTGCATTCCTTTTCTGGAAAAACGGTAATGCATTCCCTTTAACTAGAATTATGCAATGCTTGTCTATCAATGAATTTATTTATTGCTATAGAATTGAATATATATTTAAATAAGAAAAGAATGACTTCTTAAACTTCCCACTGGGTATAGCTGCAACTTCCGCTAAAAGCTATTACGTGATACACCACACTTTCTATTACGTGGTTCACCACAGCACTCGACTTATGGTGTGGTTCACCACAGTTGAACTTTTTCACCAAATCATGCCATAACGCGCCAAAATTTGGCCGAATATGCAGCTATAGTTCTATATGGTATGAATACTGACTTAAACGGCTAATTCTTTTATTAATTAATTTGTTTTTCAGATATATTAGACCATTTAAAAAAAATTCAGCAACTAATGACGTCAAAAGTGTATTTCAATTAATTCATAACAATTGTTATTCCTTTAAGAATAAGAAGAAACAGAGATAAAAAAAAAACCAAATAAAAGAAGAAGCAAAACCAATCAAATTTTCTTATTAAAATTCCAATAGGAAAATCCTAATAGGAAACCCGCAAAACCTTCGCCAAAAAGTCCAAAAATGGATCCGCAGGCGGAGGTTTGCGCGAATCGTAAATTAACATTCTTGTGCCACAAACTGAGCGACGAAGTGTGTATACGCGAATCGTTTTCGGATCCGAAAACGGACGTTTTGTCCGCAAAAACCCGCAAAATTCTTCACCTGCGGATCCGTTTTCGGATCTCAATGCCGGGTGGGATTGTACGTACACGCGTTTTGCTGAAAGTCTAAACTTTTTTGCGGCTTTAGCTTTTCTTCAATGCCCGAATTGTGTGGTGAAAGTCCATGTTCCATAAAATTTTTCCACCTCCCCTCACCCGTCTTGGTGATTTTTTCCCCCCATAACCAAGTGTCACTTGTAGTATTGTATGATTGCAAAGAGTATGGGCAATGTGAATGTATGCAATTTTTGCGATTGTATTGGTTACGCGTAAAAGCTCTTTTGTTGATAATTCGGCAAACAACTGATTGTCAGATGCGAGCAGGGCCGCCAGTAAAAGAAGTCGCTAAAAAAACGAAAATTCCTCTAAAACAGCCAATTTTATTCTCCAGCTCGCGAATTAATAGCCAACATTACCATTACGGCTCACATGCTTCTACAATTTATATTTTCAAGCTAACTTCGTTAATTTAAACATTCATGCAATCAGAGTATATACCACAACCTCCTTACATTTCCTATATTTTCCAAAAAATCCTTGTGGGATTTTTCGTTGGTTTTTTGATTTCGGAAAAATTGGAAAAGGGGTTTTTAATCATTTTAAGGGGTTTTTTTCTCGGAAAAATGTGGCACCCCAGCCGGAAATTTCACTACTTCTGCAGTACTTCCGAAGTGGTGAAAATTCATACTGCGACTACTCGCATTACTAACCCTTACTTCTAATGAAGTTTGTTAGGAGATGGCCGCTATTTTCAGTACTTCAAAATTCATGTGTTATTCATTAGGTAATGGAGTGTATGACCCTGGTCCGCATGAAAACTTCATTTGGGAAAAGTGCACGTGCTGTCTGGCTAAAATGGATCCAATGTGCATGATTATTTCATTTGAAAAAGTATATGCTGCTAACATGAATCATAATATCATTCTGAACAAAGACTATGGTGCCAACGGGAATGAGAATTTTATTTGAAAAAACTGTATGTATACGCCGCGGGGATCTGAGAGGAGAAGGAAAATAAATTTTTAAATTTTTTTAAATGTTTTAATAAGCGCTTTCGAACTTGTATTTTTTCAATGAATATTTAAAAAAAATTGGCGGATATGGCCATATTTCGTCTCTTCGTGACTGACACATTTTTGCCTCTGGAAAGACTTAAGAGTTTCAATTATCAAAACATCTTAAGTACAAAAAAATTATAAAACTTTTGAGAATTGTAGCACACAGATTGAAAAACATCTTGTCATGCAAATTTCATAGGATCTTCATTAAAAATGGGAGTATACAACCCTCTTTCAAATGAAAATTTCATTCGAAGAAGAGTCTGTTGCAACGCGCTCTTACTTCTGTGATATTTTCACTAGAAGATCATTTGAAAAATCATCAATTGGCCTCTTTCGAAATGAATGCTTCACTACTTCTGCATTAATGATTTGTTCATGCATGGGATAAAGTCCGGCTGGGACCACTAAGCAAAAGCCAGACTGTCCCGTATGTGTGAAAGCACAAAAGCTCATGATGTGGACATGTGAAAGCTCTTCGCTCTCCAGCTCAAGGCGTGCCCACCTCTGCAGCAGTGCTGCCAGACCAGCAGATTTTCTGCTAGATCTAGCAGATTTTGAAGTTGGGCAGCTGAGAAATATTCGTTATTAGGGATGTGCCGTATAGTGAATTTGCCGGATAACCGGATATCGGATATCCGGTCAAAATATGTAGCCGGATACATAGTATCCGGCCGGATATCTGAATTGACAATTGAACAGATTGTCCGAAAAAATTGATTTTCTGGCAACGCCGTTCATTGGTATAACATAGAGCTGGAAAACATTCGATTCCACCATTGATATTATCGATGTTTTTAAATTACATTAAACTAAATTAATTATTTATCACAAAAAATAATAAAAAAATCTAGTTTATGGTTAAAAATAGACAATCGCAATAAAAACATGGATAATGCTTAAAATTAAAAAACATCAATCTGATTGTAAGTATCTAAATAACATCGATGTTTTTCAATTATAAGCATTATCGAAGTTCATACTACGACCGTCTATCCTTTTCCATAAACTGCTAAAATTGTTAGGATTTAAATTAAGTTAATTTGACAAAATTTATTTCGATCACTATCTATTAAAAGAAATTTAAAAACATCGATACCATCGATTATAATATCGATTGCTTTTGAGCTCTAAAAGTATGATATAGATATATATAAGAATAATATGATATATAATATATAAGATATACTTTGAGCTCTAGCATAATCAGCTGTTCTGATTTATTTTGCATGTTCAACAAAAAGCAAAACTCAAAGATGGACAAATCAAAGTCTGCGGTATGTATCGGTATCCGGCCGGATAGTAGTGATATCCGGTGGGCTTGCCGGATATCTAAAAATCAGCCGGCAAAGAAATCTAGCGGATATTTTACTGATTGATTCAGATTTGATTTAGCTGACTTTTTAGGCTTTTCGCTAAATTGATGCAAAAAAATTGTATGTCCATTGGTAATCAAAGCGACGCACGTTTTGAGATCTTTCCTACGAGACGCAAAAAGCGTTAATCGAGATTAGCCGGATAAAAATTCCTGATCTGGAAATACTGGTCAACTGCTTGCTTATATACGCCAATAACGGATTGTTTTGAAGCGTTGGGGGATTCGTGAAAATTTAGTAACCCAGTGGGAAGTTTTAGAAGTCATTCTTTTCTTCTTTCAATATATATTCAATTCTATAGGAATAAATAAATTCATTGATAGACAAGCATTGCATAATTGTAGTTTAGGGAATGCATTACGCTTTTTCTATAAAAAGAATGCAAATAATAATTCAAATGAAGCTTTGAGGGACAACTCTGTATTGCATAAGTAATGTAGTTTTGAAGAGCAACACTTACAAATTAGCTGATCCTATTATTTCTAAGAAAGTGAAACGTGCAACTTTTCGTATTTAAAACAAAAATAAAATAAAAATAAAAAGGTAAATGCTGTATGAGGGAACGCACTATCGTCGTCTTATAAAAAAAAAAGCGTTTACTTGCGGGACGGAGTACATGAGAACTTACGAATAATGAAGCTGAAAGTTCTTTTGATTTCCCAACGACGAGAATAATGAATGAACGTGCTACCTTTTGGTTTGATATTTTCAATTTACAATTAATAAAATAAGACAATAAAAAGGTAAATGATAAATCCAAACGCCACTATCGTCGTGTTATATATTCCTTAGTAATTGATTATAAATTTTCATTACTTGCGGGGACGGAGTACATGAGAATCTTCGAATAATTACAGCGGAAATGTCTTTCCTTCGTGAGTGGCCCAATGGAGCGAAAATCGTAGGACATCGATGTGGATGAAAGGCTACCTGTTCTGTAATGAGTTTGATGCATTCTTGAATTCTTATTCCCCAAGGGCGAATTTCCCACTGGGAAAGGAGCTTAAACTGATAATAAAATTAATATCATAAACATAAATATCCAAATAAAGATGTTTATACCCACGCTTTCACCAAGCTATTTAAATAAATTGAATTAATAAATTACCTTCATTACTTGGTATATGCGATAAGAAAGTTCGTTTCGTTCAAGTGAGTTCATTTAACATATTCTTGTTGTAATTACAGAGGGTAATGATCTTTCCTTCGTTTGTTTCAAGCGAATGAGCGAAGAATCGTAGGACATCGATGTGGATGAAAGTAATGTGTCACTAGTAATGCAGTGTCATAGCCTTCTTTTTCTTAGTAACGACCTAAGGGCGAAATTTTTCCTACTGGGAAAGGAGCTTAAACTGGCATATTAAATTCGCTGAATCTAGTTGAAAATAAAGCGCTGTCTAGCAGAATTTCACAAGTAACCCTACGCTTTCACACAAGCTGTTCTGCAGTAAAGTCAAGCAAAAATTTACTATTATCTGATTCTCGTATGCGATTCAGAAAGCTGTCGTTTTCAATTTTCAAGTTTAGTAGTATAACTAGCTTTTTTTAACGGGTAAGTATTTTTGGCATTGTTGTAGTACTTTTAGGCGAATGAAATAAAATGGGTTGGAAATAAATATTTAACGTATGCACTTCTCTTAGAAGGCTAGTGTCCTGATGAAACATTGAATGGTAGTAACTGTATCCGAGTAATATTTTATTCTATAATTAAAACTGGCATTTTTTTTGTATTCGCTGAATCTTTTTTCAGTTTTGAGAAATAAATTGCTGTCTAGACGGATACTTGTCACAAAACCTATCTGGCATACACTGCTCTGCAGTAAAGTCAAGAGAAATGTATCTAATTATCTGAACTTCTCGTAGTATCGGTAGTCAGGTGCTGAAAATCGTAGTAAAATACTACAATTTTCGTAATTCCGACAGTACTGTTTGGCTTTCGTCTTTAGTAGGGATGCTCAAGTGTGCATTTTGTAAATATCGATTCTAGGATACCAAATAAAATTTCCGCAGAAATCTGGATCCTACGATATACGCTATTTACACGTTAATGCACATGTCGATAAATGAAACTAAAATTCCGTTGGCAATGATAGGCATGGGGAATGACAGTAACAACTGCTATCCGAGTACCACATCTTCGCGCGACCCTAGCAAATTAAAAAGTGTGATTTCATTATCGAAATGTCTTAACGTGTAATATGGCCTCATAAAGGCTTTTTACATTTGAGGACTTTTACACTAGGGCAATTTTTGCCGGCAATACTTGTCCAAATCTATCTATTAGATCTGCCTTCGCTTTTAGACGTATAATAAAGATTGCCGAGCATATTTCAACTTTTTTGTCTGTTTTTGACGTTGCCCCGTTCGCGCAGGGTGATGAAGTTTTGAATAAATTAAAATAACTATAATTGTAGTAATTCCGACTGCACTGGTTAGGGTTTCGTATTTACTAAGGATGCTCAAAAGCAGAGGTGACCGGGCACTATTCAAGGCAATTTACATTATGCGCAATAGTAGTGAAACTTTAACATTTTATATTTCCCGATAAAATCTCAGTTGTTAACACCTCGAAGAGTAGATAAGCAAAGCGAAGCAAAGCGTCATAGATCCCAGCTCGCAGCCATAGTCTGTCAGCATACTGAGCATCAACGCACTCTAACTGAGAGCAAAACTGAAAATTGCCGAGTACCGAAAAAAGTTCTGAAAATTAAAGCAGAGCGACATTTTTCTCTGCCTCTGCAAAGCTTTGCGTCATCGCCAACAAATTTGAAAAAAATTGCCGTGACTTCGATAATTACCTAGTGTAGAAGGCCTTCGGTTAGTCAATCGCTTCGCTTCGTCAAATTCCTAGTGGCATATTCCCTTTTGAGTTGCGACCTCGCTTTTATACTTATGTGAAAACACTCTCGCACTGCGGCTCACTGCGTGGCATGGCATAGCGTAGCATGGCATAGAGAAAATTTGTAGTAAACTTTTACGCATAGCAATCAGCTGATTGACCCCTGGATGTTTCACACATATGTGCACCTGCTGCTCAAGTAGTTTTGGACAATTTCGACCTTTGTACGATACCTTAGAAAATCTATTTTCCCTATTAGTTTAGGTAAAATCCTCACGGAAACCTTTGGATATACGCTTGATTGTACTGAACGTTAAGACGTTTCTTTGATAATGAATACATTTTTGTCAAACTATGTTTGTGCCAGATAAGGCAAAACTGAATAAGTTGAAATTTTATGTTTTGAGAAAAAACGCTTCCATACCACATCCCCGCGCGACTCAACTAGCAAACGAATAAGTGTGGATTTGATTATCGAAACTGACATCCTTAACGTGTAATATGTTTTTTTTAGAGAAAAATGCCTTTTACATTCCGGACTTTTACAGCTCGGGCAAATTATACTGCCGGCAAGCTATTTTCCAAATTATCTTCATGGAAAGTTGCCTGAAGCTTTTACACGTATTCAAACTCATTGCCGAAGCAATTATGTCGAAAGATTTTTTTGTACTGTATTCTATGAACTTCACTATGCCTCCGTTCTTTTAAAAAGGTTAAGAACTTAAAACGCTGATATATAGAATATTGAAAACTCAGAGAAATATATTAAAGTATCCCTGGATTTACAGGTTGATTTATTCAAGATTACAATAAATATAAAATCCCACAGTCCGAGAGAATAATTCCCTTTTTTGCAATTGTAGAAATCATGCAGAAAAATTCTTAATATGGAAAACTGTCATAGTGGCAGCACTGCAAACGTGATTATGATTTGGCGTGTCGACAATACTATAAATTGCAATATCAACAACCTCGAAAGTAGAAAGCATAATGAAAAACGTCAATAGTAATTTTCCATATTTTCTAGTTTTATGTTCTTAGATATTGAACAAAATTATATGAAAGATGAAGCTAGAAATGGCAGCTCTGCCAGAAATAACGGTGCTATTCTCCAAACGATGGCAATTTTCCTCTACCCCCACGCTTTGCAAATCTCGCCATAGAAATCAAAAAATCTATAGAACGGCTATGCCATGCTATGCCTAGTGCTAGATTTTCTGAGTGTCTGCATTAGTCAATACATTGATCGTACATTGATTTCTATGTGATAGATGGCACTTTTGCGCAGTTGCGTGAGTCGCTTTCTACACTTACTCGAAAGAATTGATCGTCAATTCTTACTTCGTTTGCCTTTTATGACATTTTCCTCTTCAACACAGGGGTGATATTTTATACAATACAAGCAATACAAGCAAAATAAAATATGTATCTCTGATTAAGGGTTGATAGCAGAAGCATAAACACAGCACTACCTGTTTTGTTTTAATGAATTTAATTATTGATGCTAAGGAGTATTTCAAAATGCTTGAATTAAAAATGCTTTTTGAAAAAGACAATTTTTAGTGAGTAGCTGTTAAATTGTTTTGTTTGAAAATAAATTCTATTAACGATTTTTAGGAGTAAACTATCTAGGTGATTTTCATATTGTTAAAAGAATAAAGGTGAAACTCCATAAACGACGGAACATTTCAAGCGTTTTAGGCGGAAGAAATGTAGCTGCTTCCATTTAAATACATTTCAGTACATTGATAGGATGGAAGCAGCAGAAATATTTTCATCTTTGCCGCGAATACCGCAGCAACCGTCCTTTCCGTCGTTTATGGAGTTTCGCCTTAAATTTAAATTATATTCATCACATTTTTCTTCATATCTTATAACATAAAAAGTAGTCTTCAATTTATAGATTTCGGTAAATACAAGAATGTAAGATCCTAAAGTTTTGATCAAGAAAAATAAGTAAAAACCATATAATAGCATGCGATGCTGTCTCCACGAACAACGAAAACGAATAAAATAAGATGTCAGAAATTTGCTCCCAGCCATCGATAAGTTCGATAAACGAAAGAGAGCAAAGACGGATTGAGCGAGTACGTGCCATGTAGGACTGTAGGTCTAACTGTCGACGTCGAAAAGCCTCTGCCGCGATGGGGAAATACACCATTAGGCAGGTATAGGAAATTCAACAAATTGGGGAAATTCACCAAAAAGCTACCAACAAAAACCTTAAGCAGGAATAGGAAATTCAACAAATTCGAGAAATTCACCAGAAAGCTACCAACAACAATACGGGTAGACACAAAGTGGCACTATGATGCCACTTGCAAGAAAATTTTCAAGGAAACACGGCGTCGGCTCGGTTTTTTATATTGCTTGAAAAGTTCATAATTGAAACTTTATTAAATTTATTACGATATTTTTTTGCTTAATGTGCACGAATGTTTTCATTTTGTAATAAATTGACATACATTTTTGACTACGGCTACGAATTTGATTGTACATAGAATTTAGCATTTTTGCTGAAATAGTGTGATCAAAAAGTTATGTGGACAGGGTAGGACTAAAAAAACAATTTCTGTTTCTCCTTGATATTGCGATTCCTTGATTAGTTTTATGTTTTTCAAGGTTTTCGTATGATTTTATGAGTTTGGTAGATATTTTATATGTAATGTACTCGAAAATCGCCCAAAATTAAAAATAAAAGTGGCAATGCATTTCACCACAGCAGAGCTAAAGATTTCGCTGCCATAGCATGCTTCTCTTTTCCTCATGCTATATGCCTATGTTGAAGCAGCATAGCTCTAACACATTGCAGGGATTAGGAACATACAATACTACAAGCGACACTCTCTAAATTTTTTGAATTTGCTTGTAGGTATGATAAGAATGTGTAGGAGTGCGATAGAGACAACGGGAAACAGTTTACATGAGTGCGACTGAAAAAGATAGAGTTTTGTCAACGACTGCTCTGGTGAACAGTTCAACAGCCCTGCAGGAAGTATGATTTTGTTAAGCTCTAGCGTTTTACTAGTTCTAATTCCACCAGCACTGGTTCTTCTTTATACCCCTGGTTATGTATTACTCTGTACAAATTTAACATTGCGTGTGGGCTAAAAATCACTAATTGTACACTTGAACTAACGCCTTTTTAGTGATTTGGGTAACCAATTGGGTAAATTGGGTATAGTAAAACACTAGTTCTCTTGAAAGATTATTGACCATATTTTTTGGTTTTTTGGTTATTTTTGTTCTAAAAATTTTTGAGCCTCCAATACGCAACATTTAAAAGACACCGAATTATTTTTCGTGTTTGTTTTATTTACAAAAATATTTATAATATTATATATACAGATAGATTTTATTTTTGATTTCGAAGCACCAACCCTCTTTGCAACAACTATATAATGGCAACTCTTATTACTGACACAAAAACCATTTTTCCATGCAATACTAGTCGGAGCATTATACGAAGCTCTACCCCTTTGCACTAGTTCTTTATTTTGGTGAAAGTACTAGTTGCATCCGGGCAATATACCTCACGCTTCCTAAGGGTAATAAGCATTGAGCTGCTGTGTTGAAAGTCAGATTGTAATGTCGATGTGTGAGTTCATCTGTACACAAATCGTGGTGAAAGTCAGTTTATTTTATGTGAATGTGTTACTGTGGGCAAAGTCAGATTGTGAATGGGCAAAGTCGGTTTATACAAGCTCCCCTCACCCGTCTTAGTGATTTTGAGAAGTGTCGCTTGTAGTCATATATACATATATGTCACTCAGGAGCCGTTTCTATTTTGGCTCTTTTCAACACGGTCTTGGGTACCCACCACGGTCTTGGGTACCCACCAAAATGAGCATTTTTCACTTAGGTACTCACCAAAAGTTTTTCTCTCTCGCTCTTTTTTTGCCTGCCGAGTAACATCTCTTTCTAACTGGCGCGAAATGACCCGCCAAAAATCTATGAGAGTGACATATATAGTAATATATGCTTGTAGTATTGTATGATTAGGAAGAAGAAGAGTTAGACCTATAGTCATATAGAACTATAGCTGCAACTTCGGCCAAAAGCTATTACGTGGTACACCACACTTTCTATTACGTGGTTCACCACAACACTCGACTTATGGCGTGGTTCACCACAATTGAACTTTTTCACCAAATCATGCCATAACGCGCCAAAATTTGGCCGAAGTTGCAGCTATAGTTCTATATGCCTATAGTCCATGTAGGACTGTAGGTCTAACTGTCGACGTCGAAAAGCCTCTGCCGCGATGGGGATATACACCATTAGGCAGGCATAGGAAATTCAACAAATTGGGGATATTCACCAAAAAGCTACCAACAAAAACCTAGGCAGGAATAGGAAATCAACAATTCGAGAATACCAAAAGCTACCAACTACAATACGGGTAGACAAAGTGCACTATGATGCCACTTGCAAAAAAATTATCAAAGAAAACACGGCGTCGTCTCGGGTTTTTTATATAGCTTTAAAAGTTACTAGTTGAAGCTTTAATAAATATAGCTACGATATCCTTTTTGCTTAATGTGCACTAGTGTCTTTCAGTTTTGGTGAAAGTACTAGTTGCATCACGGGCAATTTTTGACCTCACTGCTTCGAATTTGATTGTAATATAGCATTGAGCTCTTTTGTGTTGAAAAAGTGTGATCAAGAAATTGTAATGTGGACGATGTGTGAGTTCATTAACAAACCAATTCTATTTCGTGGTGAATATTGAATTTCCCTGATTATTTTTATGTGAATGTGTTCAAGCTTTTCATGGCATTTTATGAGTTTGGTAGATATTTGATATGTAATGTACTCGAAAAGTCGGTCCCAAAATTAAAATTAACAAGTGGCAATGCCTTTCACCACAGTCTTAGCTAAAGATTTCGCTGACATAGCGTGCTTCTCTTTTCCTCAGTGCTATATGCCTATGTTGAAGCAGCTTGTAGCTCTAACACATTGTATGGATTAGGAAGAAGAAGAGTTAGACCTATAGTCCTATATAGTTTTGACTTCGGCTATATGTATGACCTGAGTTGTTTACGCATTAAACGAGGCAAAAGATTTCTATCAAGATTTGTTGTTTTGCTTGCTTGCTTTTCAAAACGACGTTGTTTTGATTTTTCTTTCTTTGATTTCATTTTTATATTTTTTTTTGCATATTTTTGCAGCTGAAAGTGAATTCCCTAAAGAAGTTGTCAAAAAATTCATGCAAATCGGGCATACAATGTGTTGTAAAAAGCTGTAAAAAATCAAAACGACCTTGTGCCGATTTGAAAATGTTTCAATTTCCCCCTTTACATTCCATCATGGGTCAAATATGGCGAGAAAAATGTATTATTTCGGAAGATGATTATGACAAAAAACTCTACATATGTGGAAACCATTTCATTAGTTCTGAAATCGGTAAGCGTATATTAAAATCGGGAGCTGTACCAACACAAAACTTACAAGAAGAAGAGGAGGACGAGTGTGGGTTTTAGGAGCCGGAAAAAAAGAGAAGAACTTGTGAAAAATTATAATGTGTTTATTCCAATTGCGAAAAAAACGTCAAATCAAGGGATTTCTTATAGACGACGATATTTTAATATCCTTTCAAAATATAAATCTTTAAAGTCTTTAAAATGTAAAAAGGAAGAAAATAAAAGCGACCTTTCAAGCTTGAAAAATAAAATTGACTCTGTACCATATGTAAGCACTGAATCAAAGATATTTTCAAAGCTTTTAATAAGTCGTCGTCCAAAAGAATACTCACCTGAAATAAAAAATTTATTGCAAAACATATATTATGCTTCTCAATCTACTTATTTTTTTTAAGGGAAAGATTAAACCTAAATTTGCCCGATATAACAACAGTTAACAGATGGGCCCCAGCCCGGTTTCAAAAATTCCGCAATGGAAACAATAAAAAAAGATTTCAGCAACTAAAACTAACATACATGAAAAAGAAAATATGATTTTGTTAATAGATGAGATGGCAATAAGAAAAGAGTTGCGTTACAATGGAATGCTTGATTTGATAGATGGCTTTGAGGATAATGGATTTTGTAGAGGAAGTAAGATGCCATTAAGACAAGTTTGTGTATTTATCCCGTTGCGATTTCAGGCACTTGGATTTCGTGAACATCCATATCGAAATCCAAGTGGGTTCAGTACGACAATGGCACCATTGAGAGGATTTGAGCTTGACAGCCAATTCATCTGTTTGTAGTACTGCCATTTATTATAGGGAAATACTATCCTTATTAAATATATTACAAAAAAGGATTCTCCTTATTAACAAAAAATGACTTGTAGGGACAAAAGTATAAGATCCTTACTGTGGTAAAATCCGCAAATCGTTTAACGGAATTTATAATAGAATATGAGTCCAAAATATTCTCAAGTTGACCACATTTTGTATCGATTTTCGAATTGTTCGACTAAAATTAAAAAGTCACAATAACCAGTAATAAACTATGTCAACCTGTGTTTATGTGAACAATGTTGCGAAGCTATCGCTAAGCGTCGATAGTCTAACGAAAGTTAAAATTGTCAATAGTCATTTGTATCGGACTTTTTGAAATCGGTTTTTTTTACCGCTACAAGATTGCATGCCTATCTTGCCATATTTTTAGTTTGAAATCATTGTTCACTTAAGACACACAACTGAAAAAACGTTAATTTTTGGAAATTAACGGGTTTATTGTTTGAAAAATATAAACAATTGAAAAACAAAATTTCAAATGAGCTTTAGTACGATTCGGAGTGCCATCGACTACCCTGAAAGATTCTCAAAAATATTATGCCTACCATAATAATGGCTTACTTCATACATTTTTGTATGCAAGAGGCACATTATTTATTAAAAAAATATAACGATAGCTTATATGGTAGGGAAACACGTAAAGAATTGTGGGATTTTGTATAGTTTGTAGGGAATTTGTTCGTTTACGTGTTCGGCCAGCATATTACTATATCTGTTTACTTTGGTTTTTTCAAAATTTGACAGTAGTGTGTGCAGCATTTCTTCGATACTTATCGAAAAACACAGTAGTTGCCATTCAGTTTGTTCATGCATTTCTCTATGGGATTTCGTTGAAATCCAAAAACTGTAGCGGATTTCGTTTGACATTCATTTGTATGGGAAATTCCGCTGGATTTCGACTGGATATCGGCTGAAATCCTCAAATAGTGCCGAAATCCCGGGATTTCGATTCCGTCTAACATGCCATATAAAATCGTTAAGCAAGTTATGACTGTATATCTATGTTGCGATCTATGTTTCTCGAACTGGAGTGTAGTTATGAATTATTCTTGTATCACAAAACGGACATTTCTGTATTTTGCACTAAAAACATACTTATGGTTAAATATAAATATATTAAATCATGAAGAAGTTTACGTGAAGGTAATATTTGCGATCATAGGTTCTTCATCAACCGCTAAATGTTTTCAGAGTACTCAGGTGTTTCGAATTAACAAACCCATATTTCTTCACAACAACAAACAAATTTTTTGTCTTTATGACTTCCGTCAACTTATCAGAATCAGCTGATGCGAAACGGTTTAGCTCATAAAGTGAATTTACAAATGACCGGATGGCGAAAGTAAGTATTTCGAGGCTATACAAAAATTGTAGGAAATGATGGAAAATGAATTCCGATACTAAAATGTTGTTCCGAATATAAGAATACAACACATTTTCCCCAACTCATTCCAACAGAAATGAAGGTAAACTAGCAACCAGGTTTTTAGTCGAACTGTACGATAGCCGCAATTAAACAGTTGCCACACTGGTGACTTTAAAAACATCAGTAATAGTGACGCATTATCTACTAGTGATGGAGGTTTGCGGTACTTTAAAGTACCAGTCGGTACTCAGATACTTATAGGAAAAGTACTCGAATATTATTGTTCGATACTGAGTACTTTGAATTAAAAACTAAATTAGTAGAAGGTGTATTGACAAATAATTTAAAACAGATTATTATTGTGACGTCGTAATTTGTATACTTTGAGCATACAAAGTGTATACAGTAAGTATGAGAATTAAAACAGTGATGTTCGAAAATACATCTTGTAGAAAACCCCTGATCAATTTTGGGTACTATAAACCAGGGTTCGTATTTGAACACATGTCAGTGTTCAGATCCATGTTTAAAATCAAAATTGATACGTGTTCACTTTTACAAGATGCTCTTTGCTCATGAGCAAAATATTCTGATAAAACACCATGACACCCTAATGCACATGAGTATGTTTCGAAAATCTAAGTACCAATTGAACAAGTGTGTCGATGCCTTAAGTGTTCAGTGCACACAGAAAATTTTCATGCTTCATAAAAGGATTACTCCATTAAGCACAGTGTTCTTTACGTGTTAAATAATCAGATGGTTTTCATGTTCAATTGCGGACGTTCATTGTTCAGCTCAAACAGAGAGTATTCTTACTGAATAAAAAAATTTTATTAAGAAGATGTTTGCATTAAAAAATTAATGGAGATAAACTTTACAATGTTTTACAGAAAGTTTCGGAGTGGGTCAATTAGCCAATACCCTTAAAAATTGACTGGGTAAGGCCATGTTAAGCATAATTTAAGCCTTCACTACCATTCCCTCGCCGGGCACTCTGTCTGCGATCTACCTTCTACCGCACCATCTCCAGTCACTCCCACCTCAATACTAGAATAGATTTTCGCTAGCGTAATAAAAACAAGTAAAGAACTTTACATCAGCTAAGCCGATTGCCTAAAAACATATCTTTTCCTCAGCCTAAAATATGTTTAAACATTACCCTAACTAAAATTCATGAAGTTTTTGTTTTATAGCTCGGATATCTAGGTTATACCTAATCTGTTTCTCGATTTAGCTTCTTCAAACTCGACATTATTATTAAGCACAATATTTTCGCGAATTAGGTGGTCATGGTCGAATTTAACCGTAAGACCAGTATTAATCTAGCTGCGAAACACACAATTCGAAAAAGTGAAAATCAAATTTTTGTCGAATTGCGCGGATGACGGTCCAGGTTAAGTTTTAACTGTAAGGGGGAATTATATCCAGCTGCGAAACGACTCAATTGCTCAAATAGTGAAAGTCAGATTTTTACAAATTTCGCGAATGATGGGCATGGTCAAATTTAACCGTTAGAGGACATTTTGTCGAGCTGCGAAATACTCAAATCAAAATAGTGGAAAATGGAATTTTTGCGAATTTCGCGATACTAAAATGGTGTCCGATCAAATTTTAACAAAACTTAGAGGACATTTTGTCTAGCAGCGAAATACTCAATTCGAAAAAATTAAGTGAAAACTAGCAACACAGGTTTTTAGTCGAACTGTCGCGAATGGCCGTCAATGCTAACAACAGTTTGCACACACGTTGGATGACATTTTATCTAGCTGCGAAACACTCAAGTTCAAAATAGTGAAAATCTGAATTATCTACAGCGAATTTTACAGAAAAAGTGGTCATGGTCAAAATTTCTTTTGACTTGGCCTCCTTCAACACGTCAAACAATCCCTTTACTCGTCCATTTATGCTTACAAATGAATGCTTATGGACAAACAATTTTGAAAAACTTTAACACGTCTGAACGCAAAAAAGTATTTAAAATCAAAGAAGTTCATTTTAATGAGTATTTGGGCACATGTTATAAACATTTGATTGAATAAAAATTAAAAAGGTATTCTTTTTAGACGGAATGAAATTAACTTTGAATGGAGTAAAGGGTAGTCTAGACGATATGGTTAATAACCAAATTTTGGCTGTTTTTGAGTAATTTTTTGTCCCAATCCAGTTCAAACCGTGTAACCACCAACCATACGTATGGTCAAATGTCATTTGGTTACGTTTGTTCATGCTGCAGCCAAACGTTTGGATGCCAAACTAGCCATATCGTGTAACACCCCTTTGGGACAACACGGACAAATTTGTTTAACAATGGGACGAATTTGCGCTGATTTGTCATTTGGTCAAGCTCAAAAATAGACCCATGACAAAATGGCAAACGTTTGTGTCGAAACTTAAGACAAATTCAAGCGGTTTTAAAAAAAAAGTGGTTTTATATATTTATTTCAACAGAAATCTAAAATTTTTTGAAAGAAATCGCTAAATACCTCAACGTCAAAATGAGCCTTTCACAAGCCGAAATGCTTTTTCGCATAATCGTATCCTTTTTGGCTATAAGGGGTGAAACCAACGAAAGCAGATTTTCGAACTGAGCTTTCGTCATTCGAAGAAAATTGTTGTACAATTCGGCCTTTTCTTCTTCCATCTCTTTGTTCTTTGTACAACTTTGCGCAAAACCCTTCTTGGTCCTAACGAGTAACCCAATTCCTTACCCAAACTCGGGGACGTTTACGAGGATTTTCAAACACAGTTCGGTCCAAATCGTCGTCAAAAATATAGCCGGCCAATACGACGGCAAGAATTCTTTTACTTTTTGCATTTAGCGACACTTTTTTAAAATTTTATTAAAACATGTGTTCACGATGTGTTCACTCTATGCACAACAATAATATTTAGCTTCAATTGACAGTTGGCCATAATTTAATTTGGTCACTATCGTGCATATCGTGTAACACCCAAGCAAACCGAAAAAGCAATTTGGGACCGAACAATATTTGGACACTATCTAGAATTGGTGGTGCGCAAACGTTTTGGGACAAAATGTGCATATCGTGTAACCGCTAAACAAATGTCTTGCTGACAAATGAGCATACAAGCCAAAATTTAACCAAATGATTTCAACCAAACGTTTGGTCATTAACCATATCGTCTAACCGTCACTTAATGCAATTAGTTGAAGAAATTTTTGCAAATAAAAGTGAAGTGTTTTTTTTGATGACAAAATCATTAAATCATATAGAACTATAGCTGCAACTTCGGCCAAATTTTGGCGCGTTATGGCATGATTTGGTGAAAAAGTTCAACTGTGGTGAACCAAGCCATAAGCCGAGTGTTGTGGTGAACCACGTAATAGTAAGTGTGGTGTACCACGTAATAGCTTTTGGCCGAAGTTGCAGCTATAGTTCTATATGCATTAAATCAAGATAAGCTTGAAAATACTTTTTCAATAATAAGACAAATAGGTGGCAATAATATAAATCCTTCAGTTGCAGAGATAAACGTCATTTTGTCTCGTCTGATGGCTGCAAAAATAGTTAAACTAAGTTCGAACAGCAACTGTACAGTTTCGAGCGATACACCAATTGTTCTTCCAGATAATACCTTATCCTCGGCTACAGATGATCCTTATGAGCCGGAGGCATCTGAAAATTTAAGCACGCACATTCAAAATGAATGTCTAATAGAATACGGTACAAATATCAATCAGATATTTTATAGGATATGTGGCGTTCAAAAAATTGCAAAAAATTATTTGTGATCTTTGTTCAAAACTTCTAAGAAAGGACAATGAAACATTATCAGTTCCCAGTGAAATTTTTATATTTCAAAAAAACTACAATTCCCTTACTAATTTTGGAAGTTTGAATGCGCCATCGGATATTTTTACCGAAATAAGCAAAATACACATTAATTTGTTTCACAATATTTTCACAGGTCCGCATATCTCGCAAATAAAAAAAACAATCAAAGAAAAAAGCATTGAAGCAACACCGCATTGGTTCTCTACATCATATAAAATATCTACCAAACTCATAAAATAATATGAAAAGCTTGAAAAACATAAAAATAATCAAGGAATCTCAATATCAAGGAGAAATAAAAATTGTTTTTTTGTCCTTCCCTGTCCACAAAACTTTTTGATCACACTATTTCAGCAAAAATGCTAAATTCTATGTTCAATCAAATTCGTAGCCGTAGTCAAAAATGTATGTCAATTTATTACAAAATGACCACATTCGTGCACATTGAGCAAAAACATATCGTAATACATTTAGTAAAGTTTCAATTATGAACTTTTCAAGCAATATAAAAAACCGAGTCGACGCGGTGTTTCTTTTATAATTTTCTTGCAAGTGGCATCATAGTGCCACTTTTTGTCTGCCCGTATTGTTGTTGGTAGCTTTCTGGTGAATTTCTCGAAAGAGTTGAATTTCCTATTCCTGCTTAAGGTTTTTGTTGGTAGCTTTTTGGTGAATTTCTCGAAAGAGTTGAATTTCCTATACCTGCCTAATGGGGAATTTCTTATTAGCGGCAGAGGCTTTTCGACGTCGACAGTTAGACCTACAGTCCTACATGCTCAAAAGAACCAAAACCATATATTACTATATATGTCACTCTCATAGATTTTGGGTGGGACATTTCGCGCCAGTTAGAAAGAGATGATACTCGGCAGGCAAAAAAAGAGCGAGAGAGAAATACTTTTGGTGAGTACCTAATTGAAAAATGCTTATTTTGGTGGGTACCCAAGACCGTGTTGAAAAGAGCCAAAATAGAAACGGCTCCTGAGTGACATATATACACTGAGCGGACGTAACCATGATTTTTTTAAAAGGGCGCATTGTTATTCACAGTCCTTTTGATTTTCGAGCAGAACAAAAATTTTATTAAAAAATGTTTATTAAAAATTAATGGAGATAAACTGCACAATGTTTTACAGAAAGTAATGTGTCAAAAGCCAATAACTTAAAGTTTGCTTAAGGCCATGTTAAGCAAATTTAAGCCTTCTCTACCATTCCCTCTCCCTCACTCTGTCTCACACCTTCTACCGCACCATCTCCATCACTCCCACCCTCAATACTAGAAGAGAGTTTTCGCTAGCGTAATAAAAACAAGTAAAGAAGTTTACATCAGCTAAGCCGATTGCACACATATCTTTTCCTCAGCCTAAAATATGTTTAAACATTACCCTAACAAAAATTCCTGCCGTTTTTGTTGTTCTAGCTCGGATATCTAGTTATACCTAATCTGTTTCTCGATTTAGCTTCTCAAACTCGACATTATTATTAAGCACAATATTTTCGCGAATGGTGGTCATGGTCGAATTTTAACCGTAAGAGAGTATTAATCTAGCTGCGAAATACACAATTCGAAAAAGTGAAAATCAAATTTTTGCGAATTGCGCGGATGGCGGTCCAGGTTAAGTTTTAACTGTAAGGGGGAATTATATCCAGCTGCGAAAGACTCAATTCCAAATAGTGAAAGTCAGATTTTTACAAATTTCGCGAATGATGGGCATGGTCAAATTTTAACCGTTAGAGGACATTTTGTCTAGCTGCGAAATACTCAAATCAAAATAGTGAAAATCAATTTTTTGCGAATTTCGCGAATGGTGGTGTTGATCAAATTTTAACCCTTAGAGGACATTTTGTCTAGCAGCGAAATACTCAATTCAAAATAGTGAAAATCAATTTTTTGCGAATTTCGCGAATGGTGGTCATGCTCAAATTTTAACCGTTGGAGGACATTTTATCTAGCTGCGAAATACTCAATTCAAAATAGTGAAAATCTGAATTTTGCGAATTTCGCGAATTGTGGTCATGGTCAAATTTTTTTTATTGGCCTCCTTCAACACGTCAAACAATTGCTTTCCGTCCATTTATGTAAAATGAATTTATGGAAAACAATTTTGAAAAACTTTAAACACGTCTGAACGCAAAAAAGTATTTAAAAAAAACGCAAAGCATACATAATGTTCAATTTTTAAATTGTTGTGTTTGAGCTGAACATGAACATGAATTGAACATGAAAACATCTGAACATTGAACACGTAAAGAACACTGTGTTCAAAATATAATCTTTTATGAACATGAAAATTTTCTGTGTGAACTGAACACTTCTCGATCGAACATGTTCAATGTATAAGATTTTCGAAACATACTCATGTGCATTATATGTCATGTGTTTCATCGGAATACTTTGCTCATGAGCAAATAGTGAAATGATCGAACATGAGCAGCACATGTATGTTCAAATACGAACCCTGCTATAAACACTTCATTTTCAATACAAAACAAGATATAATTTTTAACTTTTTTTTTCATTTTCACAAACAAAACATTTATTCTTCATATAAATAAAACTAAAAGTTTGACAATATTTTCATATTTCACATTAAACTTTAAAAAATAAGTTAAAATTTAGTTGTTGAAGTTTAAAAACAAAAATTTTTCTGTAATGTCTGATTTCAGGCGATTACGTCTGTCAGTAACAACTTGACCAGCTTTTGAAAAAGTACGTTCACTGGGAACTGAAGTCGCAACAATACATAAATATTTTTTGGCTAAAAGAGCTAAATTAGGATAAATGTGCTCTCTATTCTTCCACCAATGAAGTGGATCCTCATGGCGCTCCAATAAATCTTCCAGGAGGCATTGGCTTACTTCAACCACAGATGTTGCCACATTTTGTTGCTTACATTGTTTCGGCTTTTCATCAAAATCATACCAAAGAGAGTCGTTATGGCTTACTTGCTTGTTTGGCGGTAACTTTGACTTGCGTCAAAAGCGCATTTCTAAAGTACCATCTGCTTGGAATTTTGTAAAGCGGACTTAATTCCTTCACAAATTCTTGAAAGCCTGAGTCCTCCACAATTGAAAATGGTTGTAGGTCCTTGCAGATCATGTTCATTAACTTGAAGTTGAGCTTTTTTTGTTTTTCAATTGTCATTGGCTTTTCAACAAATTGTTGTATTAATGTCTGCGTCTGATTGGGGGTAGATCTTGGTTGTTCATTTTTCTCTGTCGTAGATCTCTGCTCCGCTTCCGCTGAATTGTCTCATTCTTTCGGACTGCAATTGATGAATGGATGTTGACTATTTAGATGTTTCCTGAGATTGGAGGTTCCACCACCTGAAAATCTGGCTTATAATTTCTTCAAAATAACTAAATTTTATTCCTTCCTTTCCTTTATAAGAAAAAACTTTTTTGCAAATGTCGCATTTGGCTTTTACGTCATTCATTTGTGTAAAATGCATCCAAAATTCGCTTCGTTTTTTGCTCATGTCTATAGATGCTTGCCAACACTTGATATGCTAAAAATATGAAAATAGCGATGCACGCTCAATATCGAGTGTCGATTTAGTTTTTCATGTACTCATTGGGTACTCATTTAGTGCGTAAGTATCGAATACTTCGTACTAGGTACCCAATATCTCCTCCATCACTATTATCTACAGCTAATTTTACAGAAAAAGTGGACAAAATCTTTGACTGCCTCAATAGCGCATCCCTTTACTCGGCATATGCTTACAAATATGCTTTACAAAAAGGAAACCCGCCGCATGAGTTTATCAAAGAGTTCTAGAGTATTTGGGCCATGTTTCATTTGTTGATAAAATTAAAAAGGTATTCTTTTTAGACGGAATGAAATTAACTTTGAATGTAGTAAAGGGTAGTCTAGACGATATGGTTAATAACCAAATTTTGGCTGTTTTTGAGTAATTTTTTGTCCCAATCCAGTTCAAACCGTGTAACCACCAACCATACGTATGGTCAAATGTCATTTGGTTACGTTTGTTCATGCTGCAGCCAAACGTTTGGATGCCAAACTAGCCATATCGTGTAACACCCCTTTGGGACAACACGGACAAATTTGTTTAACAAATGGGACGAATTTGCGCTGATTTGTCATTTGGTCAAGCTCAAAAATAGACCCATGACAAAATGGCAAACGTTTGTGTCGAAACTTAAGACAAATTCAAGCGGTTTTAAAAAAAAAGTGGTTTTATATATTTATTTCAACAGAAATCTAAAATTTTTTGAAAGAAATCGCTAAATACCTCAACGTCAAAATGAGCCTTTCACAAGCCGAAATGCTTTTTCGCATAATTGTATCCTTTTTGGCTATAAGGGGTGAAACCAACGAAAGCAGATTTTCGAACTGAGCTTTCGTCATTCGAAGAAAATTGTTGTACAATTCGGCCTTTTCTTCTTCCATCTCTTTGTTCTTTGTACAACTTTGCGCAAAACCCTTCTTGGTCCCAACGAGTAACCCAATTCCTTACCCAAACTCGGGGACGTTTACGAGGATTTTCAAACACAGTTCGGTCCGAATCGTCGTCAAAAATATAGCCGGCCAATACGACGGCAAGAATTCTTTTACTTTTTGCATTTAGCGACATTTTTTTTTAAATTTTATTAAAACATGTGTTCACGATGTGTTCACTCTATGCACAACAATAATATTTAGCGTCAATTGACAGTTGGCCATAATTTAATTTGGTCACTATCGTGCATATCGTGTAACACCCAAGCAAACCGAAAAAGCAATTTGGGACCGAACAATATTTGGACACTATCTAGAATTGGTGGTGCGCAAACGTTTTGGGACAAAATGTGCATATCGTGTAACCGCTAAACAAATGTCTTGCTGACAAATGAGCATACAAGCCAAAATTTAACCAAATGATTTCAACCAAACGTTT
>CM035806.1:60488966-60538966 GCA_020466095.1 Chlorops oryzae | reverse complement strand
TCCCAATTATCCACACTGATTCCTTGTGACGTCAATGTCGCAAGACAGTTACTAATAGTGACTTGAATTTTTTTAATCGCTTCACAACTTTCGGTAGTTGCTGAAGGCAAATTCAGTAAAAGATTCAATTGATTTGAAAGAAGAACACGCTTATTATCATAGCGAACACGAAGAGCTTCCCATGCTAAAACAAAATTTTCTGCACTGAGTGGGTAATGTTGGACAATTTTTCCTGCATTACCCTTGGTTTTTTGCCTTAAATAAAATAATTTCTGTACTGGGTTAAGGCGAGGGTTTTCAATGTAAATTGCCGTGAAAAGGTCTCTAAACGCTGGCCAAGTTTCGTAGGAGCCTTCAAAGGCCTCCGTGTCACAAGGGGGTAGCGTCATGCTAGTGTGCAAGGGAACGTGGTCATGAGATGATTCTTTTATCGTAGAATGGGTGCCAACTTTGGCAGCAGTATTGAAAGTCTGCAACATCTCGCTTAGTCTTGCCTTACATGAGTGAAATGCTTCGGTGCATTTATCAAATTTTCCAATAGCAGATTTTTTAAATTTTTCGTTGCTGGCTTCTTCATTAGAGACCATAGCGTCCTCGTAGGCGGTAACCAGTATATTCCATCTACGGTCTAAATCTGATTTTTTAGACTCTAGAACACCTTGGGTCATGTCTTCTAATGGGGTTTGTTCAAGTTTTGAGGTCATCGGACCGAAAAATGAATATTGAAGCCATTGCAATTTTTGTAGAAGTTGCGTTTTCGCTTTGAGCCATTTTCACGAAAAAATGAAGGGCTTTTGTTTCTCAAAAAATTAAAATAGAAAGCAAGGAACGAGAAAATCAATTCAAAACGGGGTTTCAAACAACTTTGTCTAAAACCGACTGTAGGGTGTCAAACTTGTTTCTCGCAAAACTGAGTTTGAAAGGACAAAAAAATTTTGTTTCCACAAAAAAAAAAAAAGAAAATAAATAGAATTTTCTCACGTTAGTGTATTTAATTAGTTTCGTAACTAATTAAATAATTGCAAATAATGAGCTGAAAAATAGAGTTTATATGTTTAATATAAAAAATTCGCAATATATAATAAATGTCGCAAGCCAATCCGCCTATTTCCTACTGTAGTGTGCACTGTACTTATGCAAATGAAAGTGCTTTGCCTATGCACAATTTTCGATTTGCAACAAATGCAAAGGTAGAAAAAACAACTAAAATCAAATTTGAGGTATACCAAATGGTAACAGCGTTATAGCGTATACAAAAAGAAAACGGGAGAATGACAAAGAAAAAAAAAAAATTTTTTTTTTCTCGGGTGCTGCTCAATATTACAGCAAAGAATTGATCTTTCTATTTGATTTTAGGTTTGCTTTTTCTTCTTTTATGCGTTTACTAATTGTCAGTAAAGAGAACGTGGGGAGAAAAAAAAAACGTTCGTGATATGAGCTGTACTTACTGCTATTTAGCAGTCTAAGTACAGGTGCACTGTAAGTATGTATGTATATAGTTACAAAGTGCAAGGACCGTTCTTTTTCTTCGTTCTTTTGTTATATATTAAGTTGGCGCGCTTTTTAGCGTGGTCAACTCTCTATACAACTTATATGTAAATATAGATTTCCGTTATTTATGAAATTTATAGATATATATATGGGTATATGTAGAGTTTCCGTTATTTTCCGTTAGAGTTCCTTTTCATTGATTTGCAATCGGCTTGAACAAATGAATTTTAGGAAGAATAATTTTTTCCTTAGTTAAGTGGACTGTAATTTAAATGTTAGGAAAATAACGGAAATTCCAAATGGGAACAGAAGCGCTTTTCCGCTTATCCCGTTTAACTTTACGTGTATATGTGTGTATACAGTTGCGATCAAAATAATAGTAGTGCTACTATTTAATATTTGTTAGCTGTAGTATTTTGTTTGTTTGTCATCTTTTCAATTCTTTTTTAGCCTCATTTCGTTAAGCATAAAGAGAAATACAATAAATGACCGTTTTGTTTCTATACCTTTTGTTGTTGTTCTTGTAATTTGCCATTCGTGGAATTTGTTGACTTTTGCATCGATCAAAATAATAGTAGTGCAGTGAAGACTTTTCGAAATATTTATATTCCGATATTTGTTTTTGAAAAAGGGGTTGAAATAAGGTAAAATTATTTGTTTTGTACTGAAATGTCTGATTACACTGTGCGACAAAAATCAAGTTTTGGAAAAATAATGGGATGCCACTGTATAGGTTTGATGGTATGACCAAAGGTGAGTAAAACCCTAGCTGGGTTTCGCGATATTAGCAGGCGTTTTGATTTTATGGAGCCCTAAACATCGCGAGCCTTGGTGATTTTGGCCAAAAGTGGTAGCATCAGATTTTGTTCAACAGCTCCGTAAGAGTTAGAGATATCGGTTAACTATCTTTGGAAAAGTTGTACCTAATGGTCTAGTGAACACAAATAAAAACAAAAATACTCATTAAAAAAAAAATTCAATAATATTTGTAAAAAAAAAAAAGTACCCAAAAAAATCTAAATTTTTTACTTTTTTGGGTATAGCTTGAAGGGAATCCAAATTTTTCCTATACTATCTTTGAAACAATTGTTGCCGGTAAGAAGCTTAACAACTTTTACAAACATAATTATGGGATCTGAACGTGTTTGCACTAATTAAAATGCTCATAAAGATCATTTTTGTAGTGAAAAATCCCGATTTTTAGGGCTCTTTTCGCCAGCTTTCGACTATAAAGTGACGGTTAGACGATATGGTTAATGACCAAACGTTTGGTTGAAATCATTTGGTTAAATTTTGGCTTGTATGCTCATTTGTCAGCAAGACATTTGTTTAGCGGTTACACGATATGCACATTTTATCCCAAAACGTTTGCGCACCACCAATTCTAGATAGTGTCCAAATATTGTTCGGTCCCAAATTGCTTTTTCGGTTTGCTTGGATGTTACACGATATGCACGATAGTGACCAAATAAAATTATGGCCAACTGTCATTTGACGCTAAATATTATTGTTGTGCATAGAGTGAACACATCGGCCAGAGATTGTTTTAATAAAATTTTAAAAAAATGTCGCTAAATGCAAAAAGTAAAAGAATTCTTGCCGTCGTATTGGCCGGCTATATTTTTGACGACGATTCGGACCGAACTGTGTTTGAAAATCCTCGTAAACGTCCCCGAGTTTGGGTAAGGAATTGAGTTACTCGTCGGGACCAAGAAGGGTTTTGCGCAAAGTTGTACAAAGATATGGAAGAAGAAAAGGATACAATTATGCGAAAAAGCATTTCGGCTTGTGAAAGGCTCATTTTGACGTTGAGGTATTAGGCGATTTCTTTCAAAAAATTTTAGATTTCTGTTGAAATAAATATAAACAAGTAAAGAAGTTTACATCGGCAAAGCCGATTGCACACATACCTTTTCCTCAGCCTAAAATATGTTAAAACATTACCTTAACAAAAATTCCTGCCGTTTTCGTTGTTCTAGCTTGGATATCTATTTATACCTTATCTGTACTTCGATTTAGCTTCTAAAACTCGAGATTATTATTAAGCAAAAAAATTTCGCGAATGGTGGTCATGGTCAAATTTTAACCGTTAGAGGACATTTTGTCTAGCAGCGAAATACTCAATTCAAAATAGTGAATATCAATTTTTTGCGAATTTCGCGAATGGTGGTCTTGATAAATTTTTAACCCTTAGAGGACATTTTGTTTAGCTGGGAAATCCTCAATTCGAAATAGTGAAAATCAAAATTTTCGCGAATTTCGCGAATGGTGGTCAAATTTTAACCTTAAGTGACGACTTTATTTGGCGGCAAAATACACAATCGGAAGAAGCAAAAAAAAATCATTTTTGTATACAGATATGAGAATAAGAGAAAGAGTGTTTTTTCTAATGTGTAGGATAATGACCATAGTTATAGCGATGTCGCAATTTTTTTTCAGCGAAAGCTTAAGTCTACATAGTAGCTATATACACACCAAATTTCAATAAGCTGGGATGTATAGTAAAAAAGTTATCCAGGAAAAACCTTAACAATCGTGATTTTTGAAATTTCTGAACCACTTCCCACGACCCACATTGGTCTGAAATATTATTCTAGCACGACAAAAATCAAAAAATTTTTTGTCGCGGATTCCAATAATCATTGCAGAGCCTTATTGTTAAATAGTTGAACTAACTTTTTTTTGAAAATTATTTATCAAAAAAGGTAAAAACCTGTTGTTACGGCAACGGTAAAGTTGTTCTTTTATTAGGTGTGAATGAAGAAGTGATACGAGGCTGTTTAAACAAATATTTGGTTTTTGATTTTTCTTTAATATTCCGTTAAAAAAAATAGTGGTAGCTATTAGAAGTTAATATTTGTACATTCTTAGAGCATTTTTATGTGCATTCGGTTTATTGTAACATTTAGTGTATAAGTGGCAGCTTGTTAAAGATTCCTTATTTTTTCACTTAATAAAATAAAGAAAGCTATCTTTACATAAGCTTTTAAAAAAAGTTTTAAGAGGTTTTAAGCTCTAGTTTTGATTAACCTATCCCTTAAAGCATAGTTAATGAGGTATATTGCGATTCATAACCGTCGGTAACCGTCCGTAAATTTCAAAGCTCAATTACGGTTGCCCGGAAAGGTGGTATTTTTAAGGGGATTCTATGGTTTTAAAGTCGAAAAAATGTATGTTTTCATGATATTTTATTGGAGACGTGAATAATGTTGGTGTATTTATTTTTTGTACATGCTATAGCTTGACTTCTAAAGTATATATAAAAAAAAAGTGAAATTATTGATAAACAAATCCGTGGCAGCGATTCTCCGGAGGCCCCTAGAAAAAAAAGTTGCTTTGCGGTGAACATGATTGAAGGTTACCGGATCATGTGAAAAAAACGGAAACATGTTTTTAAAATGAAATTTGTTTCCCGAGATAACGCCGAAGCATTTTTAAACGATTGGTCAAGTAGATTTTGCATCATCGTGTTCACCGACTTCAAAAAAGTCCATTTGCTTAAAATCGATTTAAAATTTTTTTTTCTCGAACACATGCAAGTGGGCCACTGGCTTTGAAACCCTGTATCTTTTTAGTTAGCTAGTTAGTTTTAGTATGATTTACTTGAAATTGAAAAATGAAAAAAATTACAATACATACTCTTGAAATGTACATTTAGACGAAAAAACGTTCCAAAATTTTTTTAAAACTATACCATCCCCTTAAATATTGGATACAATTCTAATTTAGTTTATTTTTGCTCCCATATATAATGTGTAAATTTGGAAATTATAAAAGTTTTTAAATAATGGTTATTAGTCTATGATTTTTTGCAGTTATTTGCTCAATAACTTGAGTACGTTATTCAGAATATTTTTTATATATTTTTCCCAATTATTAAGACCAAAAGAAAGCTTAAAAGTCAAAAAAATATTTTTGTCGCGCTACAAAAAAATTTCAGACCACTGTGCGACCCAAGAAGGGACTACGAAAACAATTTTTATGCAGTTTTTCGGACATTTACCTGGTTCATGTCCATGCCGAATTTCAATATGATATCTTTCATGGCTTAGGAGTAAATTACGAAAAACTAAAGTGTGACCGACAGACAGACAGACAGACAGACAGACAGACAGACAGGCAGATAGACAGACAGACAGACAGACAGACAGACAGATAGACATGGCTAGATCGACTCCCCTTGTCACCCTGATCAAGAATATATATATATGTCTATATCTATCGCGACTCCTTTGGTATGTTACATACTCCGAGCCAAACTTAATATACCCTTTCCTTCGGAAAAGGTATAGAAACCACTTTTATAAAAAAACCGCTTGAATTTATCTTAAGTTTCGACACAAACGTTTGCCATTTGGTCATGGGTCTATTTTTGAGCTTGACCAAATGACAAATCAGCGCAAATTCGTCCCATTTGTTAAACAAATTTGTCCGTGTTGTCCCAAAGGGGTGTTACACGATATGGATAGTTTGGCATCCAAACGTTTGGCTGCAGCATGAACAAACGTAACCAAATGACATTTGACCATACGTTTGGTTGGTGGTTACACGGTTTGAACTGGATTGGGACAAAAAATTACTCAAAAACAGCCAAAATTTGGTTATTAACCATATCGTCTAGCCTACCCTTAACTCCTAAACTAAGCAAAATTTTAATCCTATTATAATTTGGTAATAATGGGTTTTATTTGAAATACACTTAAGTTATAAATGATAATGTGTATTTAAAATGTGTATTTGGTGTGATAAATCGCCTTAACCAGCAAGGTATTACAAAGATTCAGTAATGGAATCATCATCGTCAGAGTTTTGATAGAGTTCAAAAAATGAGTCTTCAATATCACTCTGGATTTCTCCTTCTCTATCCTCCACTTTCATGCTATCGTCTTCAGTTTCTTGAAACAAGTTTTTCGAGCGCCAGCATATTTCTGCCATAACAACGTCTGGGGATCCTTTTCCTCGATATCTGAATGTAAACAGCCAGTTATTAAAATAATATCTTAATATATAAATGAGTGTGTAAAAACAGATCTTATTACCTTAGTTCAAATGGCAACGCCGTTTGGTGAAAGCGTTCCCCTTGCTCATCTGATTCCGATGGAAGCTGATGCAAGTAGTGGATTTTTAATGACATATTAACACCAATTGTTTCAAACGCTGCCAACATGTTATGAATACATTGTTCGAAGTTTTGAGACCGATGATTTCCAAGGAAACCAGCTACCACTTCTTTTATTGAGAACCAAGCAGCCTTTTCGACGTCAATCAAAATGTCATCGAAGCGCTTATCTTTCATGAGCTTACGGATGTCCGGCCCATTGAGAACGCCTATAAAAATTGGCGAATTTGTTAATTTTTCGTTATATAACATATGGGAAGTTGAATTGACTGATTTTGTGTTTGAAAATATTGTCTTTTAAGAGTTCTAAAATATCGAGCGCATGTTGGGGATTGTCCTTATTTCTTAGAAGGGCCTTGATGAAGTTTTTAACAACACCAAGCTTAACGTGAAGAAATGGCAGCAGTATGCTCTCACGTGGCACCAGTGCTTTCTGAATTATATTCATTTCTCCCACTTTGTGATTTACTCTACTTTTCCATGAATGATTTTGGTATTGATTGCCTTTATATCGAGAATCCCAATTGCATAAGAAGCACATAAATTTAGTGTAGCCATTTTGCAATCCGGTGAGCATTGCTACGACCTTCAGGTCACAGCAAATACGCCACTTATGCTCATCATATATCACTGAAGCTAGGATACGATCCATTTTTTCATACGTTTCCTTTGTATATGTGGAATATGCAATTGGAACACATGGCTTCTTATTCGTTCGATGTAATAGCACAGCTTTAAGACTCTGCTTTGAGCTGTCTATAAAAAGTCGCCAATCTGTCGGATTATATAATATTTGCATTTCCTCCATAAGTTTGTTGATATCTTCACAATACGCAAATGTTTTGGTGTTGGTAATGGTAAAAAGCTTTTGAAGTTGAGATTGTCGCCTTCTGTAACACGTGACCTTTACGTCTGGCGCCAATATATGTTGTTTATTCAAATGTTTGGCGAGCTCTTCGGACATTCTTTGAGAAAGCTCCAATCTGCTTACAATGAAATCGAGCCGGTCCTGCGTGATCAGAATTGGGGTCGAGCTTGAATATGACGGTCCCGGATCGTATTCAGAATGGTTTTCTGTGCTGTCAGTACTACAAATGGAAGCAGTTTCCTCTAGGAGTGGTTGATGCAACCCTGGGACAGTGTCTGTTGAACGTCTCCTTGGTAGTATGGCACAAGGTACCACCTGGTAATCTAATTTTTTTGCCTTTTTAGTGTTCATACCATAAGTTGTATTGCTACATGCGTAGCAGTTGGACTAATTGTGCTTCCTTCCCGGATTTTTCCAAACCATCGGAGTTTCAAAACGCAGGGATGTTAGCTTTTGTTTATTCCACTTAAAAAGTTCGTTGTAACATAATGCACACACTGAATTAGGGGCCCATTTTTTTTTCTCAATTACTTTTTGCTTGTAACACTTTTGGTAAATTGTCTTAAATTTTTTACTTAAACCACGTTTTTTTGTCTTGTAGTTCAGTCTGGCGTTAATTGATATAAAATGGCCACAGACATAACAAAAATTTTTAATGCTGCCTTTACACTTTTCCATTTTTCACTATTCGACTATCACTTGTAATGCACTTTTTAAGAGTTCTATAAAAAACACTTGATGCGTGCACGTCCAAATTAAAATAACTTCAGAATTGGTAGCAGATATATATATATTAGGGCGGGCCAAATTTTTTGTCGATTAGACCTACCCCCTAGCCGTGTTCTGGGGGTAATTTTAAGCAACTTTGCCGAAGGAACCATAGGTCTATCTCGATTTTCGAGTCTCCCACTTTTCAAAAAAAGATTTTTTCCCCCTAACATCATTTTGATTCAAAATTCGATTTGTTATTCATCGTTATATTATCTTTTTTATGTGTATATGGGGGGTTTTTGGGGTCGACAAATCCATTTCTGATCTTTAATTTTACCTATGACTACCGCCAGAGGGCGTTTCATGCATATTTTAACCATTTTTCGTCTATTTTCCGAAGAAAATTGCAAGTTTTTCGCTAAAATTGAATTTTATTTTATTTTTTTCTACAAAAATTCAACTTAAAAAATAAGAACATGTGTAAAAAATAAAAAAAAATTAATTTAGTGAGAAAAAAAGCGAATTAACTTATTTTTGAAAGTCTTTTTTGCTTTCAAGTCTGGGGTATTTTGCACGGCTCTCTGATGTAACTGCCATAACACTGTGTCGACTTTCTTCTAAAACACGTTTAGAAACGCTAGCCAGCAATTGAACATGTCTTTCCGTTGCTTGTATGTGCACCGGAATTCTTGGTTCAGGCAATGGTGGATCATCGTATCCTATATATTGTTCCAAATGATCATACGGAATGCTATGCGTAAACGGTGGTTCGAATACGACATCATCTTTATTTAAATCAATCATATTCGTATAATCTGTACAATTGAAGTTTATCAAAGGTTTTTGATAAACTCTAAGATGTGCCGGGTCGTACAGATTTCTTCGGTAGTGTAAAATTTTCTTGATTGCGATGTTTCGTGTCTCTTTTTTATCATCAAATAACATCGCTAACAAAATATTTTCGGAATGTGCGTAATATGAATTGTCTTGAATGACATTATTCACAACTCCGCGTAGATTTGTATCCAAATATTGTGTCCAACGAATGAATTTGTAAAATAATACACTACCGAAGAATACCGAATTATAGTACTTGATGTTGAAGTACATCGGCACATACACTTTCATTATGTATGTTGCCAGAATTTTCAAATTCCTTGATGGATTTTCAGTTGACACATCGCAATCCGCAACAACATCAACAAGTACCGAAAGTCATTTGAAGCATTTGCCTTCGCACGATGTTGCTGTTTTTGGTGCATCTTGTGATTTGAGTGGACTCAATCTGCCAACGAAACAGGATATTTTGAAATGTTTTTTTTTTCTTGGCCGAACGTGCTAAACTCCAAAACAAAATGTTTTCATATAAAACATTCGTAACGCACGTAACAGGCACCATCTTAGAGTTTATCAAAAACCTTTGATAAACTTCAATTGTACAGATTATACGAATATGATTGATTTAAATAAAGATGATGTCGTATTCGAACCACCGTTTACGCATAGCATTCCGTATGATCATTTGGAACAATATATAGGATACGATGATCCACCATTGCCTGATCCAAGAATTCCGGTGCACATACAAGCAACGGAAAGACATGTTCAATTGCTGGCTAGCGTTTCTAAACGTGTTTTAGAAGAAAGTCGACACAGTGTTATGGCAGTTACATCAGAGAGCCGTGCAAAATACCCCAGACTTGAAAGCAAAAAAGACTTTCAAAAATAAGTTAATTCGCTTTTTTTCTCACTAAACTAATTTTTTTTATTTTTTACACATGTTCTTATTTTTTAAGTTGAATTTTTGTAGAAAAAAATAAAATAAAGATCAATTTTAGCGAAAAACTTGCAATTTTCCTCGGAAAATAGACGAAAAATGGTTAAAATATGCATGAAACGCCCTCTGGCGGTAGTCATAGGTAAAATTAAAGATCAGAAATGGATTTGTCGACCCCAAAAACCCCCCATATACACATAAAAAAGATAATATAACGATGAATAACAAATCGAATTTTGAATCAAAATGATGTTAGGGGGAAAAAATCTTTTTTTGAAAAGTGGGAGACTCGAAAATCGAGATAGACCTATGGTTCCTTCGGCAAAGTTGCTTAAAATTACCCCCAGAACACCGCTATGGGGTAGGTCTAATCGAATTTTTCGGCTCCATACAAATTGGCCCGCCCTAATATATATATATATATATATACCGCAAATTCTCGAGGCTCGATTGAGAAAATTCCTGGTAAAGAGCAACGGTATGAAATGTTGCCAGATTTATGTACCTGTTTCGGTTTTTCTGCTACCTGTCCCCATTTGACTAACCCGCCCTCAAAAGGGATATTCTTTGACGCAATAAATTACTTTTGCGTACTATGGAATTTTTTAAATACCTGCATTTATCATTGAAATGATGGTATAGGTCGAAACTGAATTTATTTGTAAAAAGCAAAAGGTAACATTGAATATTTCAATTGCGTAAATATATTTATTACGGAAATGAGTTTAAGCCCCGCCTCGTTTTATGTTATCCTTTTAAAAATTTGTCTCATAATTTCGAACATGCGTTGGGGTTTAAGTCACTTTAAATCTCAAAATATACATAATTGCATTAAAGTGTTTCTTAGTTTAGGAGTCGAAAACTGGCGAAAAGAGCCCTAAAAATCGGGATTTTTCACTACAAAAATGATATTTAAGAGCATTTTAATTAGTGCAGACACGTTCGGATCATAAAAGTATGTTGAAGAGAGTTTTAAAATTTTCGTTTAGCTACAAATTATCCCTTAAAAGTCTATTAAAGTTTAGCTTAGTTTAAGAGTTATAGTCGAAAACTGGCGAAAAGAGCCCTAAAAATCGGGATTTTTCGCTACAAAAATGATATTTATCAGCATTTTATTTAGTGCATACACGTTCGGATCATATAAGTATGTTGTAGAGAGTTTTTCAGCTTTCTTTTAGCTACAAATAATCCCTAAACAGTCGATTAAAATTTTGCTTAGTTTAAGAGTTATAGTCGAAAACTGGCGAAAAGAGCCCTAAAAATCTGGAATTTTCACTACAAAAATGATCTTTATGAGCATTTTAATTAGTGCAAACACTTTCAGATCCCATAAGTATGTTTGTAAAAGTTGTTAAGCTTCTTACCGGCAACAATTGTTTCAAAGATAGTATAGGAAAAATTTGGATTCCCTTCAAGCTATACCCAAAAAAGTAAAAAATTTAGATTTTTTTGGGTACTTTTTTTTTACAAATATTATTGAATTTTTTTTTTAATGAGTATTTTTTGTTTTTATTTGTGTTCACAAGACCATTAGGTACAACTTTTCAAAAGATAGTTAACCGATATCCCTAACTCTTACGGAGCTGTTGAACAAAATCTGATGCTACCACTTTTGGCCAAAATCACCAAGGCTCGCGATGTTTAGGGCTCCATAAAATCAAAACGCCTGCTAATATCGCGAAACCCAGCTAGGGTTTTACTCACCTTTGGTCATACTATCAAACCTATACAGTGCCATCCCATTATTTTTTTCACTGTCGCACAGTGTTATTAAAAAAATTTTTTTTTAGGTTTTGTTCTACAATGGGTCGAGGCAGGCATTGCTCTATTGAGAAGCGGAATCTGATAAAAAAAATTAATTTCAGAAGGTAAAACATATTTGGAGGTGCAAAATATCGTCGGTTGCTCACCGACAATGGTTCGAAATGCAATAAAGTTCAAAGCGCTTCCCGAAACACGTGGTCGACGTTCGGTAATGACGCAAAAATTGGTGAAGCGAATCGTAAGGTATGCTAAACAGAAACCTTTTGCATCTGCTAAAGTCATAAAGGATGAACTGAATGTGGAGGCAAGCATCCAAACTATTCGTAGGTGCTTGTGTGCTAATAATTTGTTTGCTCGCAGCCCGAGAAAAGTGCCATTGCTAACGAAAAACCACATAAAAAAAAGACTGAAGTTTGCAAAGGAGCACTTAAGTTGGCCAGTTGAGAAATGGCGCAATATTTTATGGTCTGATGAATCAAAAATTGTTCTTTATGGTGGAAAAGGGTCTCGCCAATATGTCCGTCGACCACCTAATTCTGAGTACAACCCAAAGTTTACCACAAGAACTGTTAAACATGGCGGATCGAGTATCATGATTTGGGCAAGCTTTTCTTATAATGGAGTGGGACCAATTTATTGGATAAAAGGCATAATGGATCGACATGTGTACATTAAAATAATGGAGGATGTAATGCTTCCTTACGCCAGCGAAGAAATGACACTGATTTGGTGCTTCCAGCAGGACAACGATCCTAAACATACAAGCAAAGTAGCAAAGGAATGGTTCGAGAACAACAATATTAATGTTATGGACTGGCCCCCACAATCCCCAGATCTAAATCCGATCGATAACACTGCTTAACAAATTTGGAATTTATAAAAAGCAACTGAATATTTGTGCAATTTTCCTGTAGATCTCGGCCTCCTAAGCAAGAAAAAAAATTTTTTTAATTTTTTTATGGAAGAGTTTTTGAGAAAAAATTTTTTGAAATTTTTTTCAGTGCATTTCGTAGGTGCACTTGCTATTTCAAGCATATCTCGGGCCCCGATCTACCGATTTTAATAAATATATTTTCCAAATATAGATAATTAAGCTCCCTACAACTTTTAGAAACAAAGTTTTTGATTTGCATGAGTAGTTTTAGTGCTAGAGGTGCAATTATACAAGAAAATTGTGTTTTTTTTCAAAAAAATCAGGGTAAATTTTTCATATAAAAATTTGTAAAAAATAGAAATCGAAGTGGAAAACCCATTTTCAAATTTTTTGCGTATAGCTAAGTATTTCTTCTAAAAAATAATCCCCGTTTGGCTAAAAGCGGTGAAAAATTTACGGAGCTATGATTTTTTTGCCAAAACACTAAAAAATCGATATTTCACAATTTTTGCTTTGTTCACAAAACTTGTTCATATGAGCCGAAATTATTTTATGAAGGTGCAATTGAGTAAATTTTCACATATATAAATGCATAAATGCTGCCTCTTTATTGATTAAAAATGAATGTCGTTTTGCCCTGCCTTTTAGAATATTGTGGTGGATTTGTTTACCTGCCGGTCTCAATGACCTGTACCAGATAAAAAAGGGTGCAGTGCTTTCCCTTAGTGGAAAAAAATATAAGGTATCATGAATACGTTTTGTGCGTTAACGTCAGTTTTTATACTAAACGTGTTTCTTTACTTTCAATTTTGCCTAATGAATTGAGCGTAGTATAAAATACCTGAGGTTTTGCATACTTTACATACATACTTACATACTTACATACATACACCGGGGCCGCTGTGATGCAGCCCACTTTAAGACAACATGAACTACCAAATTGGTACAACTCCTGTAAAACATTTGTGAAATAAGCTCTAATGCAAAAGTGTTAAAGAAATAAAAATTTATTTCCAAAATTATTTTTATACAATTTGAAAAAAGTTCTTGCTTCCGCTTTGTCTTTTATATTTACTACCATCATTTTCACGCACAAGGGACCACACGTAATCACCCATCATTGCCGTGTCGAAAAGGCCGCTATAGCGATTTTCAATATCCTTTAATTGCTGATGAAAACGTTCGCCATGCTCATCGCTTACGTCTCCTAAGTTTTCAGGGAAAAAATCCAAGTGCGAATCGAGAAAGTGGATCTTCAACGACATGTGTACTTCGGCTTTCTTATAATTCTTTAGTAGGTTATTTACTATTTGCTTGTAATCTGGACTTTTGTGGTTGCCCAAAAAATTGTGTATAACAAGTTTGAATGAGCTCCACGCTGCTGCTTCGACTGGGGACAAAAGGCTTGAGAACTCGTCGTCTTGCAAAAGTTTACGTATTTCTGGACCATTTAGAACTCCTTCCTTGAGTTTTGCGTGTGAAAGGTAGGAAAAGATCGCCTTTAAGCGGGCAAAAGCTTCCTGTGTTCCATCTTTTGCCAATTTTTTTATAAAGTTCTTAGCAAGTCCTAATTTTATATGCAGTGGCGGTAATATAATATTATTTTTATCAACGAGAGCAGTGCGTTGAATATTGTCTGCACCAACTATAATGTTGGTTCGCAAAGGCCAATCTTTTTTAATATAGTGTAAGTGGTCAGCGCGACTATCCCACTTGCACAAAAAACAACAATATTTTGTATATCCTCCTTGAAGCCCGCACAGAATTGCCACTACCTTGAGATCAGCGCATATTTTCCATCTATGCTTGTCATATTCAATATGATCCAAAAGCGTTTTCATTGTTTCGTAGGTTTCTTTAGAATGCGATGCATATGCGACAGGAAGAGACGGTTTTTGGTTGCCATTGTGTAGGAGGACAGCTTTTAAGCTCTCTTTGTTGCTATCGATAAATAAACGCCACTCTCCGGGATTGTAGACTTCATTGAGCTCTTCGAATAGGCCTAAAATATTGCTGCAGAAACAGATATCGTCTACTTTTGCGTAAAATTTTCCGTATTGCAAGTGCCGATTTCTGTAAATGCTTGTTTTGACATCAGGAGCCACAAATCCGCGTTCTTTCATTCTAGATGCAAAAAGTTCAGCTTTACCCTTTGAAAAACCAAAATCACGAATCCAGTCATTTAATTCGGCCTGTGAGAGTATTCGTTGCGTTAAACTTGTTTCAAACTGACTTCCACTAGACCCCAGCATTTCCTCTGATGATCCTTCTATTTTGGGTGCTGAGCCAGGGCATTCTGGATAAGGCACATCACTTGAATGAGGTAGAGGAAATTTTACCGAATCAACTTTCGCGTATTCCCATTTTAAATGTTTCCCAAATCCACTTCTTGCACTAAGGCAAAAATAGCAGTCCACCGAGTGACAAAAGGGCTCACTCCATTCCATTGCCGTGTCAAAATCCATGTAACAGCTAGAATGCAAATAGTTAGTTTTTTTTATAGCGTATTAAATTTTAATTCTTACCGTTCTCCAGAAGCCCATTTTGATAACTTTCTATGACATAGGTCACATATTCTTTTAGGCGTCCACGGCTCATTGAGAGTTGGCAAAACACCGAAGTAATGGAAATAGTGCTTTTGCAGTGCTTCAGTAAACGCTAATCCTTTATTTTTTAACATATATAATCCACAAATATTGCAAAAATCGTCCGGATTGTTTTTGCACATGAATACACGAGTTCTTTTACTCATTTTTTTATATTTTAAAATTTGTTTTATTTTCAATTGATGTACGTTGTTCAAAATTTAGTTCAAGACTACTAATCTAAACGCATAAGTGTTACCCTTTTATATATTGCCATAAATTTTCTATACTGTATGTAAGTATGTATGTAAAGTATGCAAAACCTCAGGTATTTTATACTACGCTCAATTCATTAGGCAAAATTGAAAGTAAAGAAACACGTTTAGTATAAAAACTGACGTTAACGCACAAAACGTATTCATGATACCTTATATTTTTTTCCACTAAGGGAAAGCACTGCACCCTTTTTTATCTGGTACAGGTCATTGAGACCGGCAGGTAAACAAATCCACCACAATATTCTAAAAGGCAGGGCAAAACGACATTCATTTTTAATCAATAAAGAGGCAGCATTTATGCATTTATATATGTGAAAATTTACTCAATTGCACCTTCATAAAATAATTTCGGCTCATATGAACAAGTTTTGTGAACAAAGCAAAAATTGTGAAATATCGATTTTTTAGTGTTTTGGCAAAAAAATCATAGCTCCGTAAATTTTTCACCGCTTTTAGCCAAACGGGGCTTATTTTTTAGAAGAAATACTTAGCTATACGCAAAAAAATTTGAAAATGGGTTTTCCACTTCGATTTCTATTTTTTACAAATTTTTATATGAAAAATTTACCCTGATTTTTTTGAAAAAAAACACAATTTTCTTGTATAATTGCACCTCTAGCACTAAAACTACTCATGCAAATCAAAAACTTTGTTTCTAAAAGTTGTAGGGAGCTTAATTATCTATATTTGGAAAATATATTTATTAAAATCGGTAGATCGGGGCCCGAGATATGCTTGAAATAGCAAGTGCACCTACGAAATGCACTGAAAAAAATTTCAAAAAATTTTTTCTCAAAAACTCTTCCATAAAAAAATTAAAAAAATTTTTTTTCTTGCTTAGGAGGCCGAGATCTACAGGAAAATTGTACAAATATTCAGTTGCTTTTTTTTTGTTTGACAGTGTAATTTATGGTGCGATGGAAAGAACGTAGTTTCTGATTGTAAACCAGTCAATAACACGGAACATTGGGAAGCTGTGAAGCAGGCTTGGGGCTCCATACCTGTGAAAAGATGGCAGAAGTTGGTCGACTCGATGCATCGACGCTGTGCTGCTGTTATAAGGAACAAGGGACATGCAACCAAATACTAATAAGAAGACAACATGAAAGACAAACTCCAGTTGTGGAAACATATAGAATTAATCGACTTTTTCATACTTTCTGAACTGAAATGAAAACTGTGTTTTTTTTTTTTTTTAGATTCCATATTTAGTCATTCTATGAACATATTCCTAGAACTCAAGGGTTTTTTTGCCTTAAAATTTTCTTTACTCGAATGGGTTAACAACATGCCAAACATTGTAAAAAAAAAATAATACAAATAAAAAAACTGTTAATTTTGTTTTACAAATACATTGTTTCAGACTTTTCAGTTTTGGTTAGGTGCACTACTATTATTTTGATTGCAGCTGTATATGTGTATGTTAAAATTTTCTTATAGTGAATTTTCGATACAGTACCTGGCCATAACGAGTATACTACCAATTTTT
Source organism: Chlorops oryzae (assembly GCA_020466095.1). Taxonomy (NCBI): domain Eukaryota; kingdom Metazoa; phylum Arthropoda; class Insecta; order Diptera; family Chloropidae; genus Chlorops; species Chlorops oryzae. The sequence goes on along the minus strand of CM035806.1, from coordinate 60,522,010 downwards.
TGTTTTTTGTAAAAGAGGGGTATTTCTCTCCTTATATTCGCCGTAGCAGCGACAGCACCAACAGCAACTTCCAAGTTCGTGTGACTAGCAACGGGAATGTTGCAACCAAAATTCTTCCTTCTGGGTAGGTTCCTTTTATTTTGTGTCCGTTTAATTTTTGGTTTTTTTTTTAATTTTTTTTTTTTTTTTTTTTTTTTTTATTACGCGCCGTGTACCGCGGAGTTTGATTATTTTTTTACGTACAAAAAAATGGTTTTCTTTTAAGTTTCTTTTTTTTTTCTCTAAAGGGATTTGGTTTTTTTTTTCAAAGGGGTTTGGGTTTTTTTTTTAAAGGGGTTTGGGATTTTTTTTTTCTTAAAAAACACAACTTTTTCCCAAAAAACAGTTTTTTATTATTTTTTTTTTTAATGAAAGGGGGCTTTTTTTTTTTTTACTTAAGCGGGACCGGTTTAAAATTTTCGGCTCGAAGGACCATGTAAAATCTATGACTTAATTAAAGAAAAATTAAAATGATCGATTTTAGGCAAAGGACGGTTTATTAGCGAATGAATTTAACAGGTTAGCTGATAAGTCCCCGGTCTGACACATAGATGGCGTCGCTAGTATTAAATGCATACTATTTTTATATAGTGACAACCGTCAAATGATTCGTGTCAAAATTTGACGTCTGTAAGTCAATTAGTTTGTGAGATAGAGCGTTTTTTGTGAAGCAACTTTTGTTATTGTGAAAAAAATGGAAAAAAAGGAATTTCGTCTTTTGATAAAATACTGTTTTCTGAAGGCAAAAAATACAGTGGAAGCAAAAACTTGGCTTGATAATGAGTTTCCGGACTCTGCCCCAGGAGAATCAACAATAATTGATTAGTATGCAAAATTCAAGCGTGGTGAAATGAGCACGGAGGACGGTGAACGCAGTGGACGCCCGAAAGAGGTGGTTACCGACGAAAACATAAAAAAAATTCACAAAATGATTTTGAATGACCGTAAAATGAAGTTGATCGAGATAGCAGAGGCCTTTAAGATATAAAAGGAACGTATTGGTCATATCACTCATCAATATTTGGATATGAAAAAGCTCTGTGCAAAATGGGTGCCGCGCGAGCTCACATTTGACCAAAAACAACAACGTGTTGATGATTCTGAGCGGTGTTTGCAGCTGTTAACTCGGAATACACCCGAGTTTTTGCGTCGATATGTGACAATGGATGAAACATGTAATACAAACGCCTTCATTCGAGTCAGTCGTTGCTAGCAGTCAACGGGAACGGTCGCTCCGCGCTTTAAATTCGAAATCGTTGTACATATCTATTTTTATTTCTTTCATCCTTTATATTTTTGTTCAATAAACGTACACATACAGTTATCAACCTACATACTCTCGAATAGAAGTTTTTCCGTAATACATGGCTCTATCACTACACTCCTGAGTCCAATCGACAGTCGGCTGAGTACACAGCGATCGGTGAACCGTCTCCGAAGCGTGGGAAAAGACTCAAAAGTCCGCTGGCAAAGTAATGGCCTTGTTTTTTTTGGGATGGGCATGGAATAATTTTTATCGATTATCTTGAGAAGGGAAAAAAAACCCATCAAACAGTGACTATTATATGTCGTTATTGGAGCGTTTGAAGGTCGAAATCGCGGCAAAACGGCCCCATATGAAGAAGAAGAAAGTGTTGTTCCACCAAGACAACACACCGTGCCAACAAGTCATTGAGAACGATGGCAAAAATTCATGAATTAGGCTTCGAATTGCTTCCCCACCCACCGTATTCTCCAAGATCTGGCCCCCAGCGACTTTTTCTTGTTCTCAGGACCTCAAAAAGGATACTGCAGGGAAAAAATTTGGCTGCAATGAAGAGGTGATAGCCGAAACTGAGGCCTATTTTGAGGCAAAACCGAAGGGAGTACTACCAAAATGGTATCAAAAAAATTGGAAGGTCGTTTATAATCGTTGTAATCTTTCTTGAAGGGAACCTATGTTGAATAATAAAAAGAATTTTTACAAAAAAATGTGTTTTTCTTTGTTAGACCGGGGACTTATCAGCCAACCTGTTAGTTTTCTCCGTTTTAGGGTTTCTTATAGTGTTTTACAAAGCAAAGAAAGAGAACAGTGAGTGTATGCATATGAGTCGATATAAGGCAAAGATTAGTACTTAAATGAGTTTATACAATGCAAGAGTTTGTTAATGTTTTAGTGCTTGGTTGTGGTTTCGGGATAGCGGCTCGGCATGGTGGCATCAGCTCCGACTAAGCTCGCCGTTGGCGTGGGGCCTTGCCATCCGCCTACCAACACACTGGCATTTAACAAAAAGAAGAGTCATGCCGATTGTAGGGTTCAAGGTGATAGTAAAAAAAAAAAAAGCAAAAGGAGTGAAAAAGAAAGTTACATAGAACGAGAAAGAAGGGCTATCAAAATACCACTGTCCGAATAAATCATGCAACACCAAAATCCCCCTTATATCCTCACTCCGCCTATCAGTCACGGTCCGAAGTCTGGAGCAATCCCACCGCTGCGAAAGCTCACAGCCATGAGTGCGCTGCGGCTCCTGCTAAAAATTTTTAGCGCACTCCCCATTTTTGGTTCATTTGTTCGTATAACCTGTTCACGTCCGTTGGTCCATAGTCGTTCAAGAGTACCCCCAGGTAGAAATCCCTAGTGGGTTTCTACGGTACCAAAAGGAATGCTTAATTCAGCATGGACATTTTACTTATACCGGTGAAAGTCTTACCTTTCATTCTATTTAGATACTCAGGCCATCAACAAAAAAATAAATTTTAAATTTTATAAATATATAGATTTTTTTTTATTTTTATTTTTATTTATTTTTTTTTTTTACATTCTAAAGAATTTCAAAAAAAATTTAAATTCAACCTACTTATCTACAAAAAATATGCATAAGAGTGCTTACTACTATTTTTCTGTCCTGAATGTACAACCAGAATGGAATAAAATACAAAAAATAAAAAAAAGAAAAGGAGAAAAAGATTCTATCCGCTTGAGTCTCTTATATGCATTGTGCGTCGATGGTCAAAAAAAAACTACTAGCGCAAAAAAAAATATGAGCTGATATGCAAGGTTACTCCATGCACGAAAGGCTGTGTGGAGAATAGCGAAATCTCTCTCTGATTCTAACAAGGCAAATAGTGTGAAATTAGAGCATTAAAAGTGTGTCAGTAGTGCCTGCAACAAAGAGGAATACAAACTAGGTCATCAGCTGAGGGACTAAGCCAGCGCTGCGGCTGCTGTGCTCGATCGCTTGGTCTACCCGGTGTTCAGCAGGTTTTATTTTTAAATATTTTTGTTTAAATTTTAATTTTTACTCCTGCGCAATGAAAACTATATATCATGATAAAAAAATTCGGAAACAAAAAAAAGGACTCGATTAAAAAAATTTCAAATATTCAAAAGAAAAGGAAAGATTTTTTTTTTTTTTTTTTTTTTTTTTTTTTTACTGTGTCATTGTATCAAAAGAAATCTATTTTTATTTTTACCTATTGTGCGATCTGCAGTATCCTGCGATTCAGCAAAAGAAATAAAAAAAAAAGTCCTGTTTGCTATGAAACGATTAGAAGTTAACCCTTCTAATTTTTGTTTAGCCGCCTGTGAAATCACTAGCAGACTGATTTTTCACTGCACCTGTTCCTCCTTTTATACAAAATCGGACTCCAACGGATCTCCTAAGCTCTGCCGTGACCTATATATTTGTTCTTGTATTTCCGCATGCCCTTATTTCCTATTTCGCTGCCTAAAAACTGGAAATATCCGGATCTATTTGGTTTTTCTATGCTTCTTAACGCATGCATACATTGCAATGCCTAATGCTCCTCTGTGACACGTATATTTGTTTTTGCGATTGCATCACCTTTACCGTGCCCTATTTATTATTGTCATTGCACGCATCTTCCTCCGTGCCCTATATTCGTTAAGCTTTCAAAGTGGCACCTCACTGCTGCTTACGCTGAACTGACGCATAGTAATGCTCACGCTCTTCTTAAGAAACAAGTGTGCAAAACAACCAAAAATTATTATCACAACGAGCACTGTGAACAATCCACGCACACCCTGGATGCGGGTGTTACGCTTTTAATGTAAGTATTTGATAAATGAATAATCTCATGGTAAAGGGAGATTGGTCTGTCTAGTGTGTAAAAGAATTATCAAAAAAAACAAAAGGTATGTTTGTTTGAAAAAGGTCGCGAAGGTGACCCCTCTTCATAAGTGGCGAGGATTAAAAAAAAAGGGAAACTAAAAGTGTTCTGATTTTTATTTATTTATTTTTTTTTTTTCTACCTTGCGCTAGATGCAAATGAATAAAAATTTGGGATGTTGGACGCTTTTGCTTGCGGACATTTTTCTGTTGAAGTGAGCTCATGCGGATAAAAAAAAATTTGTAATTAAATATTAGGTGTAGTAAAAAGAAATCCATTATTTTTGCATTAATTGAGGGCTTTATTTAAGATAGTTAAATGACCCATTTAGGTCAAATATGCGCCGTTTTTGTTCGATAACTTGTTGCCATTTTAAAGGAAATTTAATTATGCCTCTCTTCATAGAAAGCCCTCGTTCCTAATTAGCAAAAAATTGAGACAGTCGAATTTCAGAACCTCTCTTGAAGCGAATGTTTCACCAGCAAAATTGTTCGCCATGGACAAGGAAAAAGATGGTAATCACTTGGTGCCAGGTCCGGACTATAAGGTGGATGCAGAAGAACCTCCCAACCAAACTCCCGGAGCTTCTGGCGAGTCACTATCGATGTGTGTGGCCTGGAGTTTCCTGATGGAACACAATTCCTCTCCTATTGGCCAAATCTTGGGCCGCTTATTGGGCGATTGCTTCCTTCAGACGGTTCCAATTGTTGACAGTAGAGTTCGTTAAAGGTTTTTGCCGTTATGGGAGCGCTCATGTAGATAATTCCCTGCCAATCCCAACCAAACACCACAGCAAAACCTTCCTGGCCGTCAATCCTGGCTTTGGCCACCGTTTCCCGCCGGTTTCACCGTGTTTCGACCACGAACCGTTTTTCGCTTGACGTTGTCAATAAGTGACCCACTTTTCTTCACCAGTCACCAACCGCTTCAGAAATGGGTCGATTTTGTTGCGGTTCAGCAGCGATTCGCAGATGGAAATTCGGTCTATGAGGTTTTTTTTGCGTAACTCGGTGGCACCCATACATCGGTTCTTTGTGTATCCAGCTTAAAATGTTAAAAACGGTTTTTTTTGCAATCTTTAGCTCTTTTGCAATCGAAACAGTGCTAACAGACATCGGACTCGACAATTTCATGATTTTATCGAATTTTCGACAATTGGCCTTCCGTGCGTGGTGCATCCTTGACATCGAAGTTACCGGAACGGAACGACGAAACCAAAATTGCGATGATTGGTGTTACAGTATCAGGTCATAAACGCTATTACACTTTCAGACCTGGCTTGGTTTTCTCCCTTATCGAAGAAAAACTGTAAAATGTGGCGAATTTTCTCTTTGCTGAGGTCCATCTTTGACAAGCTCTCAAACAAAATGAATAATCAACAAAAAAAGGTCAAAAAAAGCTTTTTTATTTTTTTCTAATGCCCCCTAGCGGAAAAACGATCGGATTATACAACGCGAGATGCAGATAAATAAGCCATCTTTTGGAAAAATAATGGATTTCTTTTTTCTACACCTAATATATAAGTAATTTTTTTTTTTCTTTTTTTTTTTTTTTTTTTTTTTTTTTTTTTTTTTTTTTTTTTTCTAATAATTCATTATAATTCATAATTCAAATAAGTCTTAATTATTCTTATATTATACTTAATAATTTTTATTTTTTTTTTTTATTTTTATATTTTTTTTTTTATATTTTTTTTTTTGTTTTTTTTTTGTTTTTTTTTTTGTTTAATTAAAAATTCAAAAATCAAAACAAATTTCATCTTCTTACTCTAGCGTCGGCATGTCTTTTTGGTGTCTGGGCTTGCCTCTACGCCTTTTCCGGGGTTTTTCATTTTTCAGTATTGGACGCTTCGGAGGCCCTGGTAGGGGGATTCCACCTTGTGGGGCTGGTTTACTGGTGATTTTAATCTGGCCTGCCTTGGTTATAGTGACCTGGTATAGGACATTGTTCACTCGCTTTTTGAAGCGGAGCATCTGGCGTGGAGCTCTTCTCGCCAATGCCGCACGAATTTCGCTTCTTAGTACCTGAGGGTGCCGTTACCCAGTTCGTCTTCTGGTACGATAAAATCGCGGGTATAAACGGGCGTATCTTGAGCTGGCTGTATCCAGCTCAGCTCTTCGATTTCTTCGCAGATGTCGATTTCGAGGACGTCATTAACTTCAAATGCTCCGGTGGGGTGAGCGGGGTGGTAATTTTTGGCGGCCTACCGCGCTGGGGTCTGCTTACGTATGTAAATGGAATTTTGCTTGGTTCATACGCAGGCCTTGGCTGCAGGCGTACTCTTTTTGTTTTGGGATCTTGCACCTCGATAAACGTTGCCGGCAGCTCCTTCGCCTTCGTTTGCGTTTGCCTTATTCGTTTGTATGCCTCCAGGCACCTTTCTTTGGAGGCGGCAAGTTTTTCTTCCAAGTTTTCCATCTATATGAATTTAGTAAAAATGTTGTTGGTATCTGTTTCTTTATTCATGTGTCGTCTTACTTGTTTGTGGTCATGTCTCGTGTTGTTAAAAAAAAAATCTTTCCTTCCTTTTTTTTTTTTTTTCTAATAAAACGAAATTTATTTATTTTTATTTTTATTTTTTTTTTTTTTATTTTTTTTTTTTTTTTTTTTTTTTGTTATCATGGATCGAACATAACAAGTTCGTAAAAGAAAGAGTACTTAGATAAATTTATACAATGTAAGAGCTTACGCTAGGGTGTGTTGAATTAAGTTTATCTCACAATTCATCATATTTCATTTATTTCATCTTAAATTAATTTCGAGGAGCGTCGACATAAATGAATTCATTTCATAATAAAAAAAAAAACCAAAAATAAAAAATAATAAAAGAAAAAAAAATTAAACATCCTCGAAATCGCTCTCTTCCATAAGGCTTTCCGTGCACAATTGGAGGATATCTTTTTTCGATGATGTCGATGGTGTTTTTGCTGGCGTGTTCCTTAAGAATTTTGGGGGTTGCGGTTCAAAGACGTAAGGAGTTGCGTGAGACATTTTTTGGAAGCAGTAAGGAACGGTGCTGCTGTGCAATTGCTCGAATTGGTTAGGATTTGGAAACGTTTTTAGTGTTTGGGGTAGTTGTGGTTTTGAAACAGAAGGTATTGGACAGACATTTTTCATGATTTTTACTGGCTTTGAACGTACAATTTTTGGATTTGCGGATGGAATTGCTTGGGAAGATGTTTTAAAAACTACAGTTTTTGGCGTTGACGTAGTTGAGGCTGGTGTTACGGAAGTTGTCGGGTATAACGTGGATTTCTCTGGAATGGTGTTTCCTGATGGCACGGAAGATATCGCAGCACGATTTTTTATGGAATTTTCCACGAACCCCATCAAAACGCGTTGCACTTCCAGTGCTGCTGTATCTTTTCACTCCGGAAGAACCTTCTCCATCTGAGCTACCACTAGAGCTCCCAACCATGCGTATTCGCTCTTTTTCTTGCTTTCTACCAACTCTCGGACATTTTGAAGTCTGTCCCTAACTCGGTCGAATGGATCTAATTTCTACGTAAGTATATTAGTTAGCGTTTGTTGTTTTTAAACAAATTACTGATTATTAATTTACTTTTGCTCTTTTGGCATTCCCTCCCTTGAATTTATTCTTTCCTTCTTCTTCCGTTGAAGTATCTGCATTTGTGGATGTTGTTTCTTCGTCCAAAGTCAGGGAAACTCCTTCCATCTGTCGAAATTGCACAAACAATAATATTTTGTGCTGAGTTATATGATTAAATAATTTACCTCTACGTTGTCTTCACTTTCTCTAGAAGCGAGGTGATTGTCGAGGAACGCAAGTTGGTCGAAAAACCATAACTTTGGTATGTATACATCGTCCAAACCGCTGCCACTTTTTTTTAGAATTTTTAACAAGACGCAACTCCTTCATATATTGTGTCCGCAAGTTTTTCCATTTTTTTTTACATCCTCTACGGTGATGCCAATAACGTCGTGCTCCATTTTGTTTTTAATATCATTAAAGGCTTGTGCCTTTTTAATGCGGTCCATATATTCCGGCGATTTAATAAAATAAATGCACGGATTTTGTTGCATTAGCACAATTAGCTTTTCTATGCATTTGCGCGTCCACTTCCCCGACATTTTAAATTTTAAATTTTATATTTCCCGAAAAACCTCAGCTGTTAACACCTCGAAAGTAGAAAGCGAATGAAGTAACTGTCAAAAACCAGCTCGCAGCCAACTTCAAGTTTGACAAAACGAAAGAGAGCAAAACGGAATTGCCGAGTACGGGCAATTCTGAAACGAGCAATTTTTCTCTACGCCCCCGCTCTGCGTCTCGCCTACAAACGAAAAAAATTGCCGGCGATAATTGCCTAGTGTAAAAGGCCTCATGGTATCGTTTCAACCATATAGAACTATAGCTGCAACTTCGGCCAAATTTTGGCGCGTTATGGGATGATTTGGTGAAAAAGTTCAACTGTGGTGAACCACGCCATAAGCCGAGTGTTGTGGTGAACCACGTAAAAGTAAGTGTGGTGTACCACGTAATGGCTTTTGGCCGAAGTTGCAGCTATAGTTTTATATGGTTTCAACCATACAATACTACAAGCAACACTCTCTAAATTTTTCGAATTTGCTTGTAGGTATGATAAGAATATGCGGGTGCGATAGAGACAGAGAACAGTTTACATGAGTGCGACTGAAAAATATAGAGTTTTGTCAACGACTGCTGTGTCAGATTGTAATGTCGATGTGTGAGTTCATCTGTACACAAATCGTGGTGAAAGTCAGTTTATTTTATGTGAATGTGTTAACTGTGGGCAAAGTCAGATTGTGAATGGGCAAAGTCGGGTTTATACACCAAAAATTTTTCTCTCTCGCTCTTTTTTTGCCTGCCGAGTAACATCTCTTTCTAACTGGCGCGAAATGACCCGCCAAAAATCTATGAGAGTGACATATATAGTAATATATGCTTGTAGTATTGTATGATTAGGAAGAAGAAGAGTTAGACCTATAGTCCTATATAGTTTTGACTTCGGCTTGGTATGACCTGAGTTGTTTACGCATCATATATTACTATATATGTCACTCTCATAGATTTTGGGCGGGACATTTCGCGCCAGTTAGAAAGAGATGTTACTCGGCAGGCAAAAAAAGAGCGAGAGAGAAATACTTTTGGTGAGTACCTAAGTGAAAAATGCTCATTTTGGTGGGGTACCCAAGACCGTGGTGGGTACCCAACACCGTGTTGAAAAGAGCCAAAATAGAAACGGCTCCTGAGTGACATATATAGTTATATAAGTTACGCATTAAACGAGGCAAAAGATTTCTATCAAGATTTGTTGTTTTGCTTGCTTGCTTTTCAAAACGACGTTGTTTTGATTTTTCTTTCTTTGATTTCATTTTTATATTTTTTTTTGCATATTTTTGCAGCTGAAAGTGAATTCCCTAAAGAAGTTGTCAAAAAATTCATGCAAATCGGGCATACAATGTGTTGTAAAAAGCTGTAAAAAATCAAAACGACCTTGTGCCGATTTGAAAATGTTTCAATTTCCCCCTTTACATTCCATCATGGGTCAAATATGGCGAGAAAAAATGTATTATTTCGGAAGATGATTATGACAAAAAACTCTACATATGTGGAAACCATTTCATTAGTTCTGAAATCGGTAAGGCGTATATTAAAATCGGGAGCTGTACCAACACAAACTTACAAGAAGAATAGGAGGACGAGTGTGGGTTTTAGGAGCCGGAAAAAAAGAGAAGAACTTGTGAAAAATTATAATGTGTTTATTCTAGAGATGCCGCGGATAGTGATTTTGCCGGATACCGGATACCGGATATCCGGCAAGCTGCGAGGCCGGATAGCCGAGAATATCCGGCAACCGGATAGTTGAATTTTTTTCTCCCAAATCTCAAAAGTAGCTTTATTCAGGCATGCTCTAGAATCCGATCTGAATAAAAAACTCGAAATTTATGCATTCCTTTTCATTCACACACTCAAATACTGAATTATTATTTTGTTCAAATGAATTTCGACTTGACATGGCAGCCACACGTTCAAGTTTTCATTCAAGACTGGAAAGAAATAAATGACACAAGCCGAAGTTATTGCATCTCCGTCATTCTTACTTGTTTCGCTCCAGTCTTGAAACTAATTTTTGAACTGTGTTGCTGCCATGTGAGACGAATTCTGTATTCTAGAGCACTTATGAATAGTCGAGAGTCACACGCAGAAACATTGTTTCGGAAACAATTTTTTTGATATAAAAAGCAATGCGAAGAAAAGATGCAGTTTTTTGTTGAATGTTACGGCAACATTTCAGACTTCTCTTTCTTTCTCATTTCAATTAATTGATCTTCTAGCGTATCTAAAGGATTTTAGTACGTTTTTTTTTTGATTTTTTGAAATACATAAACACATAAAACGTCGTCATCATTTACAAATCGTTTTGTTCTACTTAATTATATTCATAAAGGGCTTCCTTCAAGGAGATTTATATGAAAAAACTGTGAAATTTTTTAATATCCGGTATCCGGCCGGATAATGAGTTAGTATCCGGCATCCGGCCGCCAATAGTTCATTTTATGCCGGATATGCGGATACCGGATAGTAAACCGGATATCCGCGGCATCTCTAGTTTATTCCAATTGCGAAAACAACGTCAAATCAAGGGATTTTTATAGACGACGATATTTTAATATCCTTTCAAAATATAAATCTTTAAAGTCTTTAAAATGTAAAAAGGAAGAAAATAAAAGCGACCTTTCAAGCTTGAAAAATAAAATTGACTCTGTACCATATGTAAGCACTGAATCAAAGATATTTTCAAAGCTTTTAATAAGTCGTCGTCCAAAAGAATACTCACCTGAAATAAAAAATTTATTGCAAAACATATATTATGCTTCTCAATCTACTTATTTTTTTTAAGGGAAAGATTAAACCTAAATTTGCCCGATATAACAACAGTTAACAGATGGGCCCCAGCCCGGTTTCAAAAATTCCGCAATGGAAACAATAAAAAAAGATTTCAGCAACTAAAACTAACATACATGAAAAAGCAAATATGATTTTGTTAATGGATGAGATGGCAATAAGAAAAGAGTTGCGTTACAATGGAATGCTTGATTTGATAGATGGCTTTGAGGATAATGGATTTTGTAGAGGAAGTAAGATCGGCAAGCAAGTTTGTGTATTTATGTTGCGATCTATGTTTTCGAACTGGAGTGTAGTTATGAATTATTTTGTATCACAAAACGGACTTTCTGTAGATTGCCTAAAAACATACTTATGGCAAATATAAATATATTAAATCATGAAGAAGTTTATGTGAAGGTAATAGTTTGCGATCAAGGTTCTTCAAACCGAAAATGTTTTTCGGAATTAGGTGTTTCATTAACAAACCCATATTTCTTCACAACAACAAACAAATTTTTTGTCTTTATGACTTCCGTCATCTTATCAAATCATTGCGAAACGGTTTGCTCAAGTGTGATTTACAAACACCGGATGGGAAAGTTACTTTCGAGGCTATACAAAAATTGTGGGAAATGGAAATGAATTCCGATACTAAAATGTGTCCGAAAATAACAAAACAACACATTTTCCCCAACTCATTCGAAAAAATGAAGGTAAAACTAGCAACACAGGTTTTTAGTCGAACTGTACAAGCCGCAATTAAAACAGTTTGCCACACTGGTGACTTTAAAAACATCAGTAATAGTGACGCATTATCTACAGCTAATTTTACAGAAAAAGTGGACAAAATCTTTGACTGCCTCAATAGCGCATCTCTTTACTCGGAAAATGCTTACAAATATGCTTTACAAAAAGGAAACCCGCCGCATGAGTTTATCAAAGAGTTCTAGAGTATTTGGGCCATGTTTCATTTGTTGATAAAATTAAAAAGGTATTCTTTTTAGACGGAATGAAATTAACTTTGAATGGAGTAAAGGGTAGTCTGGACGATATGGTTAATAACCAAATTTTGGCTGTTTTTGAGTAATTTTTTGTCCCAATCCAGTTCAAACCGTGTAACCACCAACCATACGTATGGTCAAATGTCATTTGGTTACGTTTGTTCATGCTGCAGCCAAACGTTTGGATGCCAAACTAGCCATATCGTGTAACACCCCTTTGGGACAACACGGACAAATTTGTTTAACAAATGGGACGAATTTGCGCTGATTTGTCATTTGGTCAAGCTCAAAAATAGACCCATGACAAAATGGCAAACGTTTGTGTCGAAACTTAAGACAAATTCAAGCGGTTTTAAAAAAAAAGTGGTTTTATATATTTATTTCAACAGAAATCTAAAATTTTTTGAAAGAAATCGCTAAATACCTCAACGTCAAAATGAGCCTTTCACAAGCCGAAATGCTTTTTCGCATAATTGTATCCTTTTTGGCTATAAGGGGTGAAACCAACGAAAGCAGATTTTCGAACTGAGCTTTCGTCATTCGAAGAAAATTGTTGTACAATTCGGCCTTTTCTTCTTCCATCTCTTTGTTCTTTGTACAACTTTGCGCAAAACCCTTCTTGGTCCCAACGAGTAACCCAATTCCTTACCCAAACTCGGGGACGTTTACGAGGATTTTCAAACACAGTTCGGTCCGAATCGTCGTCAAAAATATAGCCGGCCAATACGACGGCAAGAATTCTTTTACTTTTTGCATTTAGCGACATTTTTTTAAATTTTATTAAAACATGTGTTCACGATGTGTTCACTCTATGCACAACAATAATATTTAGCTTCAATTGACAGTTGGCCATAATTTAATTTGGTCACTATCGTGCATATCGTGTAACACCCAAGCAAACCGAAAAAGCAATTTGGGACCGAACAATATTTGGACACTATCTAGAATTGGTGGTGCGCAAACGTTTTGGGACAAAATGTGCATATCGTGTAACCGCTAAACAAATGTCTTGCTGACAAATAAGCATACAAGCCAAAATTTAACCAAATGATTTCAACCAAACGTTTGGTCATTAACCATATCGTCTAACCGTCACTTAATGCAATTAGTTGAAGAAATTTTTGCAAATAAAAGTGAAGTGTTTTTTTTGATGACAAATTCATTAAATCAAGATAAGCTTGAAAATACTTTTTCAATAATAAGACAAATAGGTGGCAATAATATAAATCCTTCAGTTGCAGAGATAAACGTCATTTTGTCTCGTCTGATGGCTGCAAAAATAGTTAAACTAAGTTCGAACAGCAACTGTACAGTTTCGAGCGATACACCAATTGTTCTTCCAGATAATACCTTATCCTTGGCTACAGATGATCCTTATGAGCCGGAAGCATCTGAAAATTTAAGCACGCACATTCAAAATGAATGTCTAATAGAATACGCTACAAATAAATTACGCGATGAAAGCCTTAACGAAAAAATTGATCTGGGATCAATCAGATATTTTATAGGATATGTGGCGTTCAAAAAATTGCAAAAAATTATTTGTGATCTTTGTTCAAAACTTCTAAGAAAGGACAATAAACATTATCAGTTCCCAGTGAAATTTTTATATTTCAAAAAAACTACAATTCCCTTACTGATTTTGGAAGTTTGAATGCGCCATCGGATATTTTTACCGAAATAAGCAAAATACACATTAATTTGTTTCAAAATATTTTCACAGGTCCGCATATCCCGCAATTAAAAAAAACAATCAAAGAAAAAAGCATTGAAGCAGCACCGCATTGGTTCTCTACATGCAGAGAGCATAAAGAGCAAATTTTAGACTTTATGGCACATATAACCATATATGTCACTCTCATCGAATTTGCGCGGGACGTTTCGCGCAGTGTTGCCAAAAAAAACTGAGCAAAAAGTACACAAAACGGACCTTTTTTATAGAAAAGGTACGCACATATATATTTTTTTTGAAAAAGAAAAATCACAAAAACTAACGTAATTTTTTCATCATGGTAATATATTTATACATGAATTTTTTTTTTTTTTTTTAGTCAAAGACAAGTTTTGAGTATAAACTTATTAAAAATACTTTAACGAGCATTCGCTTTAGCGAGGCTCGCATTTAACGAGCATTTAAATTATTTCTATTGAATACTTTATATAACGAGCAAAATGGCATACATTTTTTTTCTGCACTCGGTTTAACGAGCAACATAAAAAATCAGTGAAAAATCATAAAGAGAAACAAAGAGGAATGCAAGAAATACAGCCCAATTATGAATATTCCCGGGGAATTTACATTTCTCGAGACTAAAATTATCATTTTTTAAATAGATAGGGTAAGGAAAATTATGAGTGGATCAAATACCCATTCCCACATAATTAAAAAAGATGAAGTTTACTGCCGAGAAAAGTAAATTCCCCGGGAATATTCAGAATCGAGCTGATCGTTAGCCCAGTTTCTAATTTTAACCTTTAACAATCAAAGAAAAACTGAAATCGATAGTCCTGCAACTCTAATGGGGAGTTGAGCGAAATAGTACGCAAATCGACCAAAAATAATTTGGTACATAAAAAGTACTCAGGTGATTGAAAAAGTACGCAATGCGTACTAAAGTACACAAAACGGCAACACTGGTTTCGCGTCAGTTAGAAAGAGATGTTACTCGGCAGACAAAAAAGACCGAAAGAGAAATATTTTTGGTGAGTACCTAAGTGAGAAATGCTCATTTTATTGGGTACCCAAGACCGTGGTGGGTACCCAAGACCGTGTTGAAAGGAGTCAAAATGAAAACGGCTCCTGAGTGACATATATAGTTATATATGCTTTATGGTTTTGTTCATATATAACTATGTTATATATGTCACTCAGGAGCCGTTTCTATTTTGGCTCTTTTCAACACGGTCTTGGGTACCCACCAAAATAAGCATTTTTCACTTAGGTACTCACCAAAAGTATTTCTCTCTCGCTCTTTTTTTGCCTGCCGAGTAACATCTCTTTCTAACTGGCGCGAAATGTCCCACCCAAAATCTATGAGAGTGACATATATAGTAATATATGGTTTTGGTTCTTTTGAGGAAACATTTCTTATGGGCCGTTAAAAATAACGAGTCAAGAACCCGTAAATTGAAAATATTAACGGATAAAAAATAATTAAATAAATAATAAAATTAAAAAATAAACGAATTCGTGAAATAGTCAGGTTAAAGATAAACGTTAAAAACTGTGGCACCACCGATGCATTCATGCCGCTCGACTTTTAATGGAAAAACACGGGGAAAAACACGTTCCACTTCATATGGCCTTCCTTGATTTAGAAAAGGCATTTGATGGCGTTCCTCATGATCTCATTTGGTATGCTTTGAGAAAACACTTAGTGCCGGAAGAACTTAATTATGTGGGTAAAACTTCTGTATGCAAATCCCAAAAGTCGAGTACATTCTGCTGCCGGAATTTCTTCTGAATTTTCAATATCTGTAGGCGTTCACCAAGGATCAGCTCTATCTCCTCTTTTGTTCATATTAGTTATGGATTCAATTACCGAAGACCTACAAATATCACCTCTCTAGACGTTACTATACGCAGATGACGTTCTTCTTGCCTCAACCAATAAAAACAACTTACAGCAACAAGTACAAGACTGGCATGATAGATTGTCTATGTTTGGACTACGTCTGAATGTCGGGAAAACAGAATACATGACAACAGACAATTGCGAAGCAGAGACCATTAAAATAAATAACACTGACTTACCAAGGACGGAAAAATTTAAATATCTTGGGTCGACACTTTCTGCTGACGGGACGATCACTCGCGAAGTTACTGAGAGAGTTAACGCCTTTTGGCTCAAGTGGCGTTCAACGACTGGTGTTATGTGTGATAAAAAGACAAGCGACCGCTTAAAATCCAAAACTTACCGCACAGTCATCAGGCCAGTCGCTCTTTATAGTACCGAATGTCTACCAGCAACGAAAGTAGCAGAAAGAAAGGTTAGTGTTATGGAAACAAAGATGCTTCGCTGGATATCCGGACTCACTCGTCTTGATCATGTTCCAAACGTCGACATCCTTAGACGCTATGGAGTTGCGCCAATTATTGGGAAAATGCGAGAAGCAAGGCTACGCTGGTATGGACACGTCCTGAGAGCAAATGAGGAGACTTTGGCAAAGAAAGGCTACGCACTGGACATCCAAGGTTGCAGAAAAAAGGGGCGTCCGAAACAGCGCTGGATGGATACAATAAAATGGGACCTAGAGGCTGTAGGACTTACCTCGGATGATGCAACCGACAGAACAAAATGGAGGAACTGGTCGCGTTTTGCGGATCCCGGGATAGACCGGGATAGTTAAACTCGCAAGAAGAAGAAGAAGAATAAAAAGTAAGATTTAAAAAAATCTAAATAAATATCAATATCTCTACGAAAGCGTACGCTAAACCCTCCAGGGAAATAATTTGATGATTTTTCAATTTTAACTACAGATATAAATATTGACAATAACCCAACAATACTAAATCCAATAGAAGTAAACAAATGCATTTTTTATACAAAAACCAAAAATCTTCCATTTTGAGCATTTTTAACAACTTAAATAACAAGTAAGGGTGTTACAGTCAGGCGCACCTGACAATACAATACCCCACACAGATAAACAGTTAGCTGTATAACGCCCTTAAATATATAAAAATCAGCCTTATTGGATCCGCCAATTTGTTTTTCTAAAAAAAAGTTCAGATTCGAACTCAGCGACCTCCAAAACCCCCTCAATCAAAGTTTCCGAGTTTTGGCCATGTTTTCCGATTTGTGGACCACTGTGCATCGTCCTATAGCTCAACTACTTCGATAAGAAAACCGTATACGGAAAGACAGGTATATCACCCTTTTATTCAAAATTCGACGAGAATGAATATTTTCATTTTTCTTCTTCTATTTTTTAATAGATAAAAGTCCACTTCAAACACTTCTTTACTCAAAAACAAAAACGAAAAATTTCAGAATACTGTCGATTACACAAAAAAACAGACATAATGGCATTGGAAAATATAAAAAACAACCAGACAAACACCCGTTCCTTAAATATTCTATACCTATATCAAAAACAAAACATAATAACAATCAGCGAGTATACGATTCTACTGATTCTCTTTTAGCAAGAACGAAATAATAAATTGAGAGCAAGAGCGAAATGAAAAATTGAGAGTAAACGCTAATAATTTGGGAGCGGGTCGCAAATTAGAAACCCGCATATCATTTCTGATTTGTTCGACATGGTTCTTCTATACTATTCCTTATTCTATGGTTCAACTCACCCGTTTTTCCACAGCGCTGTCATTGAAAAACAACCGGTCCATTTTCAAAGCTTTTAGGGTCGGTTGTAGGTGTGTCCATATGGCCTTAAATGAGGGTGACTTAAGTAAGAAAAAAATTTTTCTTGGTTTTTGTTTAATATTTATTAGCAAAAAATAACCCAAAATTATTACACCGTCTTTGTGTTATTAAAATAAAACTAAAACAATTTATTTGTGCTTTTTATAAAATACTTAAATGCTAATCGTAATTCCGTATTGCTATTAAAGAAGAACTTAAAGGATATCACAATTTCTTTGTGCTTTTTAATTAAAAACAAGTAAAGAAGTTTACATCGGCTAAGCCGATTGCACACATACCTTTTCCTCAGCCTGAAATATGTTAAAACATTACCTTAACAAAAATTCCTGCCGGTTTCGTTGTTCTAGCTTGGATATCTATTTATACCTTATCTGTACTTCGATTTAGCTTCTAAGGCTCGAGATTATTATTAAGCACAAAATTTTCGCGGATGGTGAGCATGGTCAAGTTTTAACCGTTAGAGGATATTTTGTCTAGCTGCGAAAATCTCAATTCAAAATAGTGAAAATAAAATTTTTGCGAAATTCGCGAATGGTGATCATGGTCAAATTTTAACCGTTAGAGGACATTTTGTCTAGCTGCGAAATACTCAATTCAAAATAGTGAAAATAAAATTTTTGCGAAATTCGTGAATGGTGATCATGGTCAAATTTTAACCGTTAGAGGACATTTTGTCTAGCTGCGAAAATCTCAATTCAAAATAGTGAAAATAACATTTTTGCGAAACTCGCGAATGGTGATCATGGTCAAATTTGAACCGTTAGAGGACATTTTGTCTAGATGCGAAAACCTCAATTCAAAATAGTGAAAATAAAGTTTTTGCGAATTTCGCGAATGGTGGTCATGGTCAAAATTTAACCGTTAGAGGACATTTTGTCTAGCTGCGAAAACCTCAATTCAAAATAGTTTTTGCGAATTTCGCGAATGGTGGTCATGGTCAAATTTTAACCGTTAGAGGACATTTTGTCTAGCTGCGAAATACTCAATTCAAAATAGTGAAAATAAAATTTTTGCGAAATTCGCGAATGGTGATCATGGTCAAATTTTAACCGTTAGAGGACATTTTGTCTAGCTGCGAAAACCTCAATTCAAAATAGTGAAAATAAAGTTTTTGCGAATTTCGCGAATGGTGGTCATGGTCAAATTTTAACCGTTAGAGGACATTTTGTCTAGCTGCGAAAACCTCAATTCAAAATAGTGAAAATAAAGTTTTTGCGAATTTCGCGAATGGTGGTCATGGTCAAATTTTAACCGTTAGAGGACATTTTGTCTAGCTGCGAAATACTCAATTCTAAATAGTGAAAATCAAATTTTTGCGAATTCCGCGAATGGTGGTCATGGTCAAAATTTAACCGTTAGAGGACATTTTGTCTAGCTGCGAAATACTCAATTCAAAATAGTGAAAATCAAATTTTTGCGAATTTAGCGAATGGCGGTCTTGATAAAATTTTAACCCTTAGAGGACATTTTGTTTAGCTGCGAAATACTCAATTCAAAATAGTGAAAATCAAATTTTTGCGAATTTCGCGGATGGTGGTCATGGCCAAATTTTAACCTTAAGTGACGACTTTATTTGGCGGCAAAATACACAATCAGAAGAAGCAAAAAAAAAAATCATTATACCTTTTCCGAAGGAAAGGGTATATTAAGTTTGGCTCGGAGTATGTAACATGCCAAAGGAGTCGCGATAGATATAGACATATATATATATTCATGATCAGGGTGACAAGAGGAGTCGATCTAGCCATGTCTGTCTGTCTGTCTGTCTGTCTGTCTGTCTGTCGGTCACACTTTAGTTTTTCGTAATTTACTCCTAAGCCATGAAAGATATCATATTGAAATTCGGCATGGACATGAACCAGGTAAATGTCCGAAAAACTGCATACAAATTTTTTTCGTAGTCCCTCTTTGGGTCGTGGGAAGTGGTTCAGAAGTTTCAAAAATCACGATTTTTAACGTTTTTCGTGGATAACTTTTTTACTATACATCGCAGCTTATTGAAATTTGGTGTGTATATAGCTACTATGTAGACTTAAGCTTTCGCTGAAAAAAAATTGCGACATCGCTATAACTATGGTCATTTCCTACACATTAGAAAAAAACACTCTTTCTCTTATTCTCATATCTGTATACAAAAATGATTTTTTTTTGCTTCTTCCGATTGTGTATTTTGCCGCCAAATAAAGTCGTCACTTAAGGTTAAAATTTGACCACCATTCGCGAAATTCGCGAAAATATTGATTTTCACTATTTTGAATTGAGGATTTCGCAGCTAAACAAAATGTCCTCTAAGGGTTAAAAATTTATCAAGACTGCCATTCGCTAAATTCGCAAAAATTTGATTTTCACTATTTTGAATTGAGTATTTCGCAGCTAGACAAAATGTCCTCTAACGGTTAAATTTTGACCATGACCACCATTCGCGGAATTCGCAAAAATTTGATTTTCACTATTTTGAATTGAGTATTTCGCAGCTAGACAAAATGTCCTCTAACGGTTAAAATTTGACCATGACCACCATTCGCGAAATTCGCAAAAACTTTATTTTCACTATTTTGAATTGAGGTTTTCGCAGCTAGACAAAATGTCCTCTAACGGTTAAATTTTGACCATGACCACCATTCGCGAAATTCGCAAAAACTTTATTTTCACTATTTTGAATTGAGGTTTTCGCATCTAGACAAAATGTCCTCTAACGGTTCAAATTTGACCATGATCACCATTCGCGAATTTCGGAAAAATGTTATTTTCACTATTTTGAATTGAGATTTTCGCAGCTAGACAAAATGTCCTCTAACGGTTAAAATTTGACCATGATCACCATTCACGAATTTCGCAAAAATTTTATTTTCACTATTTTGAATTGAGTATTTCGCAGCTAGACAAAATGTCCTCTAACGGTTAAAATTTGACCATGATCACCATTCGCGAATTTCGCAAAAATTTTATTTTCACTATTTTGAATTGAGATTTTCGCAGCTAGACAAAATATCCTCTAACGGTTAAAACTTGACCATGCTCACCATCCGCGAAAATTTTGTGCTTAATAATAATCTCGAGTCTTAGAAGCTAAATCGAAGTACAGATAAGGTATAAATAGATATCCAAGCTAGAACAACGAAACCGGCAGGAATTTTTGTTAAGGTAATGTTTTAACATATTTCAGGCTGAGGAAAAGGTATGTGTGCAATCGGCTTAGCCGATGTAAACTTCTTTACTTGTTTTTGTATACAGATATGAGAATAAGAGAAAAAGTGTTTTTCTCTAATGTGTAGGATGATGACCATGGTTATAGCGATGGCGCAATTTTTTTTTCAGCGAAAGCTTAAGTCTACATAGTAGCTATACACACACCAAATTTCAATAAGCTGGGATGTATAGTAAAAAAGTTATCCACGAAAAACGTTAAAAATCGTGATTTTTGAAACTTCTGAACCACTTCCCACGACCCAAAGAGGGACTACGAAAAAAATTTGTATGCAGTTTTTCGGACATTTACCTGGTTCATGTCCATGCCGAATTTCAATATGATATCTTTCATGGCTTAGGAGTAAATTACGAAAAACTAAAGTGTGACCGACAGACAGACAGACAGACAGACAGACAGACAGACAGACAGACATGGCTAGATCGACTCCTCTTGTCACCCTGATTATGAATATATATATATGTCTATATCTATCGCGACTCCTTTGGCATGTTACATACTCCGAGCCAAACTTAATATACCCTTTCCTTCGGAAAAGGTATAATAAAATATTTAAATACTAAGAATAAAAGGAATGCAAAATAAATTAAAATTAGACTTCAGTATCGTCTGCTGGGTTTTTAATCTCCGATTGGTTAGAAAGCTTTTTCCTTCAACTTTCTCGGAAATGCTTTTTCTTAACATAGTTTAAAGCATCACGCAGCTCCCGCTCAGCTTTATCGTTGTGTATAATTTCTGTGAATATGAAACTCTTAAATCAAAAGTTTATTATTAAAGTGAATAAAATGTTAAATACCTATTAGATTAGAGTAAAAATTGCCATAGTCTTTCAGGCGAATCTTCAAATGGGTTCCATCCAGATTTATTTGGAGAATAAATTCAGAAGATATAATTTGGTTAATGCATTTTTTAAAATTCTTTGCCAATAACTTCTTCATAAGTGGAACCTGAAAAATGTGATGGTTTACTATTAGTAATTAGTTTATTTAAAACTATTTGCAGAAAATAATCAAAATAAATATAAGAAATCAATAATTTTTTTAAACTTACATATAACAGCTTTTGGTATTTTAAAATTTCATCGAACTCGGCCAGTTGTTCTTGGTTTTGAAGTGGAAAAATTTCTATGGCGTTGTCAATTGCCTTATATTGCTTAATTATTTTCTTCAGCATGTCTTTATGCTGTCCTAAAATTTGGCATAGCGTATTGTTTTGAGCCTTAAGTCCAAACAATGTTTCTGGAAATATTGAATATGGTATATTAAGGTGGCCATTTTCGACAATAGTGATTTTTGGTGACAAAGGTCTATCTTAACAATTAAAAGCTGTTTGAACAAGGTTTGAGTTAGCTTCCTCTCGCTGCTGGTCCGGGTGAATTTCAAAATATATAAAATGACATCTCTTGTTGTTCTCTACTCTTTGTTGCAACCATGTAGGAGCCCAGCGGTAATAATTTGATTTTTTCTACAAGAAATTCATGCGAGCCACCCCTTACGTAAGGCGAGTAGGGGGGATATGTTCGTTCTGGGTGTGCAACTTTTTTTGTATGGAAAATCGGAAAAAGACGCACATTGAAGTCCTAGAAAATTTTGGTTGGTTTGTATGAAAAGACGCACATTTAAGTCCTAGAAAATTTTAGGAAGTTTGTATGAGATGACGCACATTTAGGTCTTTGGAAATTTAGGAAGTTTGTATGAGATGACACACATTTAGGTCTTTGGAAATTTTCGGAGGTTTATATGAGAAGGTTCGCATCATAAAGTAATATAGGGGACACTTACAACAACAACCGAATTCCGTGGTGAACTAGTGATGCTATAATTTTTTGAGTATTCACTCAATTTTGTAACTAATCATACTTGCGTTGAAATTTTTTAATGTTTTCTTTCTAATGCAAAGCTTTTTAAGTTTTTTATGATAGTTTATGCAATTCTGTACCCTTTTCATTCAGAAGAGATCCAAAAATATATAGTTTATGCATTCTATTTATCATGATATGTAATAAGTACTTGAGCCATTAGTTATGTATTGAGCAAATTTAGTTATGATATCACTGAATATTTCATATCAGCTGTTATGTGGTGGAATTCAAACTTTTTTATAATCGGTCATATTCGACGCATGAGTACTCTGCTTTAGCGTTCCTCAATAATATGAGCAAAATTTTGTCTAATTATTTTTAATTGTATAAAACGAACATATTTTGCTGAAAAATAAAATGAGTTCTTATAAAAAACCATTGATTACCACCTATATATATCTGATTTTTAGCAAAAATTTTATTTCATGTTACAAGATTATAAAATATTTGTTCGACCGGAACCGGAATTTTCAGGGGGCGTGCTACGTTTTTGATTTTTCCATAAGAATGCATGCACAGGGGGCCTACTTCAATTCAACACACACGTTTTTTGCCAAGTGCCATCTATAGTACTATATGGTTCGCATTGAGCCTCATTGAAGTGGTGAGGGGGTGAGAAAGTGTGCGTTAGGAGAGCATATATAGTTCAATATGTAAACATTGGGCTAGAGCTGGAGTTGACTTTTCTTTTATTTTTGAAAAATTATTTTTACATATTTATTAGAATATTTTCCATTCTTAACATTTATAACAGCATCAACATCATCATCATTATCTTCCTCAATATCATTGCTTCTTATATTAGGTGGGGCGTAAAAAAGGTTTTCATTGAACAAATGATCATGAACGTTAAAATCTATGAAGAGTGGTTGAGAGTTTGGAATACCTTCAACAATGTGTAAAGTATAATTTTGCTTAGACCCTCTCCGAATTAGAGAAAAACTTTGATCTTTCAATAGCTCCAAGTTTTCTTCCTTCAAATCGTTGAACATTGCCGGTAAAAATATTACTCCTTTGATAAGTTCCAATAAAATTCGTTTCCCAAATTTTGTTTGAACTCTCACAGCCCTAACAATAGGATGCTGTTCCCCTTCCGCTAGCTGATTAATAGGAATACTTTCCTTTTTATTAAGTCTTTCGAAGTCCTTAATAGCATTCAGAGCTCTCTGACTTTGATCCGTCATATTTATCTATAAAAAATAAAAGGACATTATTAATTTAATTTAAAATAATTTTTTTTCCCTTACCTTTTTTGTATTTTTGTGCGTCGCAAGGTTACTACTATATCAATATCTGTTTGACTTCACTTGTAAGACTGATATCGTCAAAAGAACAAATTTTATTTTTATACCTTGACACTTTTCTTCAAACTTCGACACAGTTTCTCATATTTCCCTGATTGAACTGAACTTGAACTTGAAAAATTTTTGAATAAACATCCAATGAGGAAAGCTTCAACTTGTTCTGGCTAAAAAATCATGCCTTATCTTCATCTCAATGACTTCAGTAGCGATAAGTCAACTCCAGCTCTAGCCCAATGTTTACATATTGAACTATATATCGTTAGCTTCGGATAGAAAGGGCGTAACTCATTTTTTTTTTTAAACGAGATTTTTGCATTTTCTGATGGTCGACTCTCAAATACACCCCTCCAAAAAAATTGACGACCTTTGATTGAAAATACCGAAGTTATAGTTACTTTTAAAAAAGCCCTAACTCATAGCGAACAATTTTGCGAAAGAAAAAAGCCCTAACTCACAAAAAGACGTTCAACTACGCCAGTGATGGCGAGACCTATAAATTAACATTCATAACTGTGCGTGTGCATTAGGGTGGTGACTTTTTTGAAACTCTTTTCCTGTATCATAGTACGATGAACTTTTATTAGACTTCATAAAATACTAATTTTAAGGTTATTTTGTAAAAAAAATGTCACGCATCAAGTCATTTGAAAAATTTAATTTTTGATTTTTTTCCAAATTTTTGATGTTACTGTAAGCAGAGTATCTCCTAGAGGGGTCAAATGTAGGACCAACTACCATTATTTTTTTATTCCCAACAATTTATCCAAACATACCTTCCCCCTATCTCCACTCCTTAAGGGGGCTCCAATACAAAAGTAATTTTTTTATGAATTTTCCCCCCACTGTCCTAACTAGCCCCACAGTGCCCCTAGAGGAGTCAAATGTTTGACCGACCCCCATTAACTTTGTCTCATTAACATTTTTTCCCAACATACTGACCCCCTATCTCCCCTCCTTAGGGGGTCACCCATACAAAATTACCTTAATTTTATCACAATTTCAGACAAAATGCCTGTCACTACAGTCAAACCCCTCCTAGGGGGCTGATATATATGACCGACCCCCATTATTTTTTTACCCCAAGTATTTTCTTAAACATACCTACCCTCTATCTCCCCTCCTTAGGGGGGTTCCCATACAAAAATAGGCTTAAATTAAAGAAAAATGCCTCACGAACTTCAATCTATAATATAGATGCCGTAGGAACAAGAACGAGCATGTTCAGTATGTATATTCGAAAAATTTACACAAGTACCTTTTAAACGAGCCTAATATGAAGAATATTGGATTTGTTTTTGGTATGTTTTAATAATATGTTATAATTATTACTTTTTTTTAAAACTGAATTTTGGGTTCCATCCCCTAACTGGCCAAATAATGACCCTAGTAGAAAAAAAATAAATTTTCTACTCAAATGCCGCAAACCTCAATCTATGACGAGTTTTTTGAGACTATAACCATTAAAATCGGTTAGTGGTTTCTGTTCATAAAATTAATTCAAAACAAATATTTTTTGGAACGCATTATTCACTGTTTTCACGTTCCTTTCTTAAGTCTTTGCATGTCTCTCTTGGTCTGTATGCATGCAAAGACTCAAGACACGAACGTGAAAACAGTGAATAATGCGTTCCAAAAAATATTTGTTTTGAATTAATTTTATCAATAGAAACCACTAACCGATATTATTGGTTATAGTATAGTGCTGGATCGCATCTTATAATTTTATTTATATTTTAAACTTTGCGTACAAAGACCTAACTAACCTTTGCGATTTTATGAAGTTTTTTCCTTCTCCTGTAAAGTAGCAAAATAATGAGTTGCGCCCTTTCTATCTGAAGCTATCGATATGCTCTCCTAACGCACACTTTCTCACCCCCTCACCACTTCAATGAGGCTCAATGCGAACCATCCCTGCAAGCATTTTCAGTTGCGGAAGATCCGAATGCGATTCGCGGCCGCGAACGTTTTGTTCGCCGCAACAGTTGCTTAAGAATCGCTTTCGGATCATAGCTGTGAGAATTTGTCCGGTCGAAAGCGATTCGCGGAGAGGATTCGCTTCTTCATCGCGGAGAAGATTCCCTTTTTTAATCGCGGAGAAGATTCGCTTTTTTAATCGCGGAGAGGATTCGCTTCTTCATCGCGGAGAAATTCGCTATTTCATCACTTACCTTTATATATTATATGTAATTGTATCAATTGATAAAAAAAAATAATTTCAATTACATATATAATTCCGTCCAATTAAATATATAATCGGCTGCAATGATGTATGTATTTGTATCGAATTATATACATAATTGCGTCCAATTAAATTTGTGATCCCCTGCAAATTAAAATATAATACATTCTATATAGCAATATAAAAAGGGGCATTCTCCACGATTGGGCGGAATATATTTTACCACGTCATATTCGTGGTCCACCTGCCCCTTGGAGTGCCTAAGGATTTTGAAAATTTAAACACCTTATATACGATCGAAATTATAAACCATTTGAGAAATAAAAGAACAAACTGTAAAATAAATACAATCATATATATAATTGCACCAATGCTTTAAATTGCAATAGTAATCAGATTTCCACTGCAAACGTTCGTATTACGGTCGTCTAGAAGATGTTTAGGCGATTCTTCCACAAGATGATTCGGCGATGCACGTGTTTGCTATTGAATTGTTGGTATGAAATGAAAAACATCGTCTAACCTTCTTCCAGAAGAATCGCCTAAACATCTTCTGGACAAACCTTCTTCCAGAAGAATCGCCTAAACATCTTCTGGACGAACGTTCTTCCAAACATCTTCCAAATGCTTGCAGGGATATAGTACTATAGATGGCACTTGGCAAAAAACGTGTGTGTTGAATTGAAGTAGGCCCCCTGTGCATGCATTCTTATGGAAAAATCAAAAACGTAGCACGCCCCCTGAAAATTCCGGTTCCGGTCGAACAAATATTTTATAATCTTGTAACATGAAATAAAATTTTTGCTAAAAATCAGATATATATAGGTGGTAATCAATGGTTTTTTATAAGAACTCATTTTATTTTTCAGCAAAATATGTTCGTTTTATACAATTAAAAATAATTAGACAAAATTTTGCTCATATTATTGAGGAACGCTAAAGCAGAGTACTCATGCGTCGAATATGACCGATTATAAAAAAGTTTGAATTCCACCACATAACAGCTGATATGAAATATTCAGTGATATCATAACTAAATTTGCTCAATACATAACTAATGGCTCAAGTACTTATTACATATCATGATAAATAGAATGCATAAACTATATATTTTTGGATCTCTTCTGAATGAAAAGGGTACAGAATTGCATAAACTATCATAAAAAACTTAAAAAGCTTTGCATTAGAAAGAAAACATTAAAAAATTTCAACGCAAGTATGATTAGTTACAAAATTGAGTGAATACTCAAAAAATTATAGCATCACTAGTTCACCACGGAATTCGGTTGTTGTTGTAAGTGTCCCCTATATTACTTTATGATGCGAACCTTCTCATATAAACCTCCGAAAATTTCCAAAGACCTAAATGTGTGTCATCTCATACAAACTTCCTAAATTTCCAAAGACCTAAATGTGCGTCATCTCATACAAACTTCCTAAAATTTTCTAGGACTTAAATGTGCGTCTTTTCATACAAACCAACCAAAATTTTCTAGGACTTCAATGTGCGTCTTTTTCCGATTTTCCATACAAAAAAAGTTGCACACCCAGAACGAACATATCCCCCCTACTCGCCTTACGTAAGGGGTGGCTCGCATGAATTTCTTGTAGAAAAAATCAAATTATTACCGCTGGGCTCCTACATGGTTGCAACAAAGAGTAGAGAACAACAAGAGATGTCATTTTATATATTTTGAAATTCACCCGGACCAGCAGCGAGAGGAAGCTAACTCAAACCTTGTTCAAACAGCTTTTAATTGTTAAGATAGACCTTTGCCACCAAAAATCACTATTGTCGAAAATGGCCACCTTAATATACCATATTCAATATTTCCAGAAACATTGTTTGGACTTAAGGCTCAAAACAATACGCTATGCCAAATTTTAGGACAGCATAAAGACATGCTGAAGAAAATAATTAAGCAATATAAGGCAATTGACAACGCCATAGAAATTTTTCCACTTCAAAACCAAGAACAACTGGCCGAGTTCGATGAAATTTTAAAATACCAAAAGCTGTTATATGTAAGTTTAAAAAAATTATTGATTTCTTATATTTATTTTGATTATTTTCTGCAAATAGTTTTAAATAAACTAATTACTAATAGTAAACCATCACATTTTTCAGGTTCCACTTATGAAGAAGTTATTGGCAAAGAATTTTAAAAAATGCATTAACCAAATTATATCTTCTGAATTTATTCTCCAAATAAATCTGGATGGAACCCATTTGAAGATTCGCCTGAAAGACTATGGCAATTTTTACTCTAATCTAATAGGTATTTAACATTTTATTCACTTTAATAATAAACTTTTGATTTAAGAGTTTCATATTCACAGAAATTATACACAACGATAAAGCTGAGCGGGAGCTGCGTGATGCTTTAAACTATGTTAAGAAAAAGCATTTCCGAGAAAGTTGAAGGAAAAAGCTTTCTAACCAATCGGAGATTAAAAACCCAGCAGACGATACTGAAGTCTATTTTTAATTTATTTTGCATTCCTTTTATTCTTAGTATTTAAATATTTTATTTTTAATTAAAAAGCACAAAGAAATTGTGATATCCGTTAAGTTCTTCTTTAATAGCAATACGGAATTACGATTAGCATTTAAGTATTTTATAAAAAGCACAAATAAATTGTTTTAGTTTTATTTTAAAATACAAAGACGGTGTAATAATTTTGGGTTATTTTTTGCTAATAAATATTAAACAAAAACCAAGAAAAATTTTTTTCTTACTTAAGTCACCCTCATTTAAGGCCATATGGACCCACCTACAACCGACCCTAAAAGCTTTGAAAATGGACCGGTTGTTTTTCAATGACAGCGCTGTGGAAAAACGGGTGAGTTGAACCATAGAATAAGGAATAATATAGAAGAACCATGTCGAACAAATCAGAAATGATATGCGGGTGTCTAATTTGCGACCCGCTCCCAAATTATTAGCGTTTACTCTCAATTTTTCATTTCGCTCTTGCTCTCAATTTATTATTTCGTTCTTGCTAAAAGAGAATCAGTAGAATCGTATACTCGCTGATTGTGATTATGTTTTGTTTTTGATATAGGTATAGAATATTTAAGGAACGGGTGTTTGTCTGGTTGTTTTTTATATTTTCCAATGCCATTATGTCTGTTTTTTTTGTGTAATCGACAGTATTCTGAAATTTTTCGTTTTTGTTTTTGAGTAAAGAAGTGTTTGAAGTGGACTTTTATCTATTAAAAATAGAAGAAGAAAAATGAAAATATTCATTCTCGTCGAATTTTGAATAAAAGGGTGATATACCTGTCTTTCCGTATACAGTTTTCTTATCGAAGTAGTTGAGCTATAGGACGATGGACAGTGGTCCACAAATCGGAAAACATGGCCAAAACTCGGAAACTTTGATTGAGGGGGTTTTGGAGGTCGCTGAGTTCGAATCTGAACTTTTTTTTAGAAAAACAAAATGGCGGATCCAATAAGGCTGATTTTTATATATTTAAGGGCGTTATACAGCTAACTGTTTATCTGTGTGGGGTATTGTATTGTCAGGTGCGCCTGACTGTAACACCCTTACTTGTTATTTAAGTTGTTAAAAGTGCTCAAAATGGAAGATTTTTGGTTTTTGTATAAAAAATGCATTTGTTTACTTCTATTGGATTTAGTATGGTTGGGTTATTGTCAATATTTATATCTGTAGTTAAAATTGAAAAATCATCAAATTATTTCCCTGGAGGGTTTGGCGTACGCTTTCGTAGAGATATTGATATTTATTTAGATTTTTTTAAATTTTACTTTTTATTCTTCTTCTTATTCTTGCGAGTTTAACTATCCCGGTCTATCCCGGGATCCGCAAAACGCGACCAGTTCCTCCATTTTGTTCTGTCGGTTGCATCATCCGAGGTAAGTCCTACAGCCTCTAGGTCCCATTTTATTGTATCCATCCAGCGCTGTTTCGGACGCCCCTTTTTTCTGCAACCTTGGATGTCCAGTGCGTAGCCTTTCTTTGCCAAAGTCTCCTCATTTGCTCTCAGGACGTGTCCATACCAGCGTAGCCTTGCTTCTCGCATTTTCCCAATAATTGGCGCAACTCCATAGCGTCTAAGGATGTCGACGTTTGGAACATGATCAAGACGAGTGAGTCCGGATATCCAGCGAAGCATCTTTGTTTCCATAACACTAACCTTTCTTTCTGCTACTTTCGTTGCTGGTAGACATTCGGTACTATAAAGAGCGACTGGCCTGATGACTGTGCGGTAAATTTTGGATTTTAAGCGGTCGCTTATCTTTTTATCACACATAACACCAGTCGTTGAACGCCACTTGAGCCAAAAGGCGTTAACTCTCTCAGTAACTTCGCGAGTGATCGTCCCGTCAGCAGAAAGTGTCGACCCAAGATATTTAAATTTTTCCGTCCTTGGTAAGTCAGTGTTATTTATTTTAATGGTCTCTGCTTCGCAATTGTCTGTTGTCATGTATTCTGTTTTCCCGACATTCAGACGTAGTCCAAACATAGACAATCTATCATGCCAGTCTTGTACTTGTTGCTGTAAGTTGTTTTTATTGGTTGAGGCAAGAAGAACGTCATCTGCGTATAGTAACGTCTAGAGAGGTGATATTTGTAGGTCTTCGGTAATTGAATCCATAACTAATATGAACAAAAGAGGAGATAGAGCTGATCCTTGGTGAACGCCTACAGATATTGAAAATTCAGAAGAAATTCCGGCAGCAGAATGTACTCGACTTTTGGGATTTGCATACAGAAGTTTTACCCACATATTAAGTTCTTCCGGCACTAAGTGTTTTCTCAAAGCATACCAAATGAGATCATGAGGAACGCCATCAAATGCCTTTTCTAAATCAAGGAAGGCCATATGAAGTGGAACGTGTTTTTCCCCGTGTTTTTCCATTAAAAGTCGAGCGGCATGAATGCATCGGTGGTGCCACAGTTTTTAACGTTTATCTTTAACCTGACTATTTCACGAATTCGTTTATTTTTTAATTTTATTATTTATTTAATTATTTTTTATCCGTTAATATTTTCAATTTACGGGTTCTTGACTCGTTATTTTTAACGGCCCATAAGAAATGTTTCCTCAAAAGAACCAAAACCATATATTACTATATATGTCACTCTCATAGATTTTGGGTGGGACATTTCGCGCCAGTTAGAAAGAGATGTTACTCGGCAGGCAAAAAAAGAGCGAGAGAGAAATACTTTTGGTGAGTACCTAAGTGAAAAATGCTTATTTTGGTGGGTACCCAAGACCGTGTTGAAAAGAGCCAAAATAGAAACGGCTCCTGAGTGACATATATAACATAGTTATATATGAACAAAACCATAAAGCATATATAACTATATATGTCACTCAGGAGCCGTTTTCATTTTGACTCCTTTCAACACGGTCTTGGGTACCCACCACGGTCTTGGGTACCCAATAAAATGAGCATTTCTCACTTAGGTACTCACCAAAAATATTTCTCTTTCGGTCTTTTTTGTCTGCCGAGTAACATCTCTTTCTAACTGACGCGAAACCAGTGTTGCCGTTTTGTGTACTTTAGTACGCATTGCGTACTTTTTCAATCACCTGAGTACTTTTTATGTACCAAATTATTTTTGGTCGATTTGCGTACTATTTCGCTCAACTCCCCATTAGAGTTGCAGGACTATCGATTTCAGTTTTTCTTTGATTGTTAAAGGTTAAAATTAGAAACTGGGCTAACGATCAGCTCGATTCTGAATATTCCCGGGGAATTTACTTTTCTCGGCAGTAAACTTCATCTTTTTTAATTATGTGGGAATGGGTATTTGATCCACTCATAATTTTCCTTACCCTATCTATTTAAAAAATGATAATTTTAGTCTCGAGAAATGTAAATTCCCCGGGAATATTCATAATTGGGCTGTATTTCTTGCATTCCTCTTTGTTTCTCTTTATGATTTTTCACTGATTTTTTATGTTGCTCGTTAAACCGAGTGCAGAAAAAAAATGTATGCCATTTTGCTCGTTATATAAAGTATTCAATAGAAATAATTTAAATGCTCGTTAAATGCGAGCCTCGCTAAAGCGAATGCTCGTTAAAGTATTTTTAATAAGTTTATACTCAAAACTTGTCTTTGACTAAAAAAAAAAAAAAAAATTCATGTATAAATATATTACCATGATGAAAAAATTACGTTAGTTTTTGTGATTTTTCTTTTTCAAAAAAAATATATATGTGCGTACCTTTTCTATAAAAAAGGTCCGTTTTGTGTACTTTTTGCTCAGTTTTTTTTGGCAACACTGCGCGAAACGTCCCGCGCAAATTCGATGAGAGTGACATATATGGTTATATGTGCCATAAAGTCTAAAATTTGCTCTTTATGCTCTCTGCATGTAGAGAACCAATGCGGTGCTGCTTCAATGCTTTTTTCTTTGATTGTTTTTTTTAATTGCGGGATATGCGGACCTGTGAAAATATTTTGAAACAAATTAATGTGTATTTTGCTTATTTCGGTAAAAATATCCGATGGCGCATTCAAACTTCCAAAATCAGTAAGGGAATTGTAGTTTTTTTGAAATATAAAAATTTCACTGGGAACTGATAATGTTTATTGTCCTTTCTTAGAAGTTTTGAACAAAGATCACAAATAATTTTTTGCAATTTTTTGAACGCCACATATCCTATAAAATATCTGATTGATCCCAGATCAATTTTTTCGTTAAGGCTTTCATCGCGTAATTTATTTGTAGCGTATTCTATTAGACATTCATTTTGAATGTGCGTGCTTAAATTTTCAGATGCTTCCGGCTCATAAGGATCATCTGTAGCCAAGGATAAGGTATTATCTGGAAGAACAATTGGTGTATCGCTCGAAACTGTACAGTTGCTGTTCGAACTTAGTTTAACTATTTTTGCAGCCATCAGACGAGACAAAATGACGTTTATCTCTGCAACTGAAGGATTTATATTATTGCCACCTATTTGTCTTATTATTGAAAAAGTATTTTCAAGCTTATCTTGATTTAATGATTTTGTCATCAAAAAAAACACTTCACTTTTATTTGCAAAAATTTCTTCAACTAATTGCATTAAGTGACGGTTAGACGATATGGTTAATGACC
>CM035806.1:60464895-60488866 GCA_020466095.1 Chlorops oryzae | reverse complement strand
AGTTTGTGAGATAGAGCGTCTTTTGTGAAGCAACTTTTGTTATTGTGAAAAAAATGGAAAAAAAGGAATTTCGTGTTTTTGATAAAATACTGTTTTCTGAAGGGAAAAAATACAGTGGAAGCAAAAACTGGCTTGATAATGATTTCCGACTCTGCCCCAGGAAAATCAACAATAATTGATTGGTATGCAAAAATTCAAGCGTGGTGAAATGACACGGAGGACGGTGAACGCAGTGGACGCCCGAAAAAGGTGGTTACCGACGAAAACATCAAAAAAATTCACAAAATGATTTTGAATGACCGTAAAATGAAGTTGATCGAGATAGCAGAGGCCTTAAAGATATCAAAGGAACGTGTTGGTCATATCATTCATCAATATTTGGATATGAAAAAGCTCTGTGCAAAATGGGTGCCCGCGCGAGCTCACATTTGACCAAAACAACAACGTGTTGATGATTCTGAGCGGTGTTTGCAGCTGTTAACTCGCAATACACCCGAGATTTGCGTCGATATGTGACAATGGGTGAAACATGGCTCTATCACTACACTCCTGAGTCCAATCGACAGTCGGCTGAGTGGACAGCGATCGGGAACCGTCTCCGAAGCGTGGAAAGACTCAAAAGTCCGCTGGCAAAGTAATGGCCTCTGTTTTTTGGGATGGGCATGGAATAATTTTTTCGATTATCTTGAGAAGGGGAAAAACCATCAACAGTGACTATTATATGTCGTTATTGGAGCGTTTGAAGGCGAAATCGCGACAAAACGGCCCCATATGAAGAAGAAAAAAGTGTTGTTCCACCAAGAAAACGCAACGTGCCACAAGTCATTGAAACGATGGCAAAAATTCATGAATTAGGCTTCGAATTGCTTCCCCACCCACCGATTCTCCAGATCTGGCCCCCAGCGACTTTTTTCTTGTTCTCAGACCTCAAAAGGATGCTCGCAGGGAAAAAATTTGGCTGCAAATGAAGAGGTGATCGCCGAAACTGAGGCCTATTTTGAGGCAAAACCGAAGGAGTACTACCAAAATTGTATCAAAAAATTGGAAGGGTCGTTATAATCGTTGTATCGCCTTGAAGGGAACTATGTTGAATAATAAAAACGAATTTTGACAAAAAAATGTGTTTTTCTTTGTTAGACCGGGGACTTATCAGCCAACCTGTTACAAGAAAAAGTTAGAAAATTTTAAAGAAAAAAATTCATAATGTCATCCTATTAAACGACCAAATATAAAATAATATATATAAAATACTGTTGTCTTTTCCTTAGCCATCATTTGGATAAACCAGTAAAATAGGTACATATTTTTATTGAGCTCTGATTTTTATTGAGTGAGAAATTAGTTTTGAAAACAGGATCAGGTTCGAGATATGGGGTGGGTAGAATTTCATCGACTGGTGGCACGGGACGTTGTCGAAGTCTGTTGTGCAGTACACTTGTCGCCACAATAATAATCACAGAGGTGCGATGATCACAGTGCATTTCTGAAAAACTTTTTATGAAATGTTAAAAATATAAACGGAAAAGAAATTTTACTTGAAGCAATAACTGGAAAACGTTTTTTCCAAACTCCAATTGTTCGCTCTATAACTAAGCGGCTTTTTATAAAAGACTTTTGGTAAGCTCTCTCAGCTAGAGTTTGTGGGTTTGAAAGGGGTGTAAGCAAATAATTTTTCCAGCTAAAACCAGAGTCACCCAACAGCACATTTTCTGCAAATTCTTTTTCCTCCATGCGAATTTTTAATTGTGAAAAATTGAATATACTCTGGTCGTGATTACTTCCCGGCCATCTAAAAGTATTATATATGTTATAGTTTTTATGAAGAAGTCTGAAACACTTGCCTAGTAACAATATCCACTATTTTCATTGAGGCATCTGCAACAACTTGGGTGTTGATAGAGAAGAACCCTTTTCGATTGCGAAAAAGTTCAGCGTTTCGTCCGCCAGGATTCTCTATGGGTATATGGGTTCCTAAGAATTATAGAGATAACACCATGAATGGAGAAAACTATTAAATCTTTTACCATCTATAACACCAATAACTATTGGCATATTAGCTATTTTGTAAAATTCGCGGTTCATGGCTACTTGTTCCTGAGAAGTGGATGCAAATTTTATTTCTTGTTTTGCCAAGCCGGCAACAGCGGTTGAAGCTTTTTGAATTATTCTAGAAACAGATTTTTGAGAAACTCCAAACATATCTCCTAATACGCATTGAAAAGTTCCTGTAGCATAGAAGCTCAATGCAATTAAAACTTGCAGTCTTGGTGAAATCGGATTATTGCGATATTCCGGAAGTTCAATTTGACTTCGTATTTCTTCTACTAAATTGTAAACCATATCTCTGGGCAGCCGAAATCTCATTTCAAATTCATTGTCATTAAGGTCATCATGAGCATTACGAATTCTTTCTCGTTTCGGCAATTTTTCCTCATCCAAAGATACCATTAAATCCAAAATTTCGTCTTCGCTTGACTCCTCATTGGACGAGCTGCTGGTCTCGAGTTCATCAAACAAATTATCTTTTAGAACGTCTTGAAATTGGACACATTTTAAAATTGCATGTTATTGTTTTTTGAGTTCAATAAACTTACTTCCAATATTTAAAGAATCCATCTCTCAACTGTTGTTTTTTTATAGACCTAAGCACTTAGCTTGAATAGGAAAACAATCAGCCCTATTATGATTGTCGACTACTGATAGAGAATCGAAAAAGTTCTATCTTCGACAAAAAATTTTAATTTTCCACATACTAGAAAATGAAAAATTTTAGTCGACGATAGAAATTTTTCGATTCTCTATCAGTAGTCGACAATCATAATAGGGGTGAATAAGTATTTTATTTTGTAGTTTTTTGCTTACACAAGCAAAGCCTTCTCAGCAAAAGTAGGTACATATTAAGTTCGAAATATCGAACATATTCATTCAAATATAACATATATGACCGCCTGGCAGCAGTCATAAACCTGGTTTAAACTCTCCTGAAGACTATCATTACAAAGTTTAAACCTTCAAATAGTTTAAACTAGGTTGGAGACTACGAGCCTAATAGTTTTATTATATTAACTCTTGTTTCTCTGCAAATTTTGAAGAAATTCGACATATGAAGCAAATTCCGTCAAATGTACCCACCTGGAAAACTCTTCACTCCGATGTGAATGAAGTTTGTTGGAGTTGTTTAGATTTATCACCAAATTGTGTCGGGTATAAAAAGAATTGAAATTGTGAATTAGAGTTGGAAAACTATCGATAGCTGCGACCATCGATAGAATCAATAGTATTATAGATAACAAATTAAAAGCATTTTAAATACTGTGCAATACATATGAGTACAAATGAGTTTTATTTATTTATTTATTTATTTATTTATTAATTTCCATATTTGAATGCAAAAGCATTATTTGATTGATTGCATTATCATTATAACTGAGCATGCATCTTTTTCCGCTTATTAAAATTCGTGCAACAGAAAGGCTCTTTCCCTCCAACATATTTTTCTTCGTTTTTCGTTCAGTCTTTTTTATTTATATTAAAGAATATTTTTTAAATATATGCTTTCACTTGTTGTTCTTTATGAAGAATGATAATATTTGAAGTATTTGTTTAATACCCTAAACAGATTACACCATTAATGCAAATTTTGCATTATGTCGTGCATTTGACTTGAATTTGATTAAATAAATGCACAACTCAAAGCGTGAATTAGCCGATTTTTGTCTGGCAGCTCTAAGAAAAAGCTACCGAAAGTTATGGTATTTTTGTTATTTATTGGCAACATATGGCAGGTTTACTGTCAGTCACGGCTGCCACAGTTGATGTTTCGCGCTGTGGCTCTTTTTTATTTTATATGGCTCTTTTTTTCGGTTTCTTTCGCCAAGAGAAAATTTACTCAACAACCAAATCAAAGCGTGCAAACATATCAAATAATTGAAGTCAATAATAATTAAAAGGTAAAATTGCAGCTTTAAGATTTGGCGGACCTAATTTACATCACAATATTTGGATTTTTATACATACAACAAATTTTGGTTTTTTTTAGTCATATTGGCTCTTTTTTCAATTACCCTTATATTTTTTAAATGGCAACCGTGCTTTCAGCAAACTGCAAGAAGGTAATGCGCATTTACAGTCTGGAGACATGTTTTTGTGATTTGCATTAGCGGGTTTTAATTTCGTATTTCAGCTGTTCTGTTTTGGGTATTACGAAGTAAAAAATTTTCTTCATTTTTGGTTTTATAAATCATGACTGACTTTGATTTGGTGCTATACAAAGTTACACAGTATTTGTTCTATAAAATCCAAATAGAACGCATTCACTATTTGAAATTCTAAAGCATTTGAATTTCAGTGTGCTCTACATAGTGTACACTAGAATCAAATACATTTGTGCAGCTCTTTAATATATATAAAAATTTGAACTCATTTGGTTGGCAAATTGCTAGTGGTTTCAATCAAGCATGTTTGAGCTGTTTAACATTTAAATATCCACTATTTTAAAGTTTTAAATTTAAAAATTAATGGTGGTCCTATAATAAAAACTTCAAAAATAATATACATATTGTGCAAAAGTATCCTTCCTCAATTTATACCAGTTGGTAATACATATACCAGAAGCCGAATTTTAAAGCCTTTCTTACTCAATTTTCGATACTTTGTAAACATAGTATAGGCAGTTTAGCATGATGCCTATAATTCTCATTTGGTTTGTAAAATGGGACACATAACACTCGCAGTCATTCTGAAGTTTTTTCACGACGTGATGTAGGAAAAAGGTATGTAATAGCATTGACAGATATATGGTGTAAAGTCTATAGACTTCACACTACAATGGAAAAAGTCTATGTTGGGGTGACACACTACAATTGAATGTGGATTTCTATTGTGGACTTCTTTAAAACAGCTGATAATTGAAAATTAAAACAACAACAAAAACAATAAAAACATTTTGGTAGCATTTAGACTCGATTTTATCTCAAAAGAATACATGGAAATATCGTTTTTTTGTTATATAAATCCATACGATGGAATTAATTTCATGCATTTCGCATAAATTAATTGAAATTAGAAATTTAAACATCTGGTTCCCGATAAAATAATCGATATTTCGTTTAATTTTGTG
Organism: Chlorops oryzae; assembly: GCA_020466095.1. Classification (NCBI taxonomy): domain Eukaryota; kingdom Metazoa; phylum Arthropoda; class Insecta; order Diptera; family Chloropidae; genus Chlorops; species Chlorops oryzae. Next base: position 60,483,747 of record CM035806.1, on the reverse strand, counting down.
CAGCGTTGACATATCAATCTAAGAAGTCCACAATAAATCCTCCCTTTCAATGTAGTGTGAAGTCTATAAAAAGTCTATGTTGGCTAAGGTAGACTTTTGAGAAATACCTATGTGTGTCACCTAGACTTCACACCATCATGGTGTAAAATACCTATGTCTGTCAGTGCTATAAGTTTGTCTTGCTTATGAGTTTGATAGAGCTGGAAAGCTATCGATAGTTCAATGATCGATAGTTTCAACAATCGATAGGTTAAATAACCGATAGTTTCACTAATCCGTAGCTTCGGTTATCGGTAGTTTCAAAAATCGATCGGTTTAATAGTTGATAGTTTCGATAATCGATAGGTTAAATAATCGATAGTTTCAATAATCCATAGATTCTGTGATCTATATATACTATAATCGATATTTTAAATACAGGAGATTTCCGATTTAACGAGCTCAATGTTGCCAGCACTTCTCGTTAAATCGAATTTCTCGTTAAATTGAGTACCATCATAAAATCATTTTTTTCTTATTGTAAGATATTAAAATTATAAATTGGGCTTATAAACAATTTTTTATTTCAAAAGTATTATTATAACCAAAAAAAAAACAACATAACAACTCTTCATTTTGGTTCATATTAAACATATACATAACGTCTATGTAAACAGAGTAAAAAACTTATGAGATCACGTTTTGTTTAAATTATAAAATAACATAGACATACTATCGATGACACAAAATACGTCCTTTGGTTTCCTTGATCGTTTTTATTCAATTTTATTATTAATTGTAATGTTTTAATTTTCTTTAATTAAACATTTCGTTTTCAATTTTTTCTTTCTAAATTTTTTGGACAATTCGTAATGTTCTTTACGATAAAATGTTTCATTTTGTGTCGTCTTAAGACAATTTGAACAAAATTGGTATTTTTCTTTTGAAAAACTTTGATCAATAGCGGAATTATTTAAACTTTTCCAAAACTTCGTTTTTGTGTTTTTCTTTCAAAACAAATAGTTCTCCAGGATTTTCAACATCGCTATCCTCGAAAGAAATGCTTTGAAATTCTTGAAATCGTTTGTGGGCTCATCTGCTAATTTGAGAATTTTCATTTTTGGTTCAGCAGCCGATTTATATGGACCAACCGCCTCAACATTTTCAACGAATTCATAGCTTTCCTGAGGAACCGAACTTCCACATGCGAATAAGGAATTGTTACACAAATTCAAAGTTGGAACAGCATTGGAACGCAAAAACTTTTTTCCAAAAATACTTTTTTCAAAATGTCGATCGCAAAAAAATTTACGATCAACATTTCCATCAATATTTAATTTCTGTACCCACTTACTTCTGTAAAATTCATTTTTGGGGAATTTAAAGAGTCTAACAGGAAAGACATCGGAACTGTTTCTGTAACTTCTTAAACACGTTTCAACAACGCATGCAGAGCTTGCCTTCCTGTTGTCTTTCTTTTTCTCGATCAACTCCATTTTTTATCCCAAAAGTTCAAGAAAGTATGTGTGGTTTCACCCACACCACGGTGACCGGAAATAAACTCAGTCGAATTAAAGTACGCTTAGGAGCGTGTACGAGGGTTTATTTCTCTAATAACAAATAAAACGATAAAATACATAATTAACATTTAGTAAACGATTTGATGAGCGAAATGAAAAAATGAGCACATGATGCTTTACATAAATTTAGATAAATATTTCTTACTTTCGGTCGACTCTCCTCCGTCCTAGGCAGCAAGCAAAAGGAACGAAACGGAAGCCATCATGGCCTTTATACCTTTACGATCGTTACTTTCGAAGTGCTACCCATCAACAGCTGATAGCTCACTGTGTTGCATTTGCGACACCCCCGCCTCCGTGAATGATCCTCGAGCTTTCACCACTTTCCTCCTCTACTTCAAGGGGTACCAGTCTTGAAACGGGTCTTCGAACTAATCCATTTTTGTCTGTATTTCCGCTGAGCGTGCGACCCCGTCCGGGCCAACCTTCAAATTTGTCACTCTTCCACGTCTCCAGCGACTTCTTGGAAGTTGGTTCACAGATCAGGACTAAAGATCCGCTGCTTAATGGTTTCGAAGGCTTACACCTTTTAGTACGCCGAGTTAGCTCTGGTAGGTATTCTCTAATCCAACGTCGCCAGAACAATTTTTTAAGATTCTGAAGAATACGCCACTGCTTTCTTAACGAGCACAATCGCTTCTCAAATGGCGCCGGTGTTTGCGTCGAGTTTGGACAACCAAGTAGAAAGTGGTTTGGCGTAAGGGGTTCAGGATCGGATGGCGTAATCGGCAAATTCGTAAGCGGACGTGTGTTTACTATGTTTTCGCATTCAATGAGTAAACTGATCAATGTCTCTAATCGAGGAGCCTGTTCCTTCATCACGGTCGAAAGCGCCCGTTTTACGCTCTGCGCGAGCCTTTCCCATACGCCTCCTTCGCTAGGGTTCGCCGGTGTATTGAACACCCATTTGATGCCGAGTGGAGCAAGGCGCTTTGTGACGTCATCATGATCTAAGAAAGTTCCATCCCAGCCCAGCTCTTTGACCACTCCCACAAAGTTTGTGCCGTTATCGCTTCGAATCTGTACTGGCACGCCCCGTCGATTGATGAAATTTCTCACGCAGACCAAAAAGCATCACTGGACAGATCAGCCGCTACTTCAAGGTGCACCGCTCTCACCGCCATACAAGTAAAAAGGGAAACCCACCGTTTCTCTCTCTGTCGGCGAATTGTCACCTCAACGGGACCAAAAAAATCCACGCCTGCATATGCAAATGGACGCACATATGGTGTCAACCGATCACGTGGCAAAAGTCCCATTATTGGCTGCGATGGCTTCGTACGTCGTATTCTACACTTTGCGCACTTCGAAAAAACACTGTCGACCAGTACTCTGATAGCCGGAATCCAGACCTTTAACCGGATTTCGCTGATTACAGTGTTCATGTTGACATGGTGTAGACGTTGATGATACCACTCTACTAGAAGTCGAGTCAAACGGTGATCTTTTGGCAAAATACATGGCCTTTTTGTCTCCCATGGTAGATAAGGAGCGTTGTCTATTCTGCCACTACAGCGTAATAATCCTTGCTCGTCTATAAATGGATTAAGCGTCTTCAAACTGGACCCAGGTGTCACAAATTCGCTGTTTAAAAGTCGCTCGAACTCATCGCCGAACGCCAACCGTTGTACTGACCGCCACATAAATTTTTCCGCTCGCTCAAGTTCCTCTTCTACCAGTTCGCCTGACGTCACGGATTGTGCTTCAACTCGTTTTTTCAGATTAAGCGTATACCGAAATACCCATCCAATCGTTCTTAGCAACCTGATATAACTCGAAAATCGATTATATCGAATAAAGACCACTCACATGACGGGTCGCCAAAAGGAAACGAGTTCGCAGCTCGAGATCCTTTTCCAAGGGTGGTACTTCCGCCGGACTATTTGGCCATTCATCTCTTGATCGAAGTAGGAATTCCGGACCGTTTTTTCCATCTGCCATCAGGATTATAGGATTGTTTTGCCCTTGTTGCTTCATCCGCTGGATTCAACACTCCTGGAACCCAGCGCCATTGCGAAACGTCAGAGATTTCCAGAATTTCGGCAATTCTGTGTGCCACAAATTGCTTGTAAGAACGCGAGTCGCTCTTTATCCATTTGACTACAGTGTGCGAGTCAGTCCAGAAGTTCACACTGTCAATTTCGATTCCGTGCCATTTTTGAATTGATTCTTTGAGGCGGACCGCCATTACTGCAGCTTGCAGTTCCAAACGTGGCACGGACATTGCCCTAACAGGAGCACAACTAGTTTTTCCAGATATAAATGCCAAATAGACGTCTTCTCCCATTTCCACACGCCAATATGCCACTGTCGCCATAGCTTCTTCGCTTGCATCACTGAAAATATGTAAATCTTTCTTTGCGCAATAAAAGTGACATGAATAGCATCTAGGTATTTTAAAGTCCTTGACCTTTTCTAACTCACCAAGCCACGCCACCCACCTTCCATTAAGACCTTCTGGAATCTCTTCATCCCATTTGATTCCACTTTTCCAAAGTAATTGCATCAAGATTTTCGCTGTTATCACAAGATCGCCTATAAATCCGAATGGATCAAAGGTGGACATTATAATGCTTAAAACTGCTCGCTTCGTTGGTTTTCGTTGACGATTCAATATCTGTGGTGACACCTTGCGGAAATTAAGCTGAAAAACAAAATTATCTGACGATCGACCACAAAATAATCCCAAAACTCTTTCAATTCCATCAGATGCGACATTGATTTTTGCTATTTCGGCTTCTCCAAACTTTAAGTTAACCATGGACGAATTTGAGATTATTTTACACAACTCCAAACCCGCCTCGGCGTGAATTTCCTTTACTCTAGTTACCACTTCAATTGCTTCTTGTTCCGATCGAAAACAGTCCACGTAATCGTAACGTAATGATGTCGAACTATAGCGTCTACTGCGCGGCGATCAGTCCCAACGTACTTCTCAGCGTGCGTGTTCTTTATGTATTGAACAACTGTTGGAGAGCAAGCTGCGCCGAAAATCATCCTTGTCATAACGAACTGCTGCATTTCCTCGCGGGGTTCCCGCCTCCACAGAAATCGTAAGGAATCTTGGTCGGATTTTCGTACAACTACCTGCATGAACATTTCTTTTATGTCTCCACACACTGCAATTCTCTCCAGACGAAACTTCATCAAAACTTCCATAAGCGGTTGGTTTAAATCTGGTCCTGCCAGTAAACCACTGTTAAGAGAGACTCCCTTGCATCTTGCTGCTGCATCAAACACGAGCCGCACATTCTGCTTATTTGGATTCTCTACTCCAAAGTATGGCAAAAGGAAGGTTTTTGGTCCAACATTTACGGCCTCCGTTCTTGTTAAGCGTCTTGCATAGCCTTTAGCCAAAAAAATCCTCCATTGCACCGATATATCGTTCTGCATACTCCTTGTTTCGTTCCATTTTTCTCTCCATAGAAGCCCACACTCATATCGCCCATTTTGGTAACGCTTTGAGGTTCTCATAATTTCCAGCGCTCTCTGGTTGTCTTTCGATATTACTGGAACAGAATCTAGTTTTACACCGCAGGTTTCCGTATCCACAAACTTTCGCAACAATTCCTCCAATTGGCCTTCCAACTTTTCTGACCGAATGCTTCTTGCGTGATACGACCTTTTTGCGTCTTCACTTCTTCCAGTACACGGACCATATATTATCCAACCAAGTCGTGTATTGACTGCGATTGGTCCACTTGCTGCTGAAATGGTTGGAGTCTCCACAGGCACCGTCAAAAAGGCATGACTTAAACTCAAAATCATCTTTGGCTCAGCCTTTTCAAACTCTGTAAAGGGCAAATCTTTTAATGTGGAAACATTTCAAAATTTTCTCTTGCTAACGACTGAATCGGTAGCTTTAAGCTCTTGGTAAGATACACGTCTGTCACCTTATACCTTTTGTGACAAGTGTTAACACCACTAATTTCAAGCTCAACAATTTGCGATGCGCCGTATGAGCAACGCCCATCCAACCACTGCAGCTGCAACGAATGGTTTTTTCCTTCCAAGCCGATTTGCTTAGCCGTATCCCAGTCTAACATAGACACATCTGCGCCGTCATCTACGAGCGCATAAACCGATGATGCGCCTTTGGGTCCATAAATGTTCACTGGAACGACTTGAAACAAAAGCTCTCCATTATTTTTTACAGTTTGCAAATTCACGCCTGCCGATCTATTGACTGCGCCTTCTGTTTGTGACGACGCTTCATTTTTATGCAATAGCTTATTGTGTTTTCTGCTGCAATCGTTTTCACCACATTTGGATTTCTTAAAACATTTATTTTGCTGATGCGACGGTTTTAGGCACGAAAAACACAGCTTAAATTCTTTTGCCTTATTCCATCTCTCATCGACTGTCAAATTCAGAAATTCATTGCAAGTGGCAACGCTACTACAGCTATTTTGACAAATAGGACACTTCTTACTGCAACGCTAACGAGTGCATACCGGTTTTTATTTCCTTTGCCAGTATTTGTATCCTTTTTTTTTTTGGTTGGCAGCACCGACTACACTCATGGTCAACGGCAAAGTATCGGACACAAAGTTTACGAGTTTTCTTAAGGCGCTAAGCCATATACTAAAATCTTCCACTGTTGGCAATCTGTCCATGGCTACACACTTCTCTGCCCATTGCATCTGGCGCGTTACCGGCAACTTCGCTACAATTTCGCTTAACAGCGTCGGATTATTTAAATGATGTTCACCTTTGCAAGTACGCAAAAAAGTAGCCATGTTGTTTACTTTTACTGCAAACTCCACCAGCTGGTCCAAGTTACCATCCTGCACATTTTGCAGCTTTCTCACTGCTTCAATTTGGCTCTTTATAAGCGTCTCAGGCCTGCCGAACGTTTCTGCCAATATTTTTTAGGATAGGCTCTACGTTACGCGCGCTTGACAATAGCGACTCGACTGTTGCCCTCGCTCGTCCGTGTAGGGATTCCCTTATACGCATTATATTATGGAGCTCTGAATAACCAAACTCTTCCGTTGTCCGCCTAAGTTCTTCGATGAAAGTTGGCCACTCTTCTGGCGCTCCTCCAAACTTCGGAAGCGGATAGATTTTTTTCGTGGAATTGGGTGGGTAGCTGTGGGAAGAAAGATTAGACAAGGACTGACCTGCTATCGGAGCTGGGCGCACTTCTCTTGCTTGATCTTCTACTGCCTCGCTGACGTTTGTTTCCGATGGCGCTGGCGGCACTATTGGCGGCACCGTCCTCCGTGCCAAAGACTGCATTTCCGTCCTCATTTGGCTCATTGTTGCCTCTGTCTTATCGTTGTTCGTAATGATCAGCCTGTGAAGGACCTGCATTTGTCTCTGGAACTCCTTTTGTATGCTTGACACCAATTGGGCTGTTTCCGACGGTTGCCTATCGGCCGCTGCTTGACTTACGACATTTGCCGATGCCGCTGAAGTTCCTTGCGGTGGCGTCCCAATCGCGCCATCTCTTTCCCTTTGCTGCTGCCTGTTCTCTGACATTTCGATTGCTCCAAGAACTGAACAAACTTTTCCAACAATGTCACACGAATTTAGGCGAAAAGAAATAAAAATGATGTGGTTCACCCACACCACGGTGACCGGAAATAAACTCAGTCGAGTTAAAGTACGCTTAGGAGCGTGTACGAGGGTTTATTTCTCTAATAACAAATAAAACGATAAAATACATAATTAACATTTAGTAAACGATTTGATGAGCGAAATGACAAAATGAGCACATGATGCTTTACATAAATTTAGATAAATATTTCTTACTTTCGGTCGACTCTCCTCCGTCCTAGGCAGCAAGCAAAAGGAACGAAACGGAAGCCATCATGGCCTTTATACCTTTACAATCGTTACTTTCGAAGTGCTACCCATCAACAGCTGATAGCTCACTGTGTTGCATTTGCGACAGTATGTATGTAGGTTCTTTCAATTATTGTGGAAAGGATGTGAAAACACCTATAAGGTGGACTCTGGGTATTAATTTTTTTATTACTTTATTCAAAGCAATTAACAAAATGTCAAAATTGTTCGCCATGAAAAAATAATGCAAGGCAACGCAGGAAAATAAACAAATATTCGCAGTGAAAATGTATATTACAAGGCAACGCAGGAAAATCAAACTTCTTTAGAGCGGAACAAGGCAACGCAGTCACATCCAACACCAGAGTGAATTCAAGACATTTTTTTTAAGTCCTTCATAGCTACTTGAAAATGTATTTCTTCTATTCCTATTCTGAAAACGGAAAACGTACACACAATTTCCTACATACTCGTGCATACGTTGGATGCATACAGATTTACATACAGCGTAGAAATTTTTCCATGACAACAATGATGACGAACCAAAGGTTGCGTCAAACACAATTTCTTGTTTGATCAACCACATGCCAACCTAAAAAAGCGGTTTGAAAGCGGTTGTGAGTTACGTTCAAGTTGGATGGAGCTATTGGCATAGTTTTTGCAGGGCTACATTTCGCTGTATGAAATGGAACATCTATATATTATATTATTGGTTAGTGATTAAATCAGACTTTGTCTTACTAAAATACCCATATCTCAGGAAATATTTGAGATGTCATAAAAAGACCAATTATTGAAAGGCGAAGAATCAGCGCACACTTAGAGTGCATAGACGCTAAAATATCAACACTCTAAATTTTAGCACGGACAACAAATACATTAGATACCCATAAAAAAGCAATAAAAAATGTCAAAAATTTAAATATTTGACTAACAAAGCCATAAATCTTGAAAAAAGTAACTACCCTACAACCCATGGCAGTCCTTTTTAACCGAACCCGAGCATAATTTCTACCTGCTACTCAAAAATATCAACCCCTTTTTTCGCACAACTAAAATCCTCAATAAACAACTAATCATTTCAAGTTATATATAATATGTATTTTAACTGCCGGTTAGTTAATCTAGACTTTAACCGGACATTCAGAAAACGGGGCTTACAGACATTCAGCGTTAAGTTTTTGCTGCCACCTTAGCTTGTCATATACTCATATTTTCTTTGAATGAATACAAAAAAAAAAACCAATGTCAATTGGGCTCTCAACCAATCGTACCATTTTCAGTGCTTACTAGTGGGACTCATGCAGCTTCGCAAATTGGGGAAATCAGAAATTTGTCACACAACTGTCATTTAATAAAATTTACGATGGGAAAAGTTGCGAAGGCGTTTGCGAAGCTGTGAGTACCACACTAACATATATCGTTCGTGACCAACTTGCTTGGCTTGCAAAAGTTATGTTTTACAAACTTTTTAAAAAAATTTTGTAATTCTATAATTTTCCTGATGACCTTGATTTAGATTTTAATATTGGTGTACCAGCTACAGACAAATAACAAATGACGAAGACAAACAATGTTTTTGGTCATCGTACGTGACATTAGAATAGCATTCAAGGAAAATAAAAAAAAAAACACCGCTAGTCCCCCACATAATTTACTCTTACATGCATTCAACTCACCTCTTTAACATGGGGCCTACATTAGAAAGAGAGTAGTGCATGTAAGACTCACCCATGGTGAGACGTTTTGGGTGAGTTGGAGGTCAATTGACGATTTTGTTAATTTATGGGAAAAAAAAATTTAATTTTTGTTTTATTTATTTTTTTTCTTCTTGTTTTTATTTTGTTTATTTTTTGTTTTTATTTTTTAAATCTTTTTGTTTAAACATTAGTTATGTTTTCTTAAATTTCTCGTCTCGAACGAACCTCGAACCGCTGATCTCTGGGTTGGTAAGTTGAAGTCTTAATCATTACGCTAAACAAGGAAATTTAACATGTTGATCAAAATGCTGACTTGAGTTTTTGGTTGCTCAAATTTTTGTGAAATACTTACATGCATATTTACGTTATTTGAATAAATAAGTTATAAAATGAAGATGTATATGGTGTTTTGAAACAAATAATATAACATTCGATAAGTCTAACAAATTCGATATCTCGAACAAGGCCGGTTTTAATTAGTTCGACTTATCGCGAGTCGACTGTATTTAAAAACGCCAATGATAATGACATGTTTTTTGATGCAAATATATCTATTATTACGTATTTAACCCTCAAACCGGTAAGGGAGCATCTGAGAACCCTTTACATAATTGCGTTATTAAGTATGAAGGTGTTACATAATGATATGGAAATTAGTATGCATCTGTTCGCTATACCTTACTTGATATTTCTTTCTCAGAAGTTTTTGACGTGTAACGGAAAGTTTGGCTTGTAAAGTCATTCTAGTGTGTGCTTTCGTGAATAAAGCACGATTTTTTGTTAAAAAAAAAACATATTTTTTAGAGTCGTGTATTCGCGGAAACAATAATTTTTACGTTTTGGGAATTTTTGCTAGCTAAAGGTAAGTATTATATCTATACATTTTTCAAAGTTTTGTTCGAAAAAAGTTTTTTTTGTGCGCGAAATTTCATAAAATACCTATAAGGGTGCATCAATGCACCCATGTCGGGTAACGTAAACTTTTTTACGCTATTTAGATTGTAAATATGAGATTCTCTTTTTGTTTTTTGTATTTTATAATGACTATAACACTAGTTTACAAAAAAAAAAAGCAGAGACGAAATGGTGGTTTTTAGACTAAATTAGGGTCGCTGATCACGAAAATGGCATCCGTTTTTTTTTTCCAAAGAATAGTTTTTGAGATATTGGCAAAAAACGTGTTTTTTGGTTACTTAATGAAATTTTGCCATATAACTCCAAAACCGCTCGTCTAAATAAAATAAAATTTTATCAGCATGAAGCAGAAAACTTTCATCTTTGCATCGATATATCATTTGTTACAATCGGTGTCTTAGTTTTTGAGCTATAGGCGTTTGAACTTGAAAAAAGTTTACTTTTTTGGGTTTTTTTTTGAGTTTTCAGAATTTCATTTTAACTTTTAAGTAGAAAAAAATTTTTTTTAATTTTTTTCGGTAACTAAAAATGATAAACATATGTTTAACGTATATATTAAACAAACTTTCTTCCAAATCGGTTGGAAAATAAAGAAGTTATAAGAGATTTTCCAAATATCCAATAATCCAATTTGTACATAATATTATATAATATAATATAAGGGCACTAAAATTTGAGTAAATTTGGAAAATCTCTTATAGCTTCTTTATTTGCCAACCAATTTGGAAGAAATTTTGTTTACTATATATACGTTAAAATATATGTTTATCATTTTTAGTTACCGAAAAAAATTTAAAAAAATTTTTTTTTACTTAAAAGTTAAAATTAAATTTTGAAAATTCAAAAAAAAAACCCAAAAAAGTCAACTTTTTTCAAGTTCAAATGCCTATAGCTCAAAACTGAGACACCGATTGTAACAAATGATATATCGTTGCAAAGGGGAAAGTTTTTTGCTTCATGCTGATAAAATTTTATTTTATTTAGACTAGCCATTTTTGAGTTATTTGGCAAAATTTCATTAAGTAACCAAAAAACACGTTTTTTTGCCCATATCTCAAAAACTATTCTTTGGAAAAAAAACGGATGCCATTTTCGTGATCAGCGACCCCAATTTAGTCTTAAAACCATCATTTCGTCTCTGCTCTCGCGAAAGTTTTAAATCTGTAAACTAGTGTAATGACCCTCATCAACAAGCCGATAATCTTTACCCACGATTACACGCCAATCATCCACTACACAAGCAGAAGGAGGGGCAGGGTTTTCAATAGTTGGAAGAAGAGTGGTTCATCCTGTAGATGATATTCGCTATGACGGTATGGATCATTTCCCAATTTTGAACAAAAATCGCCTCAAGTGCCAATATTGTAGCGAACCAAAAAAAAAACACAAACTCTCTGTGTTTGCCAAAAATGCAATATTGCTCTGTGTTGTAATACCAACAAAAAAATGTTTTTTGGAATATCACACAAAAAAGAATTAATTTTACCGAGATTCATTATTAATTTAATATTAATTTTTTTCTCAATAAAAAACATTAAAAAAAAAAATTTTGTACCTATCTTCTTTTTTATACTTAAACCGCTAAGAGTGCATCTGAGCACCCTTTACCCTTTCTCACCTGGAGGCTAAACGGTAAGTAAAATTGAAAAAATAATGATGTCATTGTGTTTTTTCTCAGGCTCAAATCAGCCCAAAAAAAAATTATTCCGACTCTGTTTATCAACTATTTCAAAAAAAAGTGGTTAGAGGGTTAACCATCTCCCAGAAGGGCAACTTTGAGCAATGTAGCCTTCATCGAATTCCAGCTACCTTTAACATGGGAAATTTTGTATGACAGCTAGTTTGAACATGGAGGATAGATCAGCATATTGAATGATGAGAAATGACACCTTATTCATAAAAAAGAGGTTTCCACACATTGTTAACTTTCTCGGGTTGTTATTGCACCCATGGAGGGCAAAAATCGCAATTTTCTACATTTTTCTATGGTAAGTCCCTTAAATTGTTGAGATAGAGCTTCATAGCCAAAGAGAAAAAGTTAGCTGAAACAAAAATAAGGGGGGCTGGTCATAGATATTATTTCTGTCAGAGGTCAGATTAAACCGCAAAATGCAAAAAACCGATTTTCGTTTAAAAACCGGGTTGTATTAGGACAATATTTTTATGTGTTGAGATAGAGCTTGAGACATGAGAACGAAAAATGCAGTTTTAAAAAATACGAAGGGCCACGGAACATTGTCTATAGCTAGCAGCAACACTTCTCAAGTTATGGCAATTTTAAGTTATGAAAACAACATTTATCTTAACTTCGGGGGCCATGAGCGCCCTCTAAACATTACCCAATCGCCACAAAATTTTGCACGAGTAAGTTTTTAATAGATACCAAGATTTTAAATCACAAGGAGCGTGAATACGAATGCACTTATTTGTTTCCATACATTTGGCGGCCACCTTAGTGTGTCGGGTATAAAAAAGAAAAATTAGTTACTGCAAATAATTTAAACGTAATTAAACGTTAAACAAAAAATTAAATTACTTAAATTTTCAAACTTTCGACCTCGGAATCATCTTTGTACTTATCTTTCGATACAATTTGACGAAGCAACTCTCGATTAGCTTTATTGAAAAAATAGCTTTAAGTGTCATTAATTGCAGCCGATTTTTTCCTGCGGCCATAGTTGATTAATTGCTGAGAAACTTTGCTCGACTGAGCCAGTTGATTCAGGTAGGCAGAGAATGTACTCAACCATTGCTGCTATTGCTTTGTAGTCGCAGCCTAAAGTGTCCAAATTTTTCATCCTTCGACTCTTTGTTGTTTCTGTCTGAGCAAAAGTTCTTTACCAAATCATAACTTCACATTTTAATTGGGCAAAATACAGGGTTTTAAGCAAAAAAGCAGGATCGGTGTTTTGCCTCCAAAATACAGGAGTATCTATTGAAGTATGCTTATTATTTAATTATAGCATGCTTAGAATGTTTTAAGCATCAAATGAAGTAGGCTTTGTTTGTTAAAATACGAGGTGATATTAAAACTATACAAAAATAGAATAAATTAATTCTTTCAAGAACCTCTAAAATACTTTTATTTAAAAGGTTATGGGTCCAAGCACAATCAATTCACATTGAATTGTGTCCTGCTATCTGAAAGGATTAAAACAAACAAACAAACAAAAAAAAAAAAAAAAAATGGATTTTGCAAAAGCAATTCGGCCGCTTTCAGGACCATCAGACTGGCCAGTGTGGAAACGCAAAATTCGTGACTTGATGGATTATCATGAGGGCGCTTTGGACGTTTTGGACAAGAAGCTTGTCAAATTAGATCCGTTAGGGGATTCGGCTACGGAGGAACAAATCAGGATTCACAAAAAGGAATCTGATCATTACCGCAAGGCCAATAGTTACGCCAAATCCATGATAACATCATGTGTTACAGATGCCGTATAACCAGAAAATTATGGACAAGAAAACTGCACATGAAGTCTGGGAAGCATTAAAGCAAAACTTTGAAGCTTCATCGAAAGATCAACTTTTCAAGCTCTGCACCGAGTTCTTTGCATTTAAGTGGATAGAAGGAGATGATGTCTCAACACATATTGCTGGTCTTCGAAATGTATGGAATGAGCTCAACGCAGGACTAAAGGAAAAGAAAGAAAAGGACCTTCCAGAATTAATGTTGGTGTGCAAGGTACTACATATATTGCCAAGCACCTTTGAAACATTTCGTTCGAGCTGGATGTTGCTGACCAAAGAGGACGTCAAACATTTGATGAACTTACAATGCAGTTGTGTATGTTTGAAAGAAACTTCACTAAAACTGATCAACAAAGCAAGTTTGAGCATGAGGCTCTAACAGCCAAATCCCAGCCTAGAAGTGAACCCCACAAATTAAGCAACAAATCAAAGAAAAATGATGTGTGTAAGTACTGCAAGAAGAAGGGCCATTGGCTAAGAGATTGCAGAAAATGGATTTCTGATGGTAAGCCCAGTAAGAGGCAGTCAGAAAGAATTGCTGAAGATTCTAGTGCGTTATCAGCATATTGTTTTATGAACACATCTGAGGACAGTACGGATGACTGGTATATCGACAATGGTGCAACAAGGCACATTACAAATACATCAAAATATTTCGTCAATTTCAAGAGGTTTGAAAATCCGTGTAGAGTATCCAAGCAGCAGGAAAAGAAGTTTTGACAGCAGTCGGATCAGGAACCATACATTTTGTGTCAACTTTTAACAACGAAGAAAATAATTTAACACTATGCAATGTATGGTATGTTCCTAAAGTTTCTAGAAACCTTTTTTCTGTTCTAGCTGCTCAAGACAAACAACGTAACAGTGAGTTCAAATCAAGAAACTACGAAGTGCTGGTTGACTGTAAACAGCAAACTTGTTATGTGTGGTGGTGAAAGAAAGCACAATATGTCCCTTTACAAGGCAGCAATTAAACCGATGACACCCAAAGCACAAATTGAAATTCAACTTGCTGTTTTCTGATGATACACTGTTGCAGTTATATCATGAGCGCTGGGTCATCAAGATAAGCGTTACGTTAAGAAGATGCTTGAGCGTGTAGCAGGGATTAAGGTGAATATGAACGACAAAATTTGTGAGCCATGCATATATGGAAAAGCACACAGACTGTCTTTTGGGTCACGACCAAAGGCAACTGTACCTGGTGAGTTGATATCGGCGGACGTTTGTGGCCCGTTCAACGAATCATTCAAAAAGATGCGCTATTTTGTTGTATTCAAAGATAGCTTCACAAAATTTCGATATTGCGTCTTCATGCGAGAAAAATCAAAGGTAATAAATGCCCTGAAAGATTTCTTAATGCATGTGAAAGTTCAAAGCCATATTGTAAAAGAGTTTTAAACTGACAATGGAGGTGAGTTCGAGAATGAGCGTGTAAGACAAATTCTCAAGGAAAGTGGAATCACGCAAAGGCTAACGGCGCCATATACACTCCAGAGCCAAATGGGCTAAGTGAGCGTGAAAACAGGACCATTGTGGAAATGGCGAGAACACTCATGTACTCCAATAAAGAAGTTCACTTTCCGAAGGCGATGTGGGCTGAATTGATAAGAACGGCTGTATATATCCTTAACAGGACAGGAAAGTCGTCGATTGAGGAGAAAACTCCTTATGAATTATGGTTTGGAAAGGCACCAAGAATTCACCATTTGCGGATTATTGGTTCGACTTGCTATGCTCATATTCCAAGTGAGAAGCGCAAAAAGATGGACATGAAGGCAAATAAAGGATACCTCATTGGATACGATGGAGAAGAACGCTATAGGATATACCTTAAAGACAGGTCAAATATCATTATTTCAAGAGATGTAACATTTCAAGAGAACCTGGCGATTGCACCGATACAGTCAAGATTCCAATAAGGCATGGACACAGTTCGCAAGGAATGAGAATTGTGAAACCGAAGATATGGACAAATGTAGCAATAAGCCAGATACGGAAGATAGTGCATCAGAGGACGAATCAAATTTTAATGAAACGAGTGAAGAAGCGGACTTTTACGATAAAGAAGAAACAATGAAGGAGAGTCAAACTTCCAGGTACAATTTGCGAAGTCGTCTAAACTTAAAACATCCACACACTCTTGAGGTTATGCAAGCGGAGGAGTTTGCAAGCGAGCACTATGCACCGGAGACTTTTCAGGAGGCTTTAGAGAGCAGCGAGAGAACGAGTTGGAAAAAAGCAATGGATTCAGAAATAAACTCGTTAGACGAAAATGGTACATGGAAGCTTACGGAATTACCGAAAAATGTTAAGGCGTTACCATGCAAGTGGGTCTATCGTGTGAAAACGAACCCAGATGGTTCGATTGACAAATTCAAGGCGAGGCTGGTAGTTAAAGTTTCAAGCAGTACATGGTATTGATTATAATCAAACTTTTAGCCCGGTGGCTAAAATGCAAACGATACGGTCAAATTTTAAGCATTGCAGCAATTGAGAACATGCATCTTTCGCAATTTGACGTATCAACAGCATTTTTGTATGGTGACTTAGAGGAAGTCATATTAGAAAACAGCCAGAGGGTTACGATGACGGTTCCGGAAAAGTATGTTTGCTGAGGAAGAGTCTGTATGGACTAAAGCAGGCGCCTCGTTGCTGGAATAAACGTTTTGGAAACTTTTTATTGAAATTAGGATTTAGAGCTAATGAAGCTGATTCGTGCATTCATGCGGAATAACAGCAATTCTAAACTAATTTTGGTCCTTTACGTAGATGACGGGTTGGTGGCAGCAAACTGCTTGAACGATCTCTCCGTTTTTATTAACGAATTGAAGTCGGAGTTCAAAATAACATCGAAGCCAGCAGATTACTTTTTGGGTCTTGAAATAGAGCGCAACGACAAACGTATCAAGATAAACCAAGAAGCCTACGCCAAGAGGATCTTAGCAAGATTTAATATGTCCAATTGCAAAGCTGTCACAACTCCAATGACGAAAGGTTCTGAGACTTTTGAAAAGAGGGAAAGTTGAGGAAGGAAAAAAGTTTCCATATAGACAAGCGGTGGGTGCCTTGATGTATTTAATGCTGGGTACAAGACCAGATCTAGCATATAGCATTGGAGTTTTGTCAAGATCTCTTGAGAACCCACAAGCCGAAAACATTGTTCATGTAAAAAGGGTATTTCGCTACATTGCTGGAACTTTGAGTTTAGGAATTACATACAGCCAAAATTTTGAAGCGGGTATCTTGCAATGTTACAGCGATGCTGATTTTGGTGGCTGTATCAAGAGTGGAAGATCCACAACTGGAGTGGTCATCTTACATGCGGGTGGAGCAATTTCATGGCTCAGCCAGAGACAAGCCATGGTAGCAACATCTACAACAGAAGCCGAAATTGTAGCGGCTAATGAAGCAACTAAGGAAATAATTTGGCTAAGTAGATTAATCAATGGCGTGACAAAACTAAAGAAGGTTCCAGTTCTTCAGGTCGACAACTCTGCTGCAGTTAGACTTGCGCAGAATCCAGAGTTTCATCGTAGAACTAAACATATTGCAATCAAGCATTTCTTTATACGAGAAAAAATTTTTGAAGGCCTTTTGGACATACAGCAAATTTCAACAGACATGCAAGTTGCTGATATTATGACAAAACCATTAGAAAGGGTTCGTAACAAAATTTTATGTCAAAAAATGGGATTGCTAAATTAAAAATAGCAAGGGAAAGTATTGAAGTATGCTTATTACACAGGTATACAAGGTTTTGGACCAGAAAAACTGGATAGCGACCCTATAGGAATTTTTTGTGCTGATTCCGAATCTGGTACCCGTTTTTCTCTATCACGTCAAGTTTTTGAGAAATCGTTAAATAACGGTTTTTGACATTTTTACCTATAGTCTATGTCAATAATGAGGTCGTCGACCCTATATGCCTTAACCGATTTCAAAGTTTTTGGTACTCATATGAAAGAGGAATGACAACGCAACATATCCTTTATACACAATTTGGAATTGATTCAGTAACTTGGAAGCTAAAGGGCAAAAAACGCGATGCTGATTTCCAATTTTTTGCGATTTTGTTTAAAAACTTGAAATTCAAATGGTTATAATTTCCGAACCAAGGCTGGTATTCCAGGTCTTAATACTTTGAATGAAAGAACAATCAATTGAAAAAGTTTTGAGCCTAAAACAAAAAAATCCGTTGCGTCGTTCTAATTTTATGAGGATTTTCGCTGAAAATGACAAAAACGAATTTTTATTTTTGGTATATTCTTCGCTCGTTCATATGTATATTTCAGTTCGAATTGTGTATGTTGGTAAAACTGGCTTAAAAAACATAAAACTTAAATTCTATTTTAAACCTATCTTTAAAGCTAAAACCAATTTAAACTTTAAAAATGAACAGAATTTGAACTGAGCCTTTTGTATTGTTTACTATCTGTTTCGCGTATAAGGGACCAGCAATAGTCACTCAACATTTTTTGGGAAATAAAAAAAGCGACAACTACATAAAAATAGTTGGAGGACTCTTGAAAAATTATCGAAAAATGGGAGTTCGGATGTCACTAAAAATACATTTTCTCCACTCACATTTGGATTTCTTCCCCGAAAACTTGGGCAAAACTAGCGACGAACAAGGAGAGCGCATTCACCAGGACCTACAGAGGATTGAAAAAAATTATAAGGGCTTTTGGGATGAAGGAATGTTGAGTGACTTTTGCTGGTCCCTTATACGCGAAACAGATAGTAAACAATACAAAAGGCTCAGTTCAAATTCTGTTCATTTTTAAAGTTTAAATTGGTTTTAGCTTTAAAGATAGGTTTAAAATAGAATTTAAGTTTTATGTTTTTTAAGCCAGCATCGCGTTTTTTGCCCTTTAGCTTCCAAGTTACTGAATCAATTCCAAATTTGTGTATAAAGGATATGTTGCGTTGTCATTCCTCTTTCATATGAGTACCAAAAACTTTGAAATCGGTTAAGGCATATAGGGTCTACGACCTCATTATTGACATAGACTATAGGTAAAAATGTCAAAAACCGTTATTTAACGATTTCTCAAAAACTTGACGTGATAGAGAAAAACGGGTACCAGATTCGGAATCAGCACAAAAAATTCCTATAGGGTCGCTATCCAGTTTTTCTGGTCCAAAAGTTGGCCTTTATTTGTAAACTTGTGTTATTTAATTATAGCATGCTTAGAATGTTTTAAGCATCAAATGAAGTAGCTTTGTTTGTTAAAATACGAGGTGATATTAAAACTATATAAAAATAGAATAAATTAATTCTTTCAAGAACCTCTAAAATACTTTTATTTAAAAGTATCCAGTAAAATACAGGATATATCTACTTTATTGTTTTTGGTTATTGGGTTAATGTTTCCTTTAATAGTTGAAAAAAAAAAAAAGCTTTTTATGGAACA
>CM035806.1:60422426-60437432 GCA_020466095.1 Chlorops oryzae | reverse complement strand
CATTCTGAGAAATCGACTGGAGAAATGATTCCCAAGGACTGCAACCGTTGTAGTTCATCCTCTATGAGCGGACACGTAGCATATGCAACAGGCCTCTTTGCGCGAAAAATTGGCTTTGCATCAGCCTTTAAATGTAACTGCACTTTGGCTTTCACGCATTTTGCTGGCAAGTCATTAAAAATGCTAGCGAACTCTGTTTTTAAATTTGGTATGACATCTGAAGTAAGGTACTGTTGCTTGATTTCACAACAAACGGAATTGATTGGGTGTTCCCATAAATGGAAAACCTCGCACAAATCCGTACCAAATATAAAAAGAGCATCGATTTCTACGACGAAAATACGACATTTTTGTACTTCATCCTTTAGGGTGACTTGACAATCAAACTCTGCTAAAAGTTTGATTTTGTTGTTTGATGCACTGGTTACATACCGATGCTTGAATCGTTTTCCTGGATTACCCAATTTGTCCCAAAATGATTTTCCAACCATTGAGATATCTGAGGCTGTATCGATTTGAAGTTTGACTTCAAGCCCAAAATCATTTGATTGTATAGGTAAGCATTTGATGATCACCTTGACATATTTACGCCTTACCGCGTGCGAGAGTTTCTTGATTTGAACAATGTTCGATTTTGGTGAGTTTGAGTTACCCTTCTGATCATTGTTCTTTTTCTTATATGAATATTTCTTTTGTGATGATTTCCCTCTTTTGCAGTAGCCTTCCTTATGGCCCACGCCATTACATTGCGTACACTTATGGTTGATGAAATTGCAATTTTTTGAATAATGCATTGCACCACAATTCCAGCATGGAGTCTTAGGACGTTTGTTTGTGTCCTGCGGCTTGAATTCTTGAAAATTCGGTTTGGATTTGATGGCTTTAACAGACTGAACGCTGCTATCTTCAACCATAGCCGTGTCATGTTTTAAATTTAGGAGCCTTTGCGCGGTCATTACCAATTTGGAAACTGTTTGGTTCGGATCGTCTTCCAAAAGCGATATGGACTTCGTCCGTACGTCAACCTCTGTATGAGATTGCAGTCCGCACACAAATATCAAACATTTAAATTGATCTGACTTCATATCTCTCAATTTAAATTGTTCACAGACTTCATTGACACGAGATGCATATGAAATCAAATCTTCTTGAGGACTTTTGACTGTTTTCAAACATTTGTACCGCAAGCTGAACAAGGATTCTTGAAAACCAAACATGTCCTTCAGCGTTTTCACCGTGTCCCGAAATGATAGGTCCCTTGGATTCTTGGGAAGAATGAATGCTGCGTATTTGCCATACGCGACGGTATTCAGTTTCCTCATTAAGAGTCTCACACGTGCTGCATCGTCCAAATCCTTACCATCAATGATGAAAACGTCTTCATAGCGGTTGAACCATATATTAAATGTGATGAAATTGGCAGGATCGAAAACGAATTCTGTTATGCTTTTCGATAATTTATCCATTAGTTGCTCCTGATTTGCTTGTGCTCCTGAAGTTAGCTTCTGAAGGATTTCGCTCTGCTTTTGCAACAACTGAATAAGATCCTGATTATTTTCCATCATCCTCGTCGCCACAATTTGTTACGGTTTAAGTCCAAAAAAAGATGTTTATTCATTAAGTTAGGAAACACAACTAACTGAAACATATTTCATTTGTTTTAACAATGACTAGAATTCAAAGAATATCTGATAACATATTGAATTCAATGGCTATATGATTATAAAATGAAAAGGTGTTTTCGTTACAGTGTTTGATTGCACTACAACAGAAATAAAGGGGCTATTTCCTCTACAATGCATTAAGCATTTGCATCTCTTAGGCCCGTTTGCTACTGTTCCTGTTAAAGTTTTCGTTAGTTTATTTGAGCTTAAGTTTATCGAGGTGAAATTGTGACACTTCAGAATATTTGCTTCTTCGGGTGTTCAAAAATTTATTAAACAGATAAAAGTTTTATACCAGAAATTTGCAACACTGTATCTTAAAAGCTCAAGTCTCATTTCCGGTAATAATTGCAGAGACAGGGCGGGAAATAATTTGCATAGTCCGCAGAACTTTTGCTGCTTGAACTTGTGGAACCGAAGAAGGATATTAAGAAACCAAGAACGGAGAAACGCGAGTCGCACCGGATTGATGGGGGTCCGCGGATGCAAAATGTGGCTGACGTATCACGAAGAGTTACATCGCTAATTGGGGACTCTGCAGTGTGGCTGTCTAATGTTTTTGATAGTGATTTTTGTAATCTCTTATTTATTTCAACCGCCACGTTTTTAAGAAGAGTCATGAATTTCGTTTGATACGTAGATACAGGTACAATGCTGTATGTAATGAGAAAATGTTATCAGTGCATGATCTTGTGTTTCGAAAGCCATTTTGCGACTCTGGAATGATATTTTGTTGTTCCAACCACAGGGAAAGGCGATCATATAGGATATGAGTAAAGATTTTTAAGATTGTATTGCATAAGGCGATGCCTCGATATTTTTCGGGGGAGTTAACATCTCCTTTCTTGTGGAACATTACTTGAATGGTCCGAGACCAGGATTGGGGTGTACAACCATTCGAGACGATATTATTAAATAGGGACTAAAGAATTTGAATCCATCGGTTCGGCAGATGTTTCAAGAACTCTGCTGCAATCATGTTTTCGCCAGAGGCTTTGCCGTTTTTAATTTTTTTTATTGCTGGTTTAATCTCAAAAATTGTAGTTTGCGAATTTAGCGCTTCGACATAGTTGCCTGATAGTGTAAAGTCAGTGTTTGGTCGTGGTGATAAATTTGTTCAAAGAAGCTTTCCAAACGGCGCTGGGTATCGATTGGTAGTAAATGGTTTTCGGTTCAAGATTAAATCAGACTCCAAAAGTCTTTCGTGTTTTCACATTAAAAAATTTGTTTTTTTACCTAATTTTCGTATTCAATTCTTTTTGTGGAAACCATATTTTTGTACGTAACTTTTAAGTCTATGCACACTTATTTGGTTTAAGCTGAAAAGCGCTGTCGCTTACATGTTTTTAAGGCGTTGTTTAAATTTTTCTTTAAGGTCCGAAGGTCCGAGTCAAACCAGGGCTTGAACTATAGTTTGGCGGGCAAGCAGAATTTCAAGTGATCATTTCTGCTTTTTGTGCAGATTTTTGTAAAGAGGCTATATTGAGATCGTTTTTGTTGATCGATAGGAAGGGATGTTAATGTTTGATTTGTGTCTAATGACTCAAGACAATAGCTTTTTTGCATTGTAAGAATCAGCCTTATTTATGTCCCATTTTCATCTTGTTCGCTTTTAACGATTTGCATATAACAGGTTGGCTGATAAGTCCCCGTCTAACAAAGAAAAACACATTTTTTTTGTCAAAATTCGTTTTTATTATTCAACATAGTTCCCTTCAAGAGCGATACAACGAATTATAACGACCTTCCAATTTTTTGATACCATTTTGGTAGTACTCCTTTCGGTTTTGCCTCAAAATAGGCCTCAGTTTCGGCGATCACCTCTTCATTGCACCCAAATTTTTCCTGCGAGCATCCTTTTGAGGTCTGAGAACAAGAAAAAAGTCGCTGGGGCCAGATCTGGCGAATACGGTGGGTGGGGAAAGCAATTCGAAGCCTAATTCATGAATTTTTGCATCGTTCTCAATGACTTGTGGCACGGTGGCGTTGTCTTGGTGGAACAACACTTTTTCTTCTTCATATGGGGCCGTTTTTGCCGCGATTTCGACCTTCAAACGCTCCAATAACGACATATAATAGTCACTGTTGATGGTTTTTCCTTCTAAAGATATTCGATAAAAATTATTCCATGCCCATCCCAAAAAACAGAGGCCATTACTTTGCCAGCGGACTTTTGAGTCTTTCCACGCTTCGGAGACGGTTACGATCGCTGTCCACTCAGCCGACTGTCGATTGGACTCAGGAGTGTAGAAATAGAGCCATGTTTCATCCATTGTCACATATCGACGCAAAAACTCGGGTGTATTGCGAGTTAACAGCTGCAAACACCGCTCAGAATCTCAACACGTTGTTGGTTTTGGTTTCAAATGTGAGCTCGCGCGGCACCCATTTTGCACAGAGCTTTTTCTTCCAAATATTGATGAATGAATACCAACACGTTCCTTTGATATTTTAAGGCCTTCTGCTATCCCGATCAACTTCATTTTACGGTCATTCAAAATCATTTTGTGAATTTTTTTGATGTTTTCGTCGGTAACCACTTTTTCGGGCGTCCCTGCGTTCACCGTCCTCCGTGCTTTTCACCACGCTTGAATTTTGCATACCATCAATTATTGTTGATTTTCCTGGGGCAGAGTCCGAAAACTATTATCAAGCCAAGTTTTTGCTTCCACTTTTTTTTCCCCCTTCAGAAAACAGTATTTTATCAAAACACGAATTCCTTTTTTTCCATTTTTTTTTCACAATAACAAAAGTTGCTTCACAAAAGACGCTCTATCCACAAACTAATTGACTTACGACGTCAAATTTTGACACGAATCATTTGAAGGTTGTTTCACTATATAAAAATAATATGCATTTAATACTAGCGACGCCATCTATGTTCAGACCCGGACTTATCAGCCAACCTGTTATAAAGTTATCACATTCCTATAGGGGCACAGGCATAAACAAACGCTCACGCGGCACCCAACGTGCCCGATCGCATAAATAGTCAGCACATTCTTACCGACAGCCAACGTGTCCGATTGCATAAGCGTATGCAGGTAGCAACGATCCACCGGGATAACCAACCACTGTCAGCACTTTAGGTTTAAGATAACAAAAATGTATTGTCAGCTTTTTAGGAATAAGTTAGCTTAAAACTTTATTGCAATGTAAATTCAATTCGAATCGAAGCACGAGCGAGTGCACATTAAATTGTTCAAACTTTAAACCTTCGTCTTTTTAAAAAAGAGAAAAGATGTGAGCAAGTTGGCTCACTTCTTTGTATTTTTTTATCCTTATCCTGTAGGAAAAGGATAACTGGCGCCCGAGCAGGGACCTGCATAGCTGCATCCTACGGAAAAATCCGAGTGGAATAAATGCAGTGCGTGGAGCTGATCCTGCCCCAGTAGGTGATAATAAAAGCTATACCGCTTTTTACATGATCTCCAAAAAGGACTTTGGGACACTCCCAAAAAGCACGGTCGCTTTGCCGCCTTGAGTCGGCTAGAAAATTTTTATTTTCTCTCTTCGAAAAAAAAAAAAGAAGAAAGACAATTGTCTTTAGAAAATCGAAATTGATAAAAACGTGAAGTTATATTTGCCAAAGTGCCAAAGAAAATTTAAAGAGAATTTGTTTGAAAAAAAAAAATGGAAAATACCAATTAATCAAAAGAGTTTAAAATTTTTTAAGAATATTTGCTAAAGTGTTTAAGATTTAAAGAAAAATAAAAAAGAAAAAGTAATAATAAGAAAAAAATAAAGTAGAAAATATATATAAAAGAGAAAGAAAAAGTCAATTAATCGGAAAAGATTCGATATTTTTTTAAATAACAAATTGTTAAGTAATTTTACGAAATTTTTAATAATTAATTGCAAATTTCCAAAAATAAAAAAAAAAAATAAAAAAAATAATAATAAGGAAAAATAAAAGAGAAAATAAGTAAAAATAAGCAAGCTGATAAAAATAAGTTTCAATTAAAGTTGCCCCACAAAAAAAAAAATAGACAAAAAGCCTATATTCGTGCCAGAAGGACTCACGTTTGAAATTGAGTAACGAGCATCCTTGGACCAAATATATCGCAAAAGTGAACCTGACCGTGATGTTAAGCTGCTTCTATATATTAATCCTTGCCACTACGGCAAACTGCTACAGCATCTTCAAATACGAGACCCCACTGGTCACCATAAGAGATGGTAGATGCTCCATAGTAAGCGGAATGTTCAAATTCGTGCATGTAATCGATCTCGAGGGGTACGATCAGATTATCAAAGAGGCATCAGAGGCAGTAGTGAACATGCAGGACTCCCAAAAACGGCCTCTCGCTTCCCACCACTTGGCACAGCTCAAAATGCAAATAGACGAACTTAAAGGCAAGACGACTCGAAATCGCCGTGCAATCAATTGGATCGGGTCAGCCTGGAAATGGGTAGCCGGTAACCCGGACGCCACAGATTGGGACGAAATCCTGCATAGTCAGAACGAACTGATTCAGAACAATAACCAGCAATTCCATATCAATAAACAAATTTTCGATATTGCAAATGACATTACAGGTCGCACCAATCAAATAGTCGATCGCCTCGCAGAAGAGTCAGCCGTCGTTGCAGCCGAACGAGACGAACGGAATCTGATGAACAGGGTAGTGGCGTTGAAGAGCGAAGTGGCAGAACTGATTTGAGCATGCCAACTGGCAAAGAAGGGGATCGTCAACACTAATCTACTTAACAAGGAGGAAATTGGCCAAATCATCTCCGAGATGCCTACTCTCCCTTATGCAAACGACGTCGAAGCGATCGAGTATAGTATGCCCTCTTTTTATACTAATCGTTCTCTGCTTCTTTACGTATTAGCTGTTCCGAAAATGCGAGACGAATCCTTCAACGTACTTAGTGTAAGGGCAACAACACTGAACGGCAAGCAAATTGAACTACCATACCAACAGGTGATGGTGAATGAGCTTCACACTTTTGTAATGGTGGGAAACTACCAAACGATCAGCAACTTGACTGTTTGTGAAGACAGAGAATTGGAAGAGATACCCAAGGACGCTTGTATCTCCCGTCTGCTAAAAGGAGGACACGCCAACTGCACCTTTGTAAGAAGCAATAGAGAGGTCATCGAGTTTCTGCACCAAGACACGCTGTTCGCGACGAACTTCAATGGCGAACTATCATCCGGAAATTTTTCAGTTCATCTAAGCGGCACTTACGTCATCCAACTGAAGAACGAAACGGTCACCCTTAAGAACGTCACGTATACCAGCAGAAGCGTCACAATGAGAGCCCAGGCTCTTCCCTCCGCGTTCGCGAGTATCACGGAAGCCAAGTTGGGAATTGACTTGGAATATGTTCACGATGTGGCTCTGAAGAACACTCATCAGCTCATAAAGTTCGACCAGAGGATTAACGTGTCCCTACTCACGGAGATACTTATCTTGTCCTGCATAGCATCGGCTGTCTGCATCATTTGGCGTAAAATACATGGTAACGCCAACCTGCCTCCCGTAAGGATACCAGCATAACCGGCCTGCGAGGACGCAGACACTTGAAGGGGGAGGAGTTATCACATTCCTATAGGGGCACAGGCATAAACAAACGCTCACGCGGCACCCAACGTGCCCGATCGCAAAAATAGTCAGCACATTCTTACCGGCAGCCAACGTGTCCGATTGCATAAGCGTATGCAGGTAGCAACGATCCACCGTGAGAACCAACCACTGTCAGCACTTTAGGTTTAAGATAACAAAAATGTATTGTCAGCTTTTTAGGAATAAGTTAGCTTAAAACTTTATTGCAATGTAAATTCAATTCGAATCGAAGCACGAGCGAGTGCACATTAAATTGTTCAAACTTTGAACCTTCGTCATTTTAAAAAAGAGAAAAGAAGCGAGCAAGTTGGCTCACTTCCTTGTATTTTTTTATCCTTATCCTGTAGGAAAAGGATAACTTATATATTGTACTATGTTTTTGGTGGTTTCCGAGAAAATTCAAAATATAGAGCGACAGGGAAGTGATCCGAACCAGTGGCTACTGAAAGAACTTCTAAGTTTTTTACAAACGGAATAGTGGCGATATTTACCTAAATGAGGTCTATAACACTATTTCCGTTTTTGTTAGAAAATTTGAAATTTTCCGGAATGTCACCGATTGTGCGGCCATTAAGCAGGATGAAGCCATTGTTTTCTAGAATTTTAATATACTGTTACCACGCGGATTTAGAATTTTATCATGTAGAGGTAGCTAACATACAAAGCTTTAACTACTGATCTATAAGAGGTACCCCTACGGGTTGAATTTTGAAAATTTTTTATTTTTTCTTAGTTAAATTCATTTAACCAAATGTGACAATTCTTACATTCACTGGACTACTCCTTCTCCTTTTTTCCAATGTATGAGGCTTCCTCACTGTGCGGAGTCAGGTGGCTCATGTGTAATTTAATATTTTGCAGGAATACACTCCTTTGCAATCGATCAGCGGCTGTCTGGAAATTCAGTTCACCTCTTCGAAAATGAACAGCACTAGTTCTTGTCAAGTGCTGCAGTGCAGTTTGTTGCCGTTCTTGCGCCAAAATTCCGAGTACGGCTTTATCTTTCAGCATGACAATGCAAGCATCCACGTTAGTCGTTAAACGCGCGAGTGGCTTCAGGAGCGTTCAATCGACGTGATGAGTTGGCCTGCGTGTAGGCCTACTTAAATATAATAGAAAATGTCTGGGGAATCATGGTTCGTGAAGTTTATAAGGATAACCGGCAGTTTAGGTGTGTCCAAGAGCTTAAAAATTGTATTTTGCAGAAATGGTCGAGTCTCAGTCACGAAACTTTAAAAAAACTATATAGGAGCATGAATAACCGAATCTATCAGCTCATAAAAATTACGGTGGTATGACACAATATTAGAAAATTGTTAAACATGCATTACATCATCAATAAAGAACGTTACTAATGATTTTCAGAAGAGGTGTTATTCTTATGAAAAAGCAACATTTTGCGTTTCTATACAAAACAAACGGTATTTTGCAGGAACGTTTGTTTTTTCTTTGCATAGCAACGTATTTTACGAAACTCGTTCAAAAGGAAATGAAAAAAAGTGAGAAAAAATTACACTGAAAATAAAAACGCTATTTTTCAAGTGGTGTTATACTTTTGCAAAGGAGTGTATTTACATTTACACGGACAGCCAGGCGGCTGCCAAACCCATCGATTGGAAAGCTTGTCAACGAATACTGAAAATCTCGTAACGAGATAGCGGAACATTTTGCGGTGTCTATGTACTGGGTACCGGGACAAAGGAACATCAAAGGAAACTGCGAGGCTGATGCACTTGGTAACAGAGATCCCCTTTTCCAAAACAGGGGTTCGACTGGCCACAGTGTAATTCCATTGAAAACAAGAATACCTCAACCTTGCAAACAAACGATGGATCGAATAGGACTTCTTGCTGGGATACTGGACAAACTTCGCCATCCTGAGCAAGATGCGCTCCAGGGACCTAGTAAGACTAAGAAACGTCTCCATCCACCATTTGGTATCAATACTCACCATTCACTGCCTGTTCCGCAGACATGCAGCTATGGTAGGTGTCCCTTATATTGATCTCGGACCTTTCAAGAATAAGAATGTCCCTATAATGGTATGCCTTCTTCACCAGCCTCGCCGGACTGTCTGTTATCAATGTTTCGGACATTCCACGGTTCATCGGAAAATTAAATTGGCTTTCACAATAAGTTGAGATGTGCCAGTCGTGCTAGAAAGATTTCTGAAATGTAACCCTTATGTCAAACGTTGCTAGAAGATGCATAATCCACAATTAAGCCCTGCATTACGCATACGGAAGCCTCCCATCTGATTTGAATGTAAATACAGGGTAAAATGAGCAAATTTATCAATTTTACAATATTGTTTAATTTTTCAATTTTTTTGAATTCGGATCGCAGGATTAATTATACGCTCAAATTCTAAATTACATTAAAATATTTCGAAAAAGGCAGATTTTGTGGCAGTTTTGGGATTTTTGTGACAAACCCTAACACTGGAGGTCCTTAGTAAGGAACCGATCAGGGAAGTTTTTTGGAAGGATGTTTTTGGCTACAAAGGAAGCATAAGTGCCAAATTTCGTTAATGTTCCATTTGAATCTCGGGTGTAGAAGACAATTTTCGAAAAACGCCCTTCTGCCACGCCTAAAAAGCAGTTTTTGTGATTTTCGTAATAGACCCTAGTAGTGGAGGTACTCCTAAAAATTGTCCAATCAGGTCCGTTCTCGAACTTATTCTTACTCATGTCCCCGTGAGCACGCCAACCAATTTTTGCCAATAGCTCTACTCCTTTGATAAGAAAACTGATCTTGCTCATTGATACACCCAGGCAAAGTTTTGGCAATACCAATGAAGGCAATACAGTCAGGTATAACATGCCAGTGATCTTATGCAAAATTCTTTTCAAGGGCGTGAAATAATTCGCAGCTCCATTTTACCAATTTTTCAAATGCCTGAGGAAGCCTGCAGGCACGAAACAAAGACATTCGAGGTTATCATCTGATTCCTACATCAGCAATCAGCCTTTCGAAAAATCAAAGAGAGAAAAGTAAAAGTCTGGATGTTAATAAGCTCGGAACAAATATGACAGTTCACTTCAGAAGCAGCCGTATCGGCTCAACAAGCTATATCCCAGTCATTACCCCAAAAATTCCTATGGCCTTGGTGTCTGGTAAAACCAAAGCAACCATTGTGGCTAGGCTCAAGATTATTTCAAAATTAACCATAACCCAAGATGCCAAAGCGAAAATCGGCAACCAGATTGTAAGATGCAGAAATCCAAATTTTATATATTTAATATATATATATATATTATATATATATAATTAATGAGACCTACGCAACACTACAAACACACCAGACGAACTTGGTGCGGAGGATTAGACAAAACATGTTCAGGCATTTGGGGTTTGCAGAAGTCAATTATATAGTAAGCAAACTTTTCAACACACCTTATTAACCAAGCCCAAAATCCCCGAAGGGCCGTTGCCCAATCCATGACCGCTTTAAACAACATCATATTTTCCAGAAGCTACCAATTTATGTTATTATTATGAATACAAATATATAGGGCCGAAACTGCACACATGCACATTCTGGCAACATGTTAGGTCATTTGGGTAAAACCATTGTCGACACTTCTAATATGTCTCATTTTACCCATAATCAGGGCTCTATGGCCATGGGCTAAGGTTCCCGGGATGCCAGTTCCGCAAATCACACCAGATTCCCCTCGCGGAAACCTATCAAGGATATAAGTTTGTGCTAAATAGATTACAGGCTAATGGGTTGACAATAAATAACATGACGACGAATTGGTAAGGCGGGGCTGCCAGCCAATTTCTTCTGAAGCCAATTTAATTGGCGTAACCGAAGCCTATTAATAAACACAAGATAACAGAAACATTTTTCCACACAAAGAACCGTGGATAGCACAGCTGGGCTAGTAACAAATGCGCAAAATGTTTTTTTTAACACTTACTGCAATAAAAAGAGCAACTTTCACAAACATCTCACCAGATTTAAACTAAGACTGATGGCAAAATTCCTAACAGGGCATTACCTGTTCAACCATCACATGAGACGTATTCGCGTGTCTAAAACTGATGAGTGCATACACTGAATGGAAAAGGATGCGATATCACAACGTTCAATAAGAGAATGTCCCGCTCTAATACACAGCACGAGGCGCACTCTTAGTACAGAAACACTGGATAGGCGAGAACTAGCCAGTGTAAAATAAGGAGGAACATTGTTCCTCCTACTATTTATCGGAGCACTTAAGCTGTTCCAGTAAGAACATAAGGAATTGGCCATAGTTGATTACTGAACGCAGTGACACGAGTTGTTGGTCGCGATGACCAGTCATTAAATAATAATGGGATCCAAGTCAAAAGAATGTACTAGCTCACGTCTCAATGCCCTGCTGATTGTAGTATTGTGGATTTCCAACCATAGATTTCGAAGAAGCTGTTCTTTCGGGTATCGTTCTTTAAACATAAACGATAGATGGTTTTAATTTCAATGCATAGCTGTATCAACATCTCCTATGCTCACGCCTTATGAGGCCATTTGTCCTTTTTCATGGGCATAAAATATCTTACTTCGGTCTGAGGCGAGCTGTTCAAAATGTCTTTGTTGGCTTTTCGGAAATGAGTTCCAGTATTCGAGTACAACCAAGTTGAAAACCAAACTGTCTACTAAATTCATTATTGGTAAGGTCCAGGGCTGCATAGAGATGAACTGCTTGAGTAACCCTGCGGGTATATATAATTCCGTATATTTTCTCATTATTTTTATTGAGTGTAACTGGAATCAACACCAGGTTAAATAAAAGCTCTTTGAATAATAATTTTAAGCTTGCCGCGCAAACATTTACTTCCGGAAGAAAAAAGTAGTGTGAAGATTCTTTCCAAGTTGATTCTTCAACTTTACTCTGGCTTCCAGCTGTTTGAATACTCTTTAAATCTAATTAAAAGCGAGCATTTAAAGAAATACTACATGACCTTATAAAATTGAAGGGTGTTAATAAAGATATGGAATATTTAGAAAATGCAGGAAACAATACCACATCCAATAGGCTGTCACAGCATTGCAGCATTGCGGTACCTTCAAGTCTCGGTTCAGCTTTCACTCGTTGTCTTTTCATTACTCCAGACTGCTTTAACGCTCTGTATATTGTGAAACAAGCCACTTTTAGTGGGGAAGTCGTGGTGGTTTCATTGGCACTTGTCATTTCGAGACTTGTATTTCCCACAACAAGCCGTTGTTCTCTGATAGTGAGTTGTGGTTTTCTTCCATAGTTCTTGTTACTTCCATAATTTTCCCCTTTTTTAAGAAAATTTTGTAAATATTTTTTTATAAGCCAATTTTCCTGACTTTTTCTCTAATTCTCGTTTTAAGAACTGAATACCCTTTTTCTTCTTCTGTCCACAGTTTTTCCGCTCCCTTCTTTTTATTGCTCACAGATTCAATAAGAATCTTATAATAATTCCTAATCGTAAAGTTAAAAAAAACTGAAGTCTGAATAAAATATAAATAAGTGGTCTCATATTTTTTCTCACCCAAAAAAGTAAACAAATTAACCAAAAATAAACAAAACAAAATACAATATTGTTGTTGGCAGACTAACAACTATTTGAGGTGTGATTTCTTTCCTCATACCACTAAGCAAATAGCATGTAGAGGTCTCACGTAGAACAAAAAATTGGCGGATATTAACGTTGGGTTCTAGCACCCCAAAAAGCAATTCAAGCTTTTGCGTTTGCAAATTGGTTTTGCTTTACATATCAAAGTCAAGTCAGTATGAATTGAAACTCCGAAGCGTAAGGTTGTCGCTTTGTTGAGTTGAATTTTTTTTTTTTTTTGTTATTCATATACATTTATTTCAGCACAACGAGCAAGGGCGTTCGGACTGTAGCTGCGTGAGTGAGTGTGCGTAAGTGAGCATGCTTAGGTATGTGCGCACTTCTCTATTGGAAATTTCAAGCCCAAATTCTAATCGCTGTTGATTTTATTATTCATACATGAGAGAAAAGATGCGTACAAATCGACCGAACTACTTAATGTTCTGTAGGGAGTTGCCATGAAGAAAGCAACAAGAAAACGAATAGAAATTTTCGGTAGTGGTCGACTATTTGCAATATTGGCGGTACGAATTTTTTATATTCTCACGAATATATGAATACTTCAATTTTTTTATGCACAGAAATCGTCGTCCACCTCGTTGTATGTAAATTGCATCAAGAGCGCGAAAAATGGATCTTTTTATCGTAAAAAGCAATACAAGGAGGCAATTGAACTAACGAAACAAATAGAAAAGTAGAAGCGTGTTGCAAAACGATTCACTATTCAAAATGATTTGTTGCGAGCGGAAAGAAAAAAGAATTTGATTTTGAAACAGGCTTGTAAAAAATCAAAGAATGTTTCTTTTGCCATTGATAGTTTGCCGCATGTTTCCAAAAAAAAGTAAAGTTTTTTGTAAAATGCTTGTAAGCGATAAAAAGATATGGAACCGAATGTGAAAATGACAATAAAGAAAGCTCACAATCTATTTCTACGTTGGAAAATGAGATATCCGAAGATTTCACGTCAGCAAGCTCTAAAGAACTCAAATATTCAGGCCTAGATGAAACAGTGTCAAATATTGCGGAAAACGTGTTTAACGATAATACGTTGCGATATTTTGCAGGCTATATACTTTTTAAATTCATGCAAAAACATGATTGTACAAAATGCTCACAGCTCTTAAGACAAGATGAAGAGTATATCGACTCCTCTGAGTTATTTTTACAAAATAAGAACTATGCTTCTATGAGTAATTCATTGAAACTGAAGGCCCATTCTGACTTCTTATTCAAATTAAGTAGAAATCACTTCAAGGTTTTTAAAAGTTTCTTTGATAAAACTCCGCATTCTGCACAAATTAAAGAAAAAATATTTTAAAAAAATGCATTTCTGAAACCGAAAAACACTCAGAGTACAGTGAATGGTTTTCGGAAAATGACAGCTGCTATGAGCACAAAATCTTTTTATTGAACCTTTTTCTTGTAATCCTTATTCGCAAAAATTGCATTTGGATTACCGACAAAATAACGCAGACAACATCAGGTATAAAAAAAAACTGAAAATACTTTCCGAATAATTTTTTAAGCATAAAATTTATCCAATGTTCCTTCAAAAGCGTTAACACCTTTAAGAAAGAGAGCTCGCATTTTCATATTTTAACCATATATGTACAGTCGTGTTCGAAATAATAAGAACAAACATCAAAAGATTGCAAACAGGCTCATAAGACTTTCCAAATGACTTTTAAAAATATTGCTTTATTTCTTATAAACAGTCTCAGATATTGGGCTCATAAAAATGAAGGTTACGACAGTCTGGAAAGTCTGAATTTTTTTTAGGAGCAACTTTGGCGCTTGAAGTCAAAAAATGTCTGTTCGAAAAAATAAGAACAATGAAGGAAAAATGAGCTTTATTTGAATTGTATGTTTTAGAAATGGTAACAAGTTACCTCTCATTTTAATATGGAGTGTCCCCCATCATTTCCAATTATTTCGGCGCATCTGGAGCTCATTGACCCTTTAAAGATTGCGGCATCTTGCGGACGAGATATATTTCGCAGTTTTCTTCCCTGTTTGTCATAATTCTTCGGAAGTTTTAAGCCTAATATACCTAACCCCTTTTTTAACATCCATCCAAATATGTTATTTTCGGTTGAAAAAAAAACCGGTGATATCGCCGGCCATTTCAAATCGTTTATTGTTTGATCGAAAGCAACCTTTTGCTTTCTTTAAAGTGTGTTTTGGGTCATTGCTTGTTG
>CM035806.1:60385865-60406833 GCA_020466095.1 Chlorops oryzae | reverse complement strand
AAGGGAATTTAATTTAATGGAATTTATTTTTACCATTTATTTATTAATTTTACCATTATGTTAACATTGATTGTTTTCCACCTCTAGTGGGTAGTAGTTCGAAGGGGGAAGGGTGGTGTATTGCTGCGTTGGAGTAGTATACAAAGCTCCCACGAAATCAACATTCCCATCATTTCGTTACAAAATCAAGTAAAATAAAATATACAAAAAATAATTTTCATATTATACATTTAATAACAAAAATTAACGCACCTTCATGTAAAAAAAAATTCATAAATGTTTTTTTTACTTGACCGTTTTGAATTATTTTTGCAATTTTACAAAAATTTTTTTACAATTTTTGACTAATTAATTTTTTATTTTTTACAATTTATTTGACTAATTAACATTTTTTAAAATTCTTGATGATGGAGTAATGTTATATAATAATTTTTTTATCTTTGTCCTGATTTGTTTAAATGTAAGTTAAAAGACATTTTTCCTTTGTGATAGTGATTATTAATTTATTGTGTTTGTGTTTGCGATTTTATTTTAGTCCTGATGATGCCATTCAACGAAAGGCGAAATATTGACAAATATTCCTTATAATAAAGAATATTTAAAACAAAAAATAAACAACATAATTGACCTTAAGCTC
This sequence comes from Chlorops oryzae, assembly GCA_020466095.1. Lineage (NCBI taxonomy): Eukaryota > Metazoa > Arthropoda > Insecta > Diptera > Chloropidae > Chlorops > Chlorops oryzae. The sequence goes on along the minus strand of CM035806.1, from coordinate 60,406,196 downwards.
GACAAAATTGCTTATCAATATTCAATATATATATCATTGAATTGAGGTCGAATTAAAAATACAAAAAAAATTAAAAAATTAAAAACTTAAAGACATTCCGCATTTTTTTCGGCCTCTTGTTAAAATTTTAAAAGCCAAATATATATCTCATCGAGCTTAAGAATATGTTATTTTTCCATATTTAGCTTTAAAATGAAGAGCATACTAATTATTTTTAGAAATAAATATTTATAAGAAGCTTTTAAAGCTTTTAAATTTTACCCTTATAATTGTCTTTTTAAATAAAATGTTATTCTATTATTTCGGAGGCATTTACTGCATGTATGATATGTTGTACATTCCAAGTCGGAAGTTAATACGTTTGGCGGTTCAAAAGTTATAAGTATTTTTTTCATTTTTGGAGGTAGGAGTGGGCGGATCACGCCCATATTTTGCAGTAATATCCCAATGAGTGAAAGGTATGTTACGTTCCAAGTCCGAAGTGAATATGTTCAGTAGTTCAGGAGTTATTAGCATATTTCATTTGTGGGGGAAGCAGTGGGCGGATCACGCCCAATTTTTCAAAATAACATCCCAATGGGTCCAAGGTATATATGATCCAAGTTTGAAGTGAATGTGTTCAGTGGTTCAGAAGTTACGAGCATTTTTATATATGTATGTAAACAAATGCTACCGCAAAGCATTTAGAAAGAAAAGCTGATGCAATATTGTACATGCGTACATACATAGAATACATTCCGCATTCTTGGAAAGGCGCGCCGTCGCATATAAAAAATGCTCATAACTTCTGAACCACTTAACATATCACTTCAAACTTGGAACATATATACCTTGGACCCATTGGGATGTTATTGAAAAATATGGGCGTGATCCGCCCACTGCTTCCCCCACAAATGAAATATGCTAATAACTCCTGAACTACTGAACATATTCACTTCGGACTTGGAACGTACATACCTTTCACTCATTGGGATATTACTGCAAAATTAGGGCGTGATCCGCCCACTCCTACCTCCAAAAATGAAAAAAATACTTATAACTTTGAACCGCCAAACGTATTAACTTCCGACTTGGAATGTACAACATATCATACATGCAGTAAATGCCTCCGAAATAATAGAATAACATTTTATTTAAAAAGACAATTATTAGGGTAAAATTTTTTACGTATTAAATTTTCGCGGCCAAGTATTTTCCAAATACTTCCGTTTGGTAGTTTTGGCTTATGTCGTTTAATGCTTTTCATTCTTTATTAACGCAAAGATACAGGCTCTACGGAAACATTGCATATTAACTCAAAATGAAAAAATTGGAAAAACATTTTTTGTCAAAACTGGCATTCCAAAAATTTCGTGAAATTTTTACTGAGTAAAATAGCCACTTGGAAAATTTCGAGTGGGTAAAATACCCACTCGGAAAATCTCGAGTGGGTACAACCAAAGACCTTATAACTAACAAGATGCGTAACGACGAACAAAAAAATGTCCACAGGAGCCAGAGAAATCTAAAAGCAAGAGATTTTCGATTTCGTTAGTCATTGGCTTTTGTGAGACCGTAATGCGTTGCTTACTCAATTCATATGCTCGTTTTGACGACGTGTTTTGACACGAGGTCCAACCGAAGCAGTGCCGTAGCAACCATACGGGACAGAGGGGGATTTTCCCCCCCACGCATTTTTGTTTTTGCCCATGAAAAAAATTAGAAAAGAAAAACAAATAAATGACAATCGAAAAAACGTGCATTGAAAGCGTGTATGTAATGTGGTTTTAATTAAAATAGACGTTAAAATTAAAAAAATAATTTTTCCTCCCCACGCAAATTAAAAAACTAATTTACCTCCACGCAAAACGGAATTGCTACGGCACTGAACCGAAGTGTTTTTTGAGATTTTTCGTGCATACGAGTACATGCATTCATACAAATGAACTGAGAAAACATACAAACTATAGGCGCAGAGTGTTTAGCTTCCCTGCAGGAATTCTGTCGCCATATGGCCCCATGTCTATATTGATGTCAATATAGACAAGAGAACTAGTGACAATGTCAACAATATTTACAGGCGGTGTCATTAGAGAAACTGTACTGTCAAAAGATATAGTTCATCTCTATTGACCATGTCAACAACGTGTCTCCTTATAAAGCCAAAAAGTACTCCTTTTGTCTACATAATACTACCGACGTCACTAGTTCGTCAATAGGTTTTCGGTCTACTGTCGACATTCAATCACAACTCAATGTTAAATGTCTATAGCGCAAAGCATTGCGGCGGGTATAGCTGGTCAGTAGTACTGTCGACGCGGTCATTAGTGAAAGAGTATAGATTCACTATTGACATTTCCTGCAGGGTTGCTTGAATGGGAATGAATGTGTGTATGTATGCACATATATATTCACTCACTTAGTTACGCTACTACATCTTTCATCGACTATTATTTGACACAGCGCTCACGCTACCATTCGGTTACTGAGCTCACAGCCGACTTAAATCGGCGTAAAATACGAATGTCACAGAAGCCACTTGATTTCGTTTCGCTCTCAAAAATATGCCTTGGCTGTGGCTTTTTAATAGAGCCACCTCGAAAATTCTTATGGATTTTCAAATGTATGGTCGTTACGCATCTTGTTAGTTAAAAGGTCTTTGGTACAACAACCCCATGTAAACGCCGTTCTGCCGTGCCTGGAAATTATGCTCGGGTTCGGTAAAAAGGACTGCCATGGGTTGTAGGGTAGTTACTTTTTCAAGATTTATGGCTTTGTTTGTCAAATATTTAAATTTTTGACATTTTTTATTGCTAATTTTATGGGTATCTAATGAATTTGTTGTCCGTGCTAAAATTTAGAGTGTTGATATTTTAGCGTCTATGTACTCTAAGTGTGCGCTGATTCTTCGCCTTTCAATAATTGGTCTAATTTTTATGACATCTCAAATATTTCCTGAGATATGGGTATTTTAGTAAGACAAAGTCTGATTTAATCACTAACCAAATAATATTATATATAGATGTTCCATTTCATACAGCGAAATGTAGCCCTGCAAAACTATGCCAATAGCTCCCATCCAACTTGAACGTAACTCACAACCGCTTTCAAACCGCTTTTTTAGGTTGGCATGTGGTTGATCAAACAAGAAATTGTGTTTGACGCAACCTTTGGTTCGCTCATCATTGTTGTCATGGAAAAATTTCTACGCTGTATGTAAATCTGTATGCATCCATACGTATGCACGAGTATGTAGGAAATTTTGTGTACGTTTTCCGTTTTCAGAATAGGAATAGAAGAAATAAATTTTCAAGTAGCTATGAAGGACTTAAAAAAAATGTCTTGAATTCACTCTGGTGTTGGATGTGACTAGGGCTTCCAATCCCGGTATCGCGGGATCCCGAAATACCGAGATCCCGCGCTATTTTTCGATCCCGCACTGTGCGGGACTATAGCTTCGGGATCCGCAGGATTCGCGGGATTGGAGAGAATTTTGTCTCAACTACAAATTAAATTTTAGTAATTTTAAGAACAATATTTCCTTGATCTGCCCATTACATAAAGAAATCTTAGCTAAGTGAGGTAAAGTTTAATCAGAACCAAATGAGGTTTATCTGAGCTTTAAGTACTTTGTAATTGATTTGGGATTTCAAACAACAAAAATTAATGGAAAGCCTTAAAAACGCTTTGAAGTATGTTATTTTTTGTGAGATGTTGCTACGACAAAATGAAACTGGTGGCAACGACGTCAACACAGCTACTTTCGGATTCGCCTGAAGAAGTATCACAAATATTTCACGAAGATATTTCACATAACGAGCTTACACTGGAGCAGGAACTGGAGCTAACTATTTTGTCAGCATCAAATTTAGTTTGCTCTTCACCATCTACCCACACAGCTAATTCGTTGGACTCAATTATACGGAAGGAGATGACTCTATATGAATCTGGTGGTTCCATGGGAGAATACCTCATGTTTTCGTTTAACTGTTTGAAAGGTATACCACCCACGAGTGTAGAAGCCGAGAGGGCTTTTTCTTCTGCAGGCTATATTGCTTCAAAAATACGCAGCAGCTTATCAGATGATACCCTCGATATGTTATGTTTCCTTCGGAAATACTTTCAATCGAATGATAAAGCATAATTTCAACTTTTTACATTTTATTGTTTTTTATTAACTTTGTAGAATTCATCTTTCTTACTTTTAAAGCAGAATAAAAATTTTTTGTTGTTAAAATTAAATGAAAAGTTTCCCTTTTTAGGGCAAAACGTTGATAGCTCAAAGAATTGTTTAAAAACTAATAAAGTTTTTAGCTTTAAAGCCTGTGCTCAAAATAGTGAGTTTCTATGTTTTGGTCATTTAAGATTTATAAATTTGTATCAATATATTATATGCGGGATCCCGCGAATACCGGGATCCCGCGGGATTGAACATTTCTGTCCCGCTGATTCCGGGATTGACAAAATGGTGCGGGATTGGAAGCCCTAGATGTGACTGCGTTGCCTTGTTCCGCTCTAAAGAAGTTTGATTTTCCTGCGTTGCCTTGTAATATACATTTTCACTGCGAATATTTGTTTATTTTCCTGCGTTGCCTTGCATTATTTTTTCATGGCGAACAATTTTGATATTTTGTTAATTGCTTTGAATAAAGTAATAAAAAAATTAATACCCAGAGTAGAGCTGCAAAACTATCGATGGTACTATCGATACTATCGATAGTTTCTATTTTTAATAACCATCGATGGTTTTTATACGCCATCGATAGTTAGATAAGCATCACTAACCGACAATGCTGCTCATCTTTAGCTAAAAAAAAAAGACGCGAGTACTTGGCGGTAAGTAGAAATGACAAGATTTATGAGAAAAGTTTAAGATTTTCATAGTAATAGGTATTTTAATTGTATTTAGAGTGGTGTTGTAGACGGTTCTTCGTTGGACGGAATGGATAAGTTTGCGCAATCCGCAAAAAGTAAGAATATAGGATTATGCGTAGCATGTAGATAAGTGCGTTTCATCAAAATTTCTTTACTTGCACACAGCTTGCCGTGAAGGTGACATTCCAAGCATTGATCCTTCTGAAAAAAACGCGCCAAAAACAAAGAGACATTGTTCATCCAACGTGTGGAAGTTTTTTCAACCATCAACAGATAAGAAATTGGCAAAATGCCTCCAATGCGGACGCGAATATAAGACGAGCGGTAATACATCTAATCTCTCGGATCATTTGAATCGGGCGCACCCAACTCTCAGTGCTACTGCTAAGCAAATCAATACCATAACATCGCATTTTAAAAAATCAGAAAATTATGACCAAAGTTCGCATCGCAAAAAAGAACTTGATGCCTGTTTATTAAAAATGATCGCATTAGATTTACAGCCCTTTCGAATTGTGGAAGATGAAGGTTTCCGGAATTTTGTGAAATGTTTGGATCCTCGGTACATGTTGCCTAGCAGAACAAATTTGCAAAATGTATTAAAAGACATGTACAGAGAAGGAAAAACCAAGCTGCAAAATGTTTTAAGCACTGTAGAGCATTGCGGAATAACAACAGATTGTTGGACGTCGCGGGCAAATGAGTGTTATTTAACCGTCACTTGCCACTTTATATCTACAAATTTAGAATTACAGACGGCTGTTTTGTCGACCACAACGTTATTAACAGCTACAAATCATACCGCTGAGAATATAGCGAATTCGTTGCGCCACGTTTTATCAGACTGGGATGTTTTGCGAAAAGTTACTTCCATTGTAACGGATAATGCTGCCAGCATGATTAAGGCTTGCGATATACTACAAATACGACACCTCCCGTGTTTTGCGCATTCTTTAAACTTAATTATGCAAGATGCTCTATCACAGGAATGCATTAAATGCTTGGTTATGAAATGTAAACGAATTGTAAGTTATTTCAAAAGTAGCACAATTGCAAATGAAAAATTTAAAGAGGCGCAGGGTGACAAAAAATACAGTCTGTTGCAAGAAGTTTCAACCCGATGGAACAGTGCCTATCTAATGATAAACGAATAATTGAAACAAAAGACTATATATCTCATGTGTTACTTACCACTTCAAAAGCTCCACAGGCAATCACAGCAGATGAAGTAGAAATTTTAGAAGACTTGGTAGAACTGTTTGCTCCATTTCATGAAGCTACCGTAAAAGCATCATCCAGGGATACTGTTACTGTGTCATTAATAATACCGATTACTTGTGGCCTTTACCACAATTTGAATATTTACAAAGTAAAATGAAAACACTACAAGGAAATGATACGTGCACTTATATAATTCACCGATTAAAAGTTCGGTTACTTCATTATGAAAATCGAACAATCCCGAAAATTGGCACCATTTTAGATCCAAGGTTTAAGAAAGAAGGCTTCGTCTCAAGCAACATGGCAGATACCGCAGTAAAAGCTCTCGAAGATGAAATCGTTTTAGTAAGCGGGACCGAATCACATTCAATGCATAACGAAGAACCGTCAACATCAACTACTGCGCAACTTCAACCGGACCCGTTATTTAAATACCTCAACAAAAAAGTAACAGAAAAGAAAAAAACTAAAAGGGCAGATGCCATAATATCTCTTCGGCAATACCTTAACCAACCGAACGCACCACATAATATTGATCCTCTACTCTATTTAAAGGTAAAAAAAATGAATCAATTTCACATTTTTGTGTTGTAACATTATTTTTAACCCAGAGCCATGAAAACGACATGGATGCCATGAAAACGCTTGCTATGCGTTACTTTTGCATTCCGGCCACTTCAACGGAATCTGAGAGAATGTTCAGTAAATCGGGAATTCTTATTTCGGACAGAAGGACGTCCTTAAAACCCAAAAACGTCGACATGTTGTTGTTTTTAAACAAAAATCAATGGCTGATAAATTAGGGGATATTTCCATTACACCGCATTTAGCATTTGCATCTTTAAAGATGCTAGACCCGTTTCCACTGCGTTTCGCATTTAGCATTTTGTGAAAATTTGAATTTTTGTTCGGCAAAATATTTGATTTCTTTGAAGTAGGCTTTGAAATGTTAAAAATTTGAAGAAAATATCAATGAAAACTAGACGGTTTTTAGCATTTTTATCGCATTTTCTCAAGATGCTGAAAAATGCTGTTTTAAGAACAACAACAATTACATGTAATTCAAAGCCGCATTTTTTAAAAATGCTGAAAAATGCTAAATGCGTCTGTAGTGGAAACAGCCCCTTAATCTGATTTGAAATGAAATAGTTTTGTTGTTCACAAATCTTTAAAAGGACTGAATACCTTGTCATTTTTGTTATCTTTTTTGTTTTTTTTATGATATATTTACTGTTTACGTTAAGCTGTTACGTTGAAAGCTATAAAATCTAAAGTAAAGTATGCAACTGTTATCATTATTAAAAAGTCTAAGAATAAACAACTAGTTAACATTTTTCAATTCAAATTTTAACTCCGGGTCATTCGATACTATCGACGATATATCGATAGTTTGGACTATCACTATCGAAACTATCGATGGGCCGACTATCGATAGTATGACAGCTCTAACCCAGAGTCCACCTTATAGGTGTTTTCACATCCTTTCCACAATAATTGAAAGAACCTACATACATACTGTCGCAAATGCAACACAGTGAGCTATCAGCTGTTGATGGGTAGCACTTCGAAAGTAACGATCGTAAAGGTATAAAGGCCATGATGGCTTCCGTTTCGTTCCTTTTGCTTGCTGCCTAGGACGGAGGAGAGTCGACCGAAAGTAAGAAATATTTATCTAAATTTATGTAAAGCATCATGTGCTCATTTTGTTCATTTCGCTCATCAAATCGTTTACTAAATGTTAATTATGTATTTTATCGTTTTATTTGTTATTAGAGAAATAAACCCTCGTACACGCTCCTAAGCGTACTTTAATTCGACTGAGTTTATTTCCGGTCACCGTGGTGTGGGTGAACCACATCATTTTTATTTCTTTTCGCCTAAATTCGTGTGACATTGTTGGAAAAGTTTGTTCAGTTCTTGGAGCAATCGAAATGTCAGAGAACAGGCAGCAGCAAAGGGAAAAAGATGGCGCGATTGGGACGCCACCGCAAGGAACTTCAGCGGCATCGGCAAATGTCGTAAGTCAAGCAGCGGCCGATAGGCAACCGTCGGAAACAGCCCAATTGGTGTCAAGCATACAAAAGGAGTTCCAGAGACAAATGCAGGTCCTTCACAGGCTGATCATTACGAACAACGATAAGACAGAGGCAACAATGAGCCAAATGAGGACGGAAATGCAGTCTTTGGCACGGAGGACGGTGCCGCCAATAGTGCCGCCAGCGCCATCGGAAACAAACGTCAGCGAGGCAGTAGAAGATCAAGCAAGAGAAGTGCGCCCAGCTCCGATAGCAGGTCAGTCCTTGTCTAATCTTTCTTCCCACAGCTACCCACCCAATTCCACGAGAAAAATCTATCCGCTTCCGAAGTTTGGAGGAGCGCCAGAAGAGTGGCCAACTTTCATCGAAGACCTTAGGCGGACAACGGAAGAGTTTGGTTATTCAGAGCTCCATAATATAATGCGTATAAGGGAATCCCTACACGGACGGGCGAGGGCAACAGTCGAGTCGCTATTGTCAAGCGCGCGTAACGTAGAGCCTATCCTAAAAATATTGGCAGAAACGTTCGGCAGGCCTGAGACGCTTATAAAGAGCCAAATTGAAGCAGTGAGAAAGCTGCAAAATGTGCAGGATGGTAACTTGGACCAGCTGGTGGAGTTTGCAGTAAAAGTAAACAACATGGCTACATTTTTGCGTACTTGCAAAGGTGAACATCATTTAAATAATCCGACGCTGTTAAGCGAAATTGTGGCGAAGTTGCCGGTAACGCGCCAGATGCAATGGGCAGAGAAGTGTGTAGCCATGGACAGATTGCCAACAGTGGAAGATTTTAGTATATGGCTTAGCGCCTTAAGAAAACTCGCAAACTTTGTGTCCGATACTTTGCCGTTGACCATGAGTGTAGTCGGTGCTGCCAACCAAAAAGAAAATAAGGATACAAATACTGGCAAAGGAAATAAAAACCGGTATGCACTCGTTAGCGTTGCCAGTAAGAAGTGTCCTATTTGTCAAAATAGCTGTAGTAGCGTTGCCACTTGCAATGAATTTCTGAATTTGACAGTCGATGAGAGATGGAATAAGGCAAAAGAATTTAAGCTGTGTTTTTTGTGCCTAAAACCGTCGCATCAGCAAAATAAATGTTTTAAGAAATCCAAATGTGGTGAAAACGATTGCAGCAGAAAACACAATAAGCTATTGCATAAAAATGAAGCGTCGTCACAAACAGAAGGCGCAGTCAATAGATCGGCAGGCGTGAATTTGCACACTGTAAAAAATAATGGAGAGATTTTGTTTCAAGTCGTTCCAGTGAACATTTTTGGACCCTAAGGCGCATCATCGGTTTATGCGCTCGTAGATGACGACGCAGATGTGTCTATGTTAGACTGGGATACGGCTAAGCAAATCGGCTTAAAAGGAAAAAACCATCCGTTGCAGCTGCAGTGGTTGGATGGGCTCATACGGCGCATCGCAAATTGTTGAGCTTGAAATTTGTGGTGTTAACACTTGTCACAAAAGGTATAAGGTGACAGACGTGTATCTTACCAAGAGTTCAAAGCTACCGATTCAGTCGTTAGCAAGAGAAAATTTTGAAATGTTTCCACATATAAAAGATTTGCCCTTTACAGAGTTTGAAAAGGCTGAGCCAAAGATGATTTTGAGTTTAAGTCATGCCTTTTTGACGGTGCCTGTGGAGACTCCAACCATTTCAGCAGCAAGTGGACCAATCGCAGTCAATACACGACTTGGTTGGATAATATATGGTCCGTGTACTGGAAGAAGTGAAGACGCAAAAAGGTCGTATCACGCAAGGAGCATTCGGTCAGAAAAGTTGGAAGGCCAATTGGAGGAATTGTTGCGAAAGTTTGTGGATACGGAAACCTGCGGTGTAAAACTAGATTCTGTTCCAGTAATATCGAAAGACAACCAGAGAGCGCTGGAAATTATGAGAACCTCAAAGCGTTAAGAAAATGGGCGATATGAGTGTGGGCTTCTATGGAGAGAAAAATGGAATGAAACAAGGAGTATGCAGAACGATATATCGGTGCAATGGAGGATTTTTTGGCTAAAGGCTATGCAAGACGCTTAACAAGAACGGAGGCCGTAAATGTTGGACCAAAAACCTTCCTTTTGCCATACTTTGGAGTAGAGAATCCAAATAAGCAGAATGTGCGGCTCGTGTTTGATGCAGCAGCAAGATGCAAGGGAGTCTCTCTTAACAGTGGTTTACTGGCAGGACCAGATTTAAACCAACCGCTTATGGAAGTTTGGATGAAGTTTCGTCTGGAGAGAATTGCAGTGTGTGGAGACATAAAAGAAATGTTCATGCAGGTAGTTGTACGAAAATCCGACCAAGATTCCTTACGATTTCTGTGGAGGCGGGAACCCCGCGAGGAAATGCAGCAGTTCGTTATGACAAGGATGATTTTCGGCGCAGCTTGCTCTCCAACAGTTGTTCAATACATAAAGAACACGCACGCTGAGAAGTACGTTGGGACTGATCGCCGCGCAGTAGACGCTATAGTTCGACATCATTACGTTGACGATTACGTAGATTGTTTTCGATCGGAACAAGAAGCAATTGAAGTGGTAACTAGAGTAAAGGAAATTCACGCCGAGGCGGGTTTCGAGTTGTGTAAAATAATCTCAAATTCGTCCATGGTTAACTTAAAGTTTGGAGAAGCCGAAATAGCAAAAATCAATGTCGCATCCGATGGAATTGAAAGAGTTTTGGGATTATTTTGGTGTCGATCGTCAGATAATTTTGTTTTTCAGCTTAATTTCCGCAAGGTGTCACCACAGATATTGAATCGTCAACGAAAACCAACGAAGCGAGCAGTTTTAAGCATTATAATGTCCACCTTTGATCCATTCGGATTTATAGGCGATCTTGTGATAACAGCAAAAATCTTGATGCAATTACTTTGGAAAAGTGGAATCAAATGGGATGAAGAGATTCCAGAAGGTCTTAATGGAAGGTGGGTGGCGTGGCTTGGTGAGTTAGAAAAGGTCAAGGACTTTAAAATACCTAGATGCTATTCATGTCACTTTTATTGCGCAAAGAAAGATTTACATATTTTCAGTGATGCAAGCGAAGAAGCTATGGCGACAGCGGCATATTGGCGTGTGGAAATGGGAGAAGACGTCTATTTGGCATTTATATCTGGAAAAATAGTTGTGCTCCTGTTAGGGCAATGTCCGTGCCACGTTTGGAACTGCAAGCTGCAGTAATGGCGGTCCGCCTCAAAGAATCAATTCAAAAATGGCACGGAATCGAAATTGACAGTGTGAACTTCTGGACTGACTCGCACACTGTAGTCAAATGGATAAAGAGCGACTCGCGTTCTTACAAGCAATTTGTGGCACACAGAATTGCCGAAATTCTGGAAATCTCTGACGTTTCGCAATGGCGCTGGGTTCCAGGAGTGTTGAATCCAGCGGATGAAGCAACAAGGGCAAAACAATCCTATAATCCTGATGGCAGATGGAAAAACGGTCCGGAATTCCTACTTCGATCAAGAGATGAATGGCCAAATAGTCCGGCGGAAGTACCACCCTTGGAAAAGGATCTCGAGCTGCGAACTCGTTTCCTTTTGGCGACCCGTCATGTGAGTGGTCTCTTATTTGATACTAATCGATTTTCGAGTTATATCAGGTTGCTAAGAACGATTGGATGGGTATTTCGGTATACGCTTAATCTGAAGAAACGAGTTGAAGCACAATCCGTGACGTCAGGCGAACTGGTAGAAGAGGAACTTGAGCGAGCGGAAAAATTTATGTGGCGGTCAGTACAACGGTTGGCGTTCGGCGATGAGTTCGAGCGACTTTTAAACAGCGAATCTGGGTCCAGTTTGAAGACGCTTAATCCATTTATAGACGAACAAGGATTATTACGCTGTAGTGGCAGAATAGACAACGCTCCTTATCTACCATGGGAGACAAAAAGGCCATGTATTTTGCCAAAAGATCACCGTTTGATTCGACTTCTAGTAGAGTGGTATCATCAACGTCTACACCATGTCAACATGAACACTGTAATCAGCGAAATCCGGTTAAAGGTCTGGATTCCGGCTATCAGAGTACTGGTCAACAGTGTTTTTTCGAAGTGCGCAAAGTGTAGAATACGACGTACGAAGCCATCGCAGCCAATAATGGGACTTTTGCCACGTGATCGGTTGACACCATATGTGCGTCCATTTGCATATGCAGGCGTGGATTTTTTTGGTCCCGTTGAGGTGACAATTCGCCGACAGAGAGAGAAACGGTGGGTTTCCCTTTTTACTTGTATGGCGGTGAGAGCGGTGCACCTTGAAGTAGCGGCTGATCTGTCCAGTGATGCTTTTTGGTCTGCGTGAGAAATTTCATCAATCGACGGGGCGTGCCAGTACAGATTCGAAGCGATAACGGCACAAACTTTGTGGGAGTGGTCAAAGAGCTGGGCAAGGATGGAACTTTCTTAGATCATGATGACGTCACAAAGGGCCTTGCTCCACTCGGCATCAAATGGGTGTTCAATACACCGGCGAACCCTAGCGAAGGAGGCGTATGGGAAAGGCTCGTGCAGAGCGTAAAACGGGCGCTTTCGACCGTGATGAAGGAACAGGCTCCTCGATTGGAGACATTGATCAGTTTACTCATTGAATGCGAAAACATAGTAAACACACGTCCGCTTACGCATTTGCCGATTACGCCATCCGATCCTGAACCCCTTACGCCAAACCACTTTCTACTTGGTTGTCCAAACTCGACGCAAACACCGGCGCTATTTGAGAAGCGATTGTGCTCGTTAAGAAAGCAGTGGCGTATTCTTCAGAATCTTAAAAATTTGTTCTGGCGACGTTGGATTAGAGAATACCTACCAGAGCTAACTCGGCGTACTAAAAGGTGTAAGCCTTCGAAACCATTAAGCAGCGGATCTTTAGTCCTGATCTGTGAACCTGAACTTCCAAGAAGTCGCTGGAGACGTGGAAGAGTGACAAGTTTGAAGGTTGGCCCGGACGGGGTCGCACGCTCAGCGGAAATACAGACAACAAATGGATTAGTTCGAAGACCCGTTTCAAGACTGGCACCCCTTGAAGTAGAGGAGGAAAGTGGTGAAAGCTCGAGGATCATTCACGGAGGCGGGGGTGTCGCAAATGCAACACAGTGAGCTATCAGCTGTTGATGGGTAGCACTTCGAAAGTAACGATCGTAAAGGTATAAAGGCCATGATGGCTTCCGTTTCGTTCCTTTTGCTTGCTGCCTAGGACGGAGGAGAGTCGACCGAAAGTAAGAAATATTTATCTAAATTTATGTAAAGCATCATGTGCTCATTTTGTTCATTTCGCTCATCAAATCGTTTACTAAATGTTAATTATGTATTTTATCGTTTTATTTGTTATTAGAGAAATAAACCCTCGTACACGCTCCTAAGCGTACTTTAATTCGACTGAGTTTATTTCCGGTCACCGTGGTGTGGGTGAATCACACATACTTTCTTGAACTTTTGGGATAAAAAATGGAGTTGATCGAGAAAAATAAAGACAACAGGAAGGCAAGCTCTGCATGCGTTGTTGAAACGTGTTTAAGAAGTTACAGAAACAGTTCCGATGTCTTTCCTGTTAGACTCTTTAAATTCCCCAAAAATGATTTTTACAGAAGTAAGTGGGTACAGAAATTAAATATTGATGGAAATGTTGATCGTAAATTTGTTTGCGATCGACATTTTAAAAGAAAGTATTTTGGAAAAAAGTTCTTGCGTTCCAATGCTGTTCCAACTTTGAATTTGTGTAACAATTCCTTATTCGCATGTGGAAGTTCGGTTCCTCAGGAAAGCTATGAATTCGTTGAAAATGTTGAGGCGGTTGGTCCATATAAATCGGCTGCTGAACCAAAAATGAAAATTCTCAAATTAGCAGATGAGCCCACAAACGACTTTCAAGAATTTCAAAGCATTTCTTTCGAGGATAGCGATGTTGAAAATCCTGGAGAACTATTTGTTTTGAAAGAAAAACACAAAAACGAAGTTTGGAAAAGTTTAAATAATTCCGCTATTGATCAAAGTTTTTCAAAAGAAAAATACCAATTTTGTTCAAATTGTCTTAAGACGACACAAAATGAAACATTTTATCGTAAAGAACATTACGAATTGTCCAAAAAATTTAGAAAGCAAAAAATTGAAAATGAAATGTTAAAAAAGAAAATTAAAACATTACAATTAATAATAAAATTGAATAAAAACGATCAAGGAAACCAAAGGACGTATTTTGTGTCATCGATAGTATGTCTAATGTTTCCAATGAATCAAAAACCTTCTGCAAAATGCTGTTAAAAAAGAAAAATACCTATAAAAATGAGGAAAAAGTTATTGCGCAAAATATAAACTTTTATTCTGCCAGAACATATAACTATCTAAGGGACGTTTTAAATTTTAAGCTCCCATCAAATGGATCTTTGATGCGATGGGCTCCTCTAAAAAATATTTCTCCAGGCTTTCATCCTGATTTATTACAGAGCTTGCGGGAGATAATATCGAAGATGAGTGCTAAGGGAATGATATCACAACGACATGAGTTCATTTCAAACCCTTTCAACCACTTTAAAGAAGTGGTTTTAAGATATATTGTGTATTTTCATGACGATTAAAACCAAATTGACCGTAATTAAATATTTGACGCTAAACGGTTTTTAGACAAAAAATACATTCAATTTTATTAAAATATTCGAAAAATTAAACTATAGATATTTTATTATAAAAACATAAAATTTTCTCTTTAAAGAACAAAACTCATTACCGATATATCGTTTTATGCTTAAGGCGCATAGAGTTCGGACAGACCTAAACAAATTTGTCGTTTTTTGTCGGAATTGCATGCAAATCATGATGGTATAGTCAGGCTTAAAATGATGGCTAGAAGTTTAATCTGGTGGCAAAGAATCGACCAAGATATAGAAGAGTTTGTTTCAAAATGTATTGTATGTAAAAGTACGCAAAATATAATAAAAGAAAAGATTACTAGTAAATGGCCTGCTAGCCAAGCCCCGTTCGAAAGAGTACACTTAGATTTTTTTCATTTCGATCAGAAAACCTTTTATATATATGTTGATTCGTACAGTAAATATATTATGGTAAATAAAATAACAAAAACAGATGCAGCAACGCTAAGCAATAGCCTTGGGTCAATTTTCAAAGTATTTGGACTTCCAACAGAAATAGTAACTGATAATGGTCCCCGATTTACATCTATGGAATTAGAAAGCTTTTTTAAACATCTCGGTTGTAAAATAACGAAATCTCCTGCGTACCACCCCCAAAGTAATGGGTTAGCAGAAAGAGGCGTACAAACCATAAAAAATTTCTTAAAAAAATATTCATTAGATCCAAAACTAAAAATTTTACCAATCGAAATGCAGTTAAATAAAATTCTCATGAGCTACAACAACACTCCAAGTACCTCTACGCAACAGAGTCCTGCAAATATGCTTTTTAAATATCAGCCACGAACAATAATAAATAGCTTACACAAAAAACTATTTTCGGAAAAAAATAAAATAGTGGATACAGATACAGAAGATAAAAATAAAGTTCAAGGGGAAAATAAAGAATTTTCATTTAAAAAGGGTGAAAAAGTGTTGTACCGAAATCATTTTAAAGATTATGTTAAATGGATTCCTGCCACAATTAAGGAACAAAAAAGTAAAAATACTTACTTTATAATTGTTAACAACTCCGTTAGGTTTGTTCACAAAAATCAATTATGTTACTCAAACTTAGATGATAAATATCACTATTCGCAAAATAAAAATATTGATAGACCGGAAATCGATAGGAACGAAAACAAACAAAATGAAAAAGAACCAAGCCCACTTGTATTACGTAGATCTAAGAGAATACAGAATAAAAATGAATTTCAAAACTAAAATTAAAAGGGGGAAAGATGTAGTGTATTAACGGCTTAAACTGTAAATTGTAAACGTAGACTAAAACATCCGTGTGTACACGGTCTAGCGAGTAAGACATGAAATGTAAGAATACATAATAAGTGAACGGAATAAACAGTCGATATGTGGACGTAGTTAAAACAATACTCTAATTTATAACATACCCATATAAGATAATGTAAAAAATGTGCGCTACTTGAAGAGAAGCACGACATCGTATAAAGCACTTCGACTCGTTTGCTACACTCATCACGCATATACGAAACCGAACAAGAGAATCAGAAAATAGAAATTTTTCTCGACTTTACTGCTTTGAAAACGCTAGACATACACACAACCTCCTACAAATATATGCATGCATACCGATTTACAAGTCGCGTCATTGACAAAGCCAAAACGAACCAAAGGTTGCGTCAAACACAATTTCTTGTTTGATCAACCACATGCCAACCTAAAAAAGCGGTTTGAAAGCGGTTGTGAGTTATGTTCAAGTTGGATGGGAGCTATTGGCATAGTTTTGCAGGGCTACATTTCGCTGTATGAAATGGAACATCTATATATTATTTGGTTAGTGATTTAATGCAATTCAGTTCATACAAAGTGGGCCCTCCTGACGTATACGCAACGTACAAATTCCCCACTTTTTTAACAAAATAAAAATGCAGTTTTTCGCTTATAACTTTCATATCTGTCATCCGATCATTGAGTTCTGCGGCTCTAAATGTTTGCTACCATTGTATCCAAAACATGCATGCCTAATATTGGGATAATTTAGCGCTAAGCTATCTTATACGGTAATTGAGTTATGGCCCTAAATATGGGGCAAAGTAGAGAAAATTGACTTTTTTCACATTTTGGGCCATATCTCGTAAACGCTACTTAAATCCATCAAACCAATGACCTTTTTAGAATGAGGGAGGCCTAAGCTAACATAAAATAACCATTAGAAAAAAAGTGTATGAAAAAAATTTTTTTTGTAGCATTGTGTGATCAAAACTATGGATTAGTGAAAATATCGATTACAGGAGATTTCCGATTTAACGAGTATTCGCGTTAGCGAGTTTCGCATTTAACGAGCATTTAAATTCGTTCCATTGAGTATCTTATATAACGAGCAAAATGGCACAAAAATTTTTGTGTGCACTCGGTTTAGCGAGCAACATAAGAAATCAGTGAAAAAGCATAAAGAGAAACAAAGAGGAATCCAAGAAATAGTTAAGCGAGGAGTCTAAAAGCGCGTGTGCTGCGCCAACTGCCGCAAACAGTCAATGTATGAAAAGTAATGTTCAATTTTGCGTGACCTGCGTGAAATCGAAAAAGCGCAGGCGCTGTTGGACTTACCGCTTTAATTGTGCACAGTTGTTCAGTGATGTCAATTTTTAATCCCCCACGTAAGCATACGTTAGTAGAAATCAGTCGCGTACCAACCTAGGGGCTAGGAGGGGCTTTGCCCCACCACGATTCTTGGTCTTAGGTGGAAGGAATTACGAAAATTAAAAGGAAAAAAATTTTGGAAATTTCTTTGCCCCCCGCGGGAAGTTGGATTGCTACAGGTCTGGTATAAATCAGACTCGCCATGAAATCAAGCAAAAGATTTCTCAAACCCCTCCCCCTTTTTAAACGCAAAAATACATTTTTCTACTGGCAACACTGCAGTTGTTTACTTATCATTAGAGCTTGTCAAAAGTGTTAAATGAAAACCTGAAAATTGTTGTTAACCCATTAAGGCCCGACCATATAACCACGGTCGGTAGGAAAAGTGGGTATAATATATTAACTCCCTATGGCCTTATTAAGAAAAAAAATTGCTACTCGAAATTGCCAGGGGCGTCTGTGACCCAGGGGAGGGTGATGCGAAAACGCATCACTGGGCCTTAAACTTATGCAAAGTGCTAGGTAAAACCATTACGCGAAAGTCTATTACAATTTTGTAAAAACTTAACTTATTTATAAAAAAGTAGTAAAGCTCAAATGAAAATGGAGTTATACGATAACAAAATATAATATAAAATTATTTCAAAAAACTTAAACGGAAAAAAGGACTGTTATGATTGATGATACAATGAAAACCTTTTAATTTTTGCATTGATATATCGATTGACCTTTGCAGTGCTCTAATGCGCAACGTCGTCTTGTTTCTCCTTTAATTATAGTATGGTCCAAAGGGTCATTTCGAATGCTGATTGGAACATGATGTGGAATTTGTATTTTTTTTTTTTATTGAATCAAGTATTCAGTTACGAAAACGCGAAAGTCATTTTGTGGCATTTGTTTTTCTTTTCCAATTTTTCTACACATGCAATGCATTTTCCAAGCATTTACCATTGCAGCATCGAGTAAGTTTGTGATTAGTGGCCAATACCACTTCTTTCCCCGTATGCCAATGCGGTAATTATTCATAGCATTATCAAATAAATCGACACCGCCCATAGTTTGATTATAGCATTGGATCATTTGTGGTATGTCAACTTGAATGTTTTTCCATAGGGTTTTGTTGTATCGCTTTACCTTGCCAATTGGAGTGTGGGAAAGATAATTTGAGAGCATAGAAACGATTGAATTATCATTCCAACGAATGGCGAACACATTATTATTCCGATCGAAGCATGCATCGAAAGAGAATTTTGGGTCCTTGCTTATAACATTCTTTGGCTGAAGAGTGATTGTTGAAGTAAGAGCAAAGACAGAGTTCTTCTGTTGAGGTTTCGAGCTTTTTGCTTTTTTCAATGGCACCTTTGATGGTTTCTTTCCGTCTGTTCCTAGACCCATACGGTTGTCACGAACTGTGCCGGTCACAAAAAAACCCAATTTAATCGACGAGCAATCAACCGATGTGATGTAAAGAAATTATCAAAAGTGATTGTATGATTCCCTGGATGATCTACTTTTTAAAGCAGCTCAAGAACGATTGATTCACCTAGTCCCAAGTCTTTTAGACGTTTTTCTGAAGCACCAGCATATGGTTGAAAGTGGTAGAGATATCCTGTAAAATGGTGAGACGGCATGATTCTAAAAGTGGTTTTCTTTTCTCCGTCAGGTAAATAACTTACCATCGCTTGAGCATAGGTTCCAATACTTAAAACCAAATCGAATCGGCTTTCCTTTGATAAACATTTTACAGCTATGTCTACCAAAATATGCAATCATTTGCTCATCTATGGATAAATGATGAGAAAATATGCTAAACTGCATGAACCGAGTATTCATCATGCTGTTTAGTGGCGCTATTTTTGCGAACTTGTCATTTGCATCCAGATTTCGGTTGTCGCAAACATGAAAATACTTTTTGATTCGCTTGAAGCGTTCACGAGTCATTACGTTCTTTATGCATTCCACCCCTAGAGTTGGATTGTTAGACCAATAGCTACGTAGTGAAGGCTTCGGAGAGTATCCAGAGATGAACAAAATTGCAATAAATTTACAAATTTCATCGTAGTCGGTCCGAAAAAGAGGATCATTGCAATCGATTGCTGCATACTTTAGGGTACAATTCACTAAATGTTCAATAACTTCATCGTCAATATAAAGTATAAATAGTTCATATGGATTATAGGGTGAGTGCTCCTAAGTTCGGCATATCCCAGTAGTCGGCAATATTTTTTTTCAACTCGAATTAATAAGAATATCGGTACTTATATACTAAAATAACAACAACTTTGAAGTCAAAACTTTCTTATTTTTCTATTTGTAATGAGTAAAATTGACAGGGGAGAGTACTTTTGCCTAATTTTGGACTCATCCAGTAACAGTTTTTGAACACCTGCGGTAATGTCGTTTTTTTCAACAAAAAAAAATAGTGCCTGACCAAATTCAACAGGCCAAACTTAATATTATTTTTAAAAATTGTTAGATCAATAAGATATATTAAGATAGCAATTGCTTTAAATTTTGTCATGAAATAGAAAACTTTGTTAAAAGTATAATATTTTTCAAATTTTGTTGGGTGCCGACATAAGGAACAAGATATTTTTTCGTAATTTCCAATGCTCGGCATTGCACAACCTCGCATATGATGAAGTAATTGAGATCGATATTATGTGCAAATCATGCAAAGTCAAAAACAATAAGTTACAAATACATTTACAAGAAAGTGAATAATTTAATTGAAAATATGTAAAAAAATTATAATTCTGTACAATTTTATTTTTTATTTAAAAATATAGCCATGCCGACTATAGGGTCATGGCATGCCGAATATTGGAAAATCGTATGCCGAACTTAGGCACACTTGGTGATTTTTACGAAAGGTGTAAATTACTCAATGTTCAAATTATTTTGTAAAAAAATGAAGAAAATCTCAAACAATACCCATTACGGAAATGTAATAACTTGAAATGATTTC
>CM035806.1:60370454-60385765 GCA_020466095.1 Chlorops oryzae | reverse complement strand
AGTTTAATTTAATATTATAATCACAATTTATAGGTGATGGAGAATACATTTGTTAAATGGAAGGAAGAAAGTCGATTTTTGCACACTGTAAATAGAACTTCGTTTTTTTTTAATAGGATTCATAGAAAGAAGCAAAACTTTTGTGCAAAACCAAGGTTGGGGGAAAGGGATTTTTGTATTTTGGCGGTAAAAGCATAATGACCGCGCGAAAACTCCCACCGCTTACTTGTTTTCCAGATCGCGAAGCGTTAGCAAGTCAAAAGTGAAGAGAAGTGCTAAAAAAAAAATTCTGAAAAAGATAAATTTATTATATTGAAAAAATATAATACTTAAATATAAAAAAAAAATAAAATAAAACAAATTTATAAAAGACAAAAAAATTGAAAAAAGGTAATTGAAAAGAAAATTAAAAAACCCTATTGTGATGGAGAACGGGAAGAAACGGATCTTCACAAACTGCATCGTCAAAGGATGCATAGGAAAGGACAGCGAGGGAATCTTAAGATTTAAGAATCCGGAAAGTGACAAAGCAGCCTGGTGCCGCAATTTACAAGTCAGAGAAGAAGATGTAAAAAGCCATTGGCGAGTCTGCAGCCGCCACTTTAAGGAAAACTTTGTTGGCTTAAGGAAACTAAAAGTCGGCGCAAGACCGACTCTTCATCTTGGTATGTTAATTACTATGATTCCTATACCTTTTTTGATTCGAATTATTTAACGAAAAATCTTTGTATTAAATTTACTACGTTTATTCGACCTCAAAGTATTTCACCTTAAGCTCGAAAAAACGTAAAAAATTAATACAAAGATTTTTTTTTAATTTGTGTATGCTGTGACTAAAAATCAAGTCGTCTAAAGTCTAAAACTGTGTTTTTGAAATGGTTTGGAGTTTCCAAACTAATGCAATAAATTTTAAAAAAATTCTTTAAAATATAAATTAACCCTCTAATTCCTGGCTCCGTCTCTAGACGGAATTTTTTCGAATAAATTAAAAAAAAAAAAATAATAATAATTATTTCAGATTCATGTTTTTCTACCCAAAATTAGTCATATATGAACTTTTCATGGGAAAAAATTGTGGCATTAGAGGGTCAAGGAATAGAAAATAATATATACAATTGATTGTATGATTGGACCAAGTAGGGAAATCTACCGAGGTCGCAATTCATAACCTAACTACTATAGTAGAAAGGGCTCTGGCGGCCAAGGAAATTGCCCTTGGGGCATTTCTAGACATCCAAGGGGCTTTTGACAACACCTCCTTTGATGCAATCAGAGATGCGATGAAGAGGAAAAACATATCGCCTCTTATAATAGTGTGGACCATATCCATGCTGAAAAGCAGGAAGATAGAAACACAAATAGGCAGCGTTACCAAGACAATCAAAGCCACGAGAGGCTGTCCACAGGGAGGAGTACTTTCACCATTATTGTGGAACTTGGTTATAGACGAGCTATGATTGTCGTGAGAGGAAAATTCGATAGCACAATAAGAGAACGTATGCAAATGGGGCTCAATCTCGTTCACAGGTGGTGCTGCGACAAAGGGCTGACGTTACACCCAACAAAAACGGTACTTGTACCGTTTACTAACCGCAGAAACTTCAACCTGGGAACTATATACCTTAACGGTACGCCTTTGGAGCTGTCTAAGACAGTCAAGTACCTTGGGGTCATCTTTGACAAAAGGCTGAACTGGAATGAGCACGTAGACAATCTAATCAGTAAAGCCACAAGACTGGTAATGACGTGCCAGCGGTTAAACGGAAAAACCTGGGGACTATCGCCTAAACTTGTTTTCTGGTCCTACCAAACCATTATAAAGCCCGCTATTACATATGCGGCGCTGGCCTGGTGGCCAAAAACAAATCAAGGAAAGACCCAAACTGCCCTAAATAAACTCCAACGTCTAGTATGTCTTGGAGTCACGGGGGCAACAAAATCATGTCCCACAGCGGCAATGTGCGCATTATTGAACATAACGCCTCTCCATATAACTATTCAGTACGAGGCGGCAAGAAGCGCAATTCGAATACCCAATGCATTAATGCTACGAGAAGGGGATCTCACGGATCACCTAAGCATCCTAAGAATGGTCTACCATGAGCCTTCGTTTCGGATGCGGGACAGCTGTGAAAAACAATACATCTTCCAGAGGACATTCGAGGTTGGAATCAGATCACGACAGTCCTGGAAAGATTTAGAGGTAAACTTACCACCACAAACACAGATGTGGTACACAGACGGATCTAAACTAGAAAACGGCAACAGTGGTGCCGGAGTTTACGGACCGCGATGCAGCATTTCCGTCCCGATGGGAAAATATCCCTCGGTATTCCAGGCGGAAATACATGCCATTGAGCTTTGTGTCAGAGAATGCATGAAAAGGCGTGTAACAGGAGCAAATATAGCGATCCACTCTGACAGCCAAGCGGCACTAAAAGCCCTACAATCCAATGTGATGGGCTCTAAACTCGTGCTGACTTGCCTACACCTTCTTCAAGAACTCTCAAAAAGTAACAGAGTAAAGTTACTGTGGATTCCTGGCCATGAGGGATTCGAAGGAAATGAAAAAGCAGATCAACTGGCAAAGCAAGGTGCTGAGTCCGACTTCACAGGACCAGAGCCCTTCTGCAACGTCCAATCGAGCTACCTTCTTGATGTACTAGAGGCGTGGAAGTGTAGAAAGGTTTCCAGATACTGGGCTATGCTTGAAGGCCTCAGACAATCGAAAAACCTTATGGCACCTGGCTGCTTTAAAGCCAGGGACATACTAAGCCTCAGTAGACTCGATCTAAGTCTACTCACTGGATTTATGACTGGCCACGGACCAGTGAAATATTATCTGAAGAAGATAAAACTATCTGACACAGATAGCTGCCGATTCTGCGAAGAACAGAGTGAAACCACTGTACACCTGCTCTGCGAATGTCCGGCAGTCGCTGTTAAGCGACTAAAATACCTATACAAGGCTTTCATTCAGCCTAGTAAGGTACGAACTTTTAACCCCAGAGCAATCTTAGGACTAATTAAAAGCCTAAGACTGAGCTGGCGTTAACATCAACACAGGATAGCACAATAGGCCACCATTGGTCGCAGTGCGCAATTGTCCTCACAAATAATAATGATTGGATTTAAAGTCATAGCCATTGTGTACAACCAAATTTCTGTCGCATCAAGCAATAACTTCTTCAGCGCAAAATGTTATTAAAACTTCTTTAAAAAGGTTCCCGTTCCACTGAAGTGATTTCAAAATCAAATTATAAATTTTGAAAAGTTATTTCTAATGCGACATGTGTATGTATTTATGTGAATTTCATGTGTTTTTGTGTTTTTGTGTGTTCGTGTTTTTTTGTTTTAGCCGTATTTTCATGTGACGTATATTTGATGCACTGTGTTTAGCTATTTATGTGTTATACTGATTGGCGAAAATGGTCAAAAGGTATTTAAGTGTTAATTCGTTGTTGTTATGGTTTTCACAAATTAACGCCTATATATATCCTTTAGGACATGACAATGTAGAGGAAGAAATGATGTCCAGTATTAAGAAAATTCGGCTAAGAAAGTGCATTGCGCTTAATTGCACAACGACTTCACCCCCGTCGACTGTTTTTTCGTTCCCTAAAGACCCTGAAAAATTAAATGCATGGAAAGCAAATTTATATCTCCGCGAAGGATCGGAGAATGGGCCAATGTATATATGCGCAAAGCATTTTGATAAAACCATGATTGGTTCTGGCAAACTTTTGAGCAACGCAATTCCCAGAAATAACACTCATCCTGAAGAAACCCCAGTTACAATAGACCAGAGTCTCCAACTGGAAGTGCAAGTGGAAGCTCAAGAGAGCAATACAACATGCAAGAATTGCGAAACGTTCTGCAAAAATGCAGATTATTACAAGAATCTGTACTTGAGAGAAAAATCGAAAAATGATTACGAAAAGGCAAAACGAGTGCAGTATTACGAAAAAGAAATCGAAAAGCTTAAAGATGAATTAGAAACGTGGAGAAAGTGTTCCGAAGAGCTCAGTATGAATTTGCATCATCTAAATAATACTGCAGAAAGCGAAGTGGATGCATTTTGCAAATTAATAAAATCCGGAAGATCAAGTCGTTGCTCTGACCTGCAAAAGGAAATGGTACTAAGCTTAAACTACGTCTCGAGTCGAGCTTATAACTTCATGCGTGAAGATTTAAAATTTTATTTACCAAGTCCGCGGACTTTATATAGATGGAGCCCTCTCAAGTTTTTGCCTCCGGGAATTAATGAGCGAGTGTTTAAAAACATGAAGTTATTTTCTGAAAATTTCTCTGGCATCGATAGAAACTCTGTAGCTATTTTCGATGAAATGGTTTGCCGAAAAGAGCTAGAGTGGAACGAAAGAAGTGATCAGGTCGACGGGTTCTTGGATTATGGAAACGGCAATAGAGAGAAACGAATTGCTTCCAAGTGTTTATTAATGATGGTTGTTCGTTCTTCGCCGTGGCCGCTGCGCAGCCGAGCCTTTAATCCACGGCGAACGAACCGTCCTAACGATTACTCCTTATTTTTTCTACAGCGCTAGCTCGTCTGAAAGCTCTTTCCCAATACGTGGGAGAGAAAAAGAGTAAAAGTGGTCGGCAGTCTTCGACCGAGTCAGCTTCGATACGCACGCAACTTACAACCCACCGATCTCGCAGTGTAATCGACGCAAAACAAAATCCAAATCAAAAATTGAAAATAACAAGAAAAAAAAAATCCATCGCCACGAAGGCCGAATTTAAGTTAATTAAAAATAATAGCAATTTGTTTCCAAAGAAAAAACAAAAAAAAAGAAAAAAAAGAGATAGTGAGTAAGGCGCCAAGAAGGCAAAGTTTCTATTTTAATTTGAAAAAAAATCGAACAACTAAAAGAACAACATAATCGTGCATTATAAAACAAAACAAACAAAAAAACCAAAAAAAACCTCCTTTTTATTTTAAACGAACTAACTCGGCGCGAAAACCCAAATCAGAGAGAGAAAATTCCAGCGTCTTCGTCTCCAGCCAGACAGGTACGTCTCCTTTTATTGTTGTTCCTACCATTAACAATGGTAAAAGGCATTTTTAAACCATTCAAATTCATTATAAGTATATATTTTTCAGACAATATTAATGCAATAAAATTAAAAGATTTAATTCATGAAAACTTAAGTATAATTTTTAAAACTGGATTTGTGGTACGAGGTATGGTAGCTGATCAAGGCAGTACCAATCTTTCGGCAATCACCTCTCTAAAGGCATCGAAAGAGGATAACTTCATAACTTTCGAAGAGAGGCATAAAATATACATATTTGAAGATTATTGCCATTTAATACAAAATTTTCGGAACTGCCTCTTACGACATGAACTTCAAACGGCAGACGGAATAGCAAGCTGGGCGGTAATAAAACAATTTCATGAAATAGATTCAAGGAATACGGTACGTTTTGCTCCAAAATTAACGAAAGTGCATATAAACCCCACACCTTTTGAAAAAATACGGGTCTGCCCAGCAGTACAAATATGCAGTCAAACTGTTGCAGCTGGTATAAGATTTTGCTGGACTGAGAAGCTCTTCAATGAAGAAAATATGAAGAAAGCGGAGGCCACTGCAAAATTTTTAAAAACTGTCAATGACTGCTTCGATTTATGCGACAGTAAAACGTTCCAGGCGAAAAATCCAAATAAGCAACCGATAACGCGTACAAATGGCGAAATAGAAAAAATGCTAGAATGCATAAGATACCTTGAGCAATTGAAAGCTCCAAACATACAATTACGCTGTATTGCAGGACTGATACGAACAATGAAAGCAATGATTGCATTAACAGAGGACATGTTCAAAGTGCCCGAAGTCCTATTTTTTCTTCCAGGAAGATTTAATCAAGACTGTCTGGAAAATATTTTCGCCACAATCCGTTCAAAATTGGGGAATAATACGAATCCATCCGTTCGCGAAGTGCAATATTTAACCGCTCGCATACTATCAATGAAAATGCTGAGATTAAAATATATAACGAAAAAAAAACTGTACAGATGATAATGAAGAAGAAGAAGACTTGTCTTTAGATTGGAATTTCCAGCCCCCAACCGTGGGTAATGAGGAAATGCAAGTCTCAATGAACCTAGAAAAGGACACCAGCTTTCATGAAAGTCGTCTAAATCAAGAAGACCTGCACGAAGGCGCTGATATAGCAGAAGATGCAGCTATGCGGTATTTCGGCGGATATGCACTTCAACCAAACGATTAAAAAAAAATAGAATGCCCGCGTTGCTCTGAAGATCTCAAAAAATTGGACTGCAGCCAATTAATGACATCAGAAGGCTTCATTTTTGAGAAGAACTTCCATGGCAACGAGAAATTGCTCCTACAAAATCCCAGTGATGATTTTTATGCTGCGTGTTGTGCTCACTTCATGACTGTTAAGAGCTACTTCATCGATCACTGCGAGGAGCAAGACATATTAAAGAAATGCCTTAATGAATGCGCAGAGGCAACACCAGAATGGCTTGAAGAATCAGGCGAATGTTATGCGCACCGGATGATTATATTGAGGAATCTAATAAGGACACTTTTGAGGAAGCATTGCCGATGGCTTTTTAAAAGACCATATGGAAGAAGTGAGTCGAACAAAGCACGACGCGGCCGAGAAGAAGATGCGGAAGTTGCGGCATCAGTAGCAGCTGGAATGAAAGTTATATTAAGAATTTAATATTGTATAAGCATATATATAAAATAAAGACTTGAATTACCGTTTAATGTTTTGATATATTTTTTTAATAGAATCTAAGAACAAAAAATGTTTTTATGTATAAGTGCCTTAATGTATTTAAGACTTTACTAAATTAAGAATGAAAAATTTATGTTTTTGATACTTTTTAAGAATTTTTTAATAAAAAGTGGTTTTTTATGCTTTTTGGCTTTTTCCACTTAATCTTTTGTGTTTGCATTTAAAAGGCTTTTCACTTAAAACGGTAAATTTTTTTTCATAAAACATATCAACTAATTCTCCCGTTGTAGCAAAAAAATTTTTAAGCAAAATGAAAAAATCAAAAACTCTAAATTTTAAAGAATTGAATATTTGTAATTATTATCTGAAAGTCGACAATGACGTGACCTTTTTTAGTTCGTGCACAGCAAAATACGCTACAAACAGCGACCGGCATCTTTCTTGCATTGCTCACGTAGGAACAACATAATGCTGGGTTCATGCTTAGCCCTAAAAGCGCTTTTAGCGCATTTAGCTCTTAACGCGACTCTAAATGTGCTTTTAGCCATACAAAATTTTAAAGCTTAATGCAAGTAAAAGCAACTTCAATGTAGCATTAAGGCGAATGCAACTCTGCTAACTTCGAAAAATTTCATGTTTCGAACTATTTGACAGTACGAATATATGGCAGCACTGCTGGTTTGTTTACGTTTTTGCTGGTTTGTTTACGTTTTCCAGTCGTCACGCACAAGTTCTATTCCTAGTTAATAGTCTAATGTTTATGTAGTTCATTACACAATTTTGCACACCTTTGTATAAAGCGAGCGGTTGCAAAAAACTGGCACGCTTTTTGTTTATAGCACATATCGATGTGTTTAATTGTTCAATTTTGTTTAAATTGAACAGAATGGACAGGTATATCTGCACAATAAATAAAATGAATTTCAGCCGACGCATTTTGATTTCTTTTTCATCAAATTAAAACAGGACAGATGTTTTGTAAGTCGATAACATATATTGTGTATAAAAGCACATTTACTTAATGCGGCACTATGAACACTCTTCGAAAAAACGATTTTCGAAAACCGTAAATGCGCTTTTAGGGCTAAGCATGAACATAGCATAAGCGACCGACTCGAAAAACGATTTTTGTATTTTCCAGCCGCCGAAAATTGCAAAAGCCAAATACAAACGTACGTATGTAGATTGGCGAACACACAAACTCATATATGCGCATAAGTGCGACTGCCGAAAAACAATGGGGATGAAAACCGGTTCTCAATGCGTGAAGGCGAGAAGCCAGAATTTCGTTTTTGTCTTGATCCATTAACCCAGCCGGAAATGTCCCGGTGAATCAATGATTTCAGCATGACATAGAGCCGTGACTGCTCCTGATTATACACCAACTTTCTACTGAAATTTACACACAAACGGCTTGGCCGTCATCAGAGTACAAGTCACGAATTAGCCATCGACAGTGGAGTAGATCTACTCCGTCGTATCGATACCTTTATCGATGACAATGCCATTGGAGTTGCGATGAACAATATTACCTCTCGATGACATTGCCATTGCAATTGAGAAGTACTCAAATTTTCCCCATGATATTCTTGGTAAAAAAATTAATGAATTGGTCATTTATGAGAAAATTTCTGGCTGGGAATGAATTCTTACGTTACGAGTGTCCAAAGAGTATTTAATATATCAATTTGAATTTTTCAGCGGCCGAAAATTGCAAAGGCCAAATACAAACGTACGTATGTAGATTGGCGCACACACAAACTCATTTATGCGTATAAGCGCGGCACGCAATCGAAAGAATAACAGAACAATCGCGCGACTGCCGAAAAACTATGAATGAAACCCGTTTCTCAATGCGTAAAGGCGAGAAGTCAGATTTTCGTTTTTGTTTTGATCCTTTCTATCAATTCCTACATTTCGAGTGTCTTTCTTTCCTCGATTTCATGCTTTGTGAGCGTTTCAGTTTTCAAAGCATAGTGTATCGTAATGCGGAGGCCAGCATCGAGAATGAGTGAAAAATGGCATTCACCATAGAGTACGTTGGCGGCTCTTATATTTATTAATACTCTTTGAATCAAGTAACGCTTATATGGATTCCTGGACACTTTGTTCTATACTCTTTGCAACAAGAGATGTAATTTCATATATTTTGAAATTCACCCGGATCAGCAGCAGGAGGAAGCTAACGCAAACCTTGTTCAAACACGCTTTTTTGTGTTCGATCTTGTCGAGCACACGAAAATCGCGTTTGACGCAACCTTTGGTTCGTTTTTCGATTTGTCAATAAACGGGACTTTAAATCAGTATGCATCTAAAAACCGTTAAGCGTCATATATTTAATCACGTTAATTTTATTTATAATAGTCATGAAAATATACAATATATCTTAAAACTACTTCTTTAAAGTGGTTGAAATGAACTCACGTCGTTGTCATGCATATCATGCACACACTCTACGCACAAGCATGCGTCCGTTTGTTTTGAAAAATAAGCATGCGTAGCTTAACTTGTAAGTTGGTGGCAAGTGCCACCTCACCTGTTATTTCGATTTTATAAAAAATAAAATTATGCGTAAAAGTAAATTTTTATAACTTTCAGTGATTACTTAGACTTGTTTTCTTAACACAATTGCGTCCATTGGGCTATTCAATGCAGATTAAGTAATGTTCTCCAGATCCATAGCAAGAATTAAAATTTTAAAATTTTACAAGTAAAACCGAAGTCGATTATGGTGTTTAGAGTTCAGGATGTAGGCTTATAACAAAAGTAGCTGAGTGTTGATTTTGTTGGCTTAAGCAGTATGTGGTAGAATATTTAAAAGGTCCTTACAAGGTTATTTTTTTCTGGATCGCATGGAGGTCGGGAATCTTCAAAAGAAACGACTTCTCCAAGTTCAGCCGCATGCATGCTTCACTGCCCATTCTTATGACAGTGCCTACGTACTAAATCCCATCCCCTTCAGCTCTTCAACCATTCTCCCCGCGGAATTGCGCTCACTATGTCTTCGTGGGGCTGGTAGCACTCTTGCCTTCTTTCACAAATGCTGGTGCACCACCTACAGTGTTCGGTTCTATTTACTTTTCAGTATGCGAAGTTTTTTCGTAGCAGGCTCGTCAAGAGAGTTTTCTTTTTTTTTCTAAATCTTTTTTTTTCATAAGCCAACGACAGTGCTTTCGTATCAATACTTTAAGCAGCACTTCTAATATGGTTAGGAGGTGCTCTAAGCAAGCATTATTTTCTGCAAACCAATCTTTGGTTTCGGCTAGGAATTTTTCTTTTATTAATTTTAATATACCTATTCTCCAACAGTTTTCGTCGAATTCCTTTTGAAAAACTTCAAAATGTTTTTCATGTAGGAGTGTTGGTCTAACTCTTCTTCTTCCTAATCCCTGCAATGTGTTAGAGCTACGCTGCTTCAACATAGGCATATAGCATGAGGAAAAGAGAAGCAAGATATGGCAGCGAAATCTTTAGCTCTGTTGTGGTGAAATGCATTGCCACTTTTAGTTTTAATTTTGGGAGATTTTCGAGTACATTACATATAAAATATCTCCCAAGCTAATTAAATGATATGAAAAGCTTGAAAAACAAAAAATTAATCAAGGAAACTCAATATAAAGGAGAAAAAGAAATTGTTTTTTTGTCCTACCCTGTCCACATAACTTTTTGATCACACTGTTTCAGCAAAAATACTGAATTCTATGTACAATCAAATTCGTAGCCGTGGTCAAAAATGTGTATCAATTTATTACAAAATGAAAACATTCGTGCACATTCAGCAAAAATATATCGCAATACGTTTATTAAGACTTCAATTATAACAAGTGTCCGACCGAAGGTTCGGCTTCGGCTTCGGTTATCGGCATAATCGGCCAATTCTTAATATTCGGCTTCGGCTTCGGCTAGAAAACGCCGAATATTTTAGCCGAATATTTTTGCATTTTAATGGAAGTAAAAAAGTCCCAAATCGAGCTCAAATTGAGCCCAAAATTCAATCCGCGCCCAAATCGAGCCCAAACCAAGCACAAATCTAACAAAAACGTGCCCATACCGAGCCCATACCGAGCCCAATGCGCGCCCAAACATAACCAAAATGGGCTCAAATTGAGCCCAATGCGTGCCCAAATCAAGCCCAAAAAAAAATCAAAATGGGCCCAAATTGATCCCAATGCGCGCCCAAATCAAGCCCAAAATTGAAAAAATTATGAAAAGTTTTGACAATTTGACTTTAAACTTATAAACGTAAAAAATCCAGTCTTTTCAATTTGGCAAAGACGGTGTCGAGGAAGAGCACTCGACCACCAGTCGAGAGTTCCGGGATTCAAATCCCACGACGAGGGAGATCAAAATCGAGAAATTAACAATTTTAAAAACAAAAGGTATTTGGAATTTTAAATAGGGAAAAACAATATTTGATATTAAATGTGTGTAGGTACACCACCGGGGCTTGTTAAGGCCGGAATTTTTTTTTTAATTTTTCCCGTTTTGGGTTTATTTCAAGAAATTCGAGGGCCGATAGACTCAGAAGCTACTGCCTCTTTTTTTTAAGATTGAGTCTTAATTCATTAAGGCGCAATACTCAAAAAATAATAATAATACGTATAATTAAATAATAATAATAATAATTATAATAATAATAATAACACTTTCGGAAATCGGTCGTTCAAGACAAAATCGTGCATGAAGTCTTCGAAGACATCGTTATTATAACTAAGCCGATTTTGACATTCGCATTTCGTTTGGCAATCACATTCTATGTTGATTTGTTAATAGTTGTTAAATAGATTTAATATAATCAATTATATATGTATATACTTGCGGACCCCGGATAGACCGGGATAGTTAAACACGCAAGAAGAAGAAGAATTATATATGTATGTATATACATATAATAAATATTACAATGTCATGTCAAATAAGCGTTTTATTGAAATTTTTAAAAAATTGTAAGAACTTATTCATGTTTGCATTACGGAATACCAGTCATGTATGACTTCCTCCACGCATGGGATGCATGACTTCATGAATGACATGTCTTGCAAAGTGTCGTGCACGAAACTCGCGACATTTGTATGGATTTTGCATCGACGCCACCTATGCTTTAGTCTCGCAAGTGTCGTCAACGATTAGTTCAAGTCGTGCAGCCAGCGTCGAAGACGGGTGCAAGGCTGTGCCGAGAGGGAATATTAAATTCGAAAGTGCTTCGGGCTCGTTTTTTAAAAATTTTTTTCTTAATTTGGGCCCATTTTGGCTATATTGGGGCTTGATTTGGGCGCGCATTGGGCTCGATTTTGAACGCGTTTGTTCACTACCCATGCTCGTTTTGGGCTCGATTTGGGCGCGAGTCTGTTCATTATTTGGGCGTGGTTTGGGCTCGATTTGGGCGCGTTCTTTCTAGATTTGGGCCCGGTTTGGGCTCGATTTGGGCGAGATACTGTTCATTATTTGGGCCCAGTTTGGGCGTGCTTTGGGCGTGCAAAATAAATACAAATATTTGTACTCGGGTCATTGAGACCTTTTACACTAGTGAATTACTGCCGTAAATTCTCACTTTGTGGGCGACTAAAGCGAAAGAATTTAGAGAAAATTTCAGCGGTTTTTTTTGTGCTTGTCAAATGAATAAAGACTGATTTTGTTTCCTTACTAAAAATTTTTTTGCATTCGGCTTCGGCCTTCGGTCTTCGGCCGAAGTCTTCAACTCTGCCGATTGTTCGGCTGCGGCTTCGGCTAAAAATCCACCTTCGGTCGGACACTAATTATAACTTTTAAAGCTATATAAGAACCCCGAGCCGAAGCTGTCTTTCTTTGATATTTTTCTTGCAAGTGGCATCATAGTGCCACTTTGTGTCCACCCGTATTGTTGTTGGTAGGTTTCTGGTGAATTTCTCGAAAGAGTTATATTTCCTATTCCTGCCTAAGGTTTTTGTGGGTAGCTTTTTGGTGAATTTCCCCAATTTGTTGAATTTCCTATACCTGCCTAATGGTGTATTTCCCCATCGCGGCAGAGCCTTTTCGACGTCGACAGTAAGGCCTACACTCCTACATGATGTTTTTGGCATACTTTAAAAAACTGTTCACGTGGATTTTGGAGAAGCATAATTTCATCCAGCTAATTTTAGGCCTTTTTAGAGAAGGTTGTGCAAGATGAGGCAGAATGTTCCAACTGCTTGAAATTCTGCAGAAACGAAAGATTTTATAGAAACAAATGTTTTCAACTGGAGAAAAAAGTTAAATTTTATAAGGAAAATGAAAAAAAAATGAAGCAAAAGATCTCAGATCTTGAAGCTGCTAGCGCTATTAACACATCGACCGATAAAAAAAGTGACCAGGAGTTATTCATTAATGTTCTGACTCGACACGGAAGCGCTCATTGCAAAAAAGAATAAAAAAATATTTTATTGAACTTGAATTACACTCTGCTACAGTGATTTTTCACTTTTCAAGTGACCTAGTGTACGTTGTACGTCTTGATGAGTACATCATGAAAATGTGTTTCAAAATTGTCAAACACCCCCAAATTTTCAAGTTATTGTTTAAAAACCGTTTTTCCCGTACTCCGCGCACTTAAACGATTGTCACTCCGTCAATTTTTGACCAATTTTCGATTGCTCTACAGTTTTGGAAATTTAAAACATTGAGCTTTCGAAACATATACAATTATCTATACTTCCTACAAAAAAAGTTGGATATTTATGAAAGTTATCTAAAATTTACCCATTTTTTTCACGTTGTTTACAGTTTGACGTCTTTTTTATGTAACAAATCCTAAAAAAACTTTCTTACAGTTATTATCAAAGTACATTGTATCTCGAGTAAAATATGCTATCGCTTATCAAAATCGGTTGAAAAATGTTCAAGTTACAACGTTTTTTGTAAACATGAAAATTTGACTCTCATCATGATATCGATGTCGTGCCATGTCAGGATTGTGCATATGATTTCAGTATATCATTGCCATCGTATGATTCATGATGATTGATTTAAAGTGTCTTTATATCATCCATTTTGTAAATAATTCATCAAAATAATTTATAAGAAATCGTTTTTAGGGACTTTTTAAACAATATCAACAATATCTATATATATAAGGAAAAAGCCAGAATTAATATTCGTATTTTCTCCCTTGATTGGCCGAGATACAGTTAAAACATCGGCATATTTTATACGATCGCGGGTTTTGAAGTGATGACCAACGGTGTTTGTTTGGCAAAAGTAGCAATCTTCTTGCCTGTGGAAAATTTGACGATGCCAAACCATCGGCATTGAAAATGGCAAAGGCTGTTTCTTGTATTTTGCAGTTTTCCATTTTTCAATGTTTCTAGTTTCCAAAACTGTATAGCAATTGAAAATTGGTCAAAAATTGACGGAGTGACAATCGTTTAAGTGCGCGGAGTGCGGAAAAAACGGTTTTTAAACAATAACTTGAATATTTGGGGGTGTTAGACAATTTTGAAACACATTTTCATGATGTACTCATCAAGACCTACAACGTCTGCTAGGTCGCTCAAAAAGTGATTTCGATTTTTTTTTTTTTGTAGCACAGTGTTATGTTTCAAGCCGAGCATACAACTTTATGCGAGTAGATTTAAAGTTCCCTTTGCCGTCTCCTAGCAGTTTGTACCGTTGGAGTCCTGTAAAACACTTGTCTGCAGGACTGAATCCGACAACTATAACGAATTTAAATGTATTTATTGCCAACTTAAAGCCCCATGACCCCTACTGCGTTATAGTTTTTGACGAGATGGTTGGAAGAAAAGAGCTAGAGTGGAATGAACGCACCGACAGCGTAGACGGGTTTGAGGACTTCGGACATGGCGAAAGGAATCCAAAGATTGCGTCAAAGTTTCTTTTTTTCCTTGTGAAAGGAATTTTTAATGTATCGAAACTAACATTGAGTTTTTATCTTTCGGAAAAAGTTTTAAGTGGCACACGACTTTCTATGCTACAGAAGCAAAATATAAAAACGTTGACGAAAAGTGGTCTCATAGTAAGAGGTGTCATATCAGACCAGGGGTCCAACAATGCGAGTTGCCTTAATAGATTAAAACAAAGAGAAGGCGACAACTTTTTCTTCTTAGAGAGCCAAAAAATCCATATATTTGAAGATTATTGCCACCTCATAAAAAATGTTCGCAACGCACTCATGAAATACGACATTAAAACCAAAGATGGTATTGCAAGCTGGAAAGTTGTAGAAGAATTTTTATAATTTGGATTCCAAGCAAAATATACGAATGGCGCCTAAATTAACTTCAAAGCACATTAATCCGAAATTTTTCGTAAAAATGAGTGTTTGCCTAGCGGTACAGATTTTCAGCCATACTGTCGCAGCGGGAATATTGTTTTATGCGAAAAAACATTTCATCAAAAATGCTGAAAATCAAGAAAATGCTGTGGCGACCGGAAACTTCATCAATAACATGAATGATTGCTTCGATCGCTGTGACAGTAAAAATTTGAACACCAGCAATCCTAACAAACACCCCATTACGAAAACAAATGGAAAAATTGAAAAAATGTTGCAGTATTGAATTCCTGAAAACATTACAAGCAATTAATGCACCCTCATTGCGATGCATCT
>CM035806.1:60349938-60370354 GCA_020466095.1 Chlorops oryzae | reverse complement strand
ACCCGACACAGAAAACCATTATTAACCTATATAATTTTTAATCGGAGGTCAATTAAAGCTCAAATCCAAATTTCAATGAAATATCTCATATGATCCTGATTTCAGAGCAATTTTTGCGATTTTTGTGACACAGACCCAAGCACTAGAGGTATCCTTCAAAATCGATCGATCAAGTATTTTTTTGTTGACGATGTCTACAATTACAACAGAAGTCTATATGCTCGCTTAAGTTCAAGTCCCATTTGAATTTCGGGCGCAAGACGCAATTTTCGAAAAACTCCCTTTTGCCGCGCCCACTTTAGGACTTTTCGGAAATGACATTTTATGCATTTCATGCCTATTTGCTACCTTTCCAGTTTGAGTTTTTCGTTACGATATCCATACACAATGCCAAAATTTTCATACAAATTTTTTGTTTTTCGGAACGAAAAATTTTTATCGGAAAAACGTAGCAAACCGTTCGGCTATAGAGCAGTTTTTCTGATTTTCATAACGGACTCTAGCACAACTTTCGTCAAAGACAGCTCAACTCTTCGATAAGAAAATGCCCTGTAGAAAGCTGTTAAGCAATTTGCCTAAAAAAACTAGTACTTTTTACCAGTACTAAAAGAACTAGTGCAATGTTTGGGTAAGTTCGTACCCATAACTTACTAGTGATCAGTGGAATAATTTTGCATTCATTCATTGAGGCGTTATAAATTGATAATAAATAAAACCCACAACTGAATGGTTTTCTTTTATTATAATAAAAATTTATAATTATAAATATTTATTTCCATTTTGTACGAAGGAAAATTCCCGATTCTTAAACTTTTTCCCTAAACTCACAGTATTTAACTGGTGCAAATTTAAAATTGGATGAAAAGACTAGAATGTTCTGTGAAAGTCTGGCCCTGACAGTGTTTCGATTTTCGCAGAATTTTTTTTTTTTATATGGAAGGGGTTAGAAAAAAATTTTTTTTTCAAAAAGGATAGTAGAATATTCAAATTCCACGGGTGTAACAGCACACGAAGAGCAAAGAAATTCCCTCAAAAAGATTTTCATAAGAAACCGATTAAACAACATTGCCGGGGAACGAGTGAATATACGAGACCCATAAAGCGGGCTTTGAATTCGTGAAAAAAAAAATTCTTATATTGGTTAAGAATTAAAGTGACCCCTCCTTTCCATTTTGTACGTTGTACGTGGGGAATTCATTTAACGAGGTACTTATGAACACTTTCAGTGAATTAACAATACATACTACTATATCATTCTTTAACACCAATAAGGCGATACCAATACGTCACTAAGTATTTAGTTACTCTTCTCTCGATTTTCATCGTCCTGTTTTTGAATGAAAAAAATACGAGCCCGTAACGACCAAACGAGATTTTGCGAGTCTTAAGGTGCCTCGACGAAGCAAGGAAAGGCTTGCAGCAAGCGTTTTATTGCAGCAAGCGAAAAAGCACCGGTGACTAACCAAAAAAGTGCTTGCATGCAAGCTCTTGCAGCAATTTTTTAGTTGCATGCAAGCGCTCGCTTGCACCGTGAGACTAGGTCGCGCAAGCGTTTGCATTCAAGCAAATCAGCTGCTGCAAGCATTTGCAGCTTTCACGTGCTGTAGTGGAAAGTTTTTCGTTTTGCATGCAAACAAACGTATATTTTCAAATATTTATGACTGAAAAGCAATGCGTTAATGTTGGAGTGTGTTTGGTTTTTCATAGAAAAATGTCTGTTTTCACTATTTTGGATTATTATGTATTTAGATCCAAATACAGTGCAAAGTTTGGGTTAAAATTAGACCATGGCTTCGATTCGCGAAATTCGCAAAATGTTGATTTTTATTTCTATCCTTTACATATTTCGATAACTAATTTTATCTGTTGTTTATCATAGCACTCTTTGCAAAATTCTTCATTAATCACGATTCCTCCTTTCTATGAAAATAAAATTTTTTCGAAATTCGCGAATGGTGATCATGGTCAAATTTTAACCGTTAGGGACATTTTGTCTAGCTGCGGATTTCGCGAATGGGGTCATGGTAAAATTTTAACCGTTAGGGTGTTTTGTCTAGCAGCGAAATATGTTACTCAATTCAAAATAGTGAAATAAAATTTTTCGAAATTCCGAATGGTGATCATGGTCAAATTTAACCGTTAGAGGACATTTTGTCTAGCTGCGAAATACTCGATTGACCACATTCTGTTCACTTCTGTATTGAATTATTCGTAGAACCATCTCTACGAGAATCAATTGCTGTGATTCCAACAATTCTTCTTCTTCTTCAAACAATATGTCGTTCATATTTTCCATCATTAAATAATTCAAATTCGAACTGAAATGAAAATGTCAAAAAACTACGCACACAGAGTCGCAAGTCACTTTCAACAATCACTTGCAGCAAGCACTTGCAGCTCGCATCGTGTGATCACACGAAAAAGTAGTTGCAGCAACTTTTCGTGCAAGCGGCTTGCATGCAATCAAAAATTCGCTTGCATCAACCACTTTCCTTGCATCGTGTGACTGCTATCTGCAAGCATTTTTGAAATCAAAAATTTTTTCAACGTTTGCTGCAAGTACTTTCCTTGCTTCGTCTGACGGCACCTTTATGTGTCCCATTTTACAACAAAATGAGATAATGAAATTAATATTAGGGTGGGTCGTTCTTGTATGAAAAAAAAGTTCTAGAAGCGCATTGGTATTCATAGTTATATTTTGTTATCTTGCGTGTAAAAAAATTTTGCGTACAAAAAAAATTAAAATTAAGCTGCAACATCATACCGCGCAAGCGGGTTGAAAGTTCGAAAAAAAAAATATATGAACATTTTCCCCTTCAATGATAAAACTTAGAGTTTCTCAGCTTTAATCCCATATTTTAGATATGGGCATTTCCATAGTAAGTAGTTTAAATTTCTCTAAAACCATCAACCTTTCGATAACAGTGTTGCATATTTTTGAAGCGTCCAGTTTTAAAGTATTTCTACCCTTTCAAAGAATCCGTTAAAAATGACTTCTAATGCCTTAAAACCCTTCAAAAGGAGGTAACTGGTGTGACGTTAGAAAATGGGGGTTTTGAGTTATTTGTGTTCATTAATCAATTCTGGAAATTTTCCAGGAAACATATTAGGTGTAGTAAAAAGAAATCCATTATTTTTCAATAGATGGCGTTATTTATCTGCATCTCGCGTTGTATAAGTCCGATGGTGTTCCGCTAGGGGGCATTAGAAAGATGACAGTTCCTACTAAAAAAGCTTTTTTGACACTTTTTGATTGATTGATTCAGTTTTGTTTGAGAGCTTGTCAAAGATGGACATCAGCAAAGAGAAAAATTCGCTACATTTTACAGTTTTTCTTCGATAAGGGAGAAAAGCAAGCCAGGCGGCTGAAATGTGAATAGCGTTTATGGACCTGATACTGTTAACAGCCATCATGCGCAATTTTGGTTTCGTCGATTCCGTTCCGGTAACTTCGATGTCAAGGATGCACCACGCACTGGAAGGCCAATTGTCGAAAATGTCGATAAAATCATGGAAATTATCGAGTCCGACCGTCATGTTAGCACTGTTTCGATTGCAAAAGAGCTAAAGATTGCACCAAAAACCGTTTGGAACCATTTGAATAAGGTGGATACACAAAGAAGCTCGATGTATGGGTGCCACACGAGTTAACGCAAAAAAACCTCATAGACCGAATTTCCATCTGCGAATCGCTTCTGAACCGCAACAAAATCGACCCATTCTGAAGCGGTTGGTGACTGGTGATGAAAAGTGGGTCACTTACGACAACGTCAAGCGAAAACGGTCGTGGTCGAAACACGGTGAACCGGCGGAAACGGTGGCCAAGCCAGGATTGACGGCCAGGAAGGTTTTGCTGTGTGTTTTGGTGGGATTGGCAGGAAATTATCTACTATGAGCTGCTCCCATACGGCAAAACTCTTAACTCGGAACTCTACTGTCAACAATTGGACCGTCTGAAGGAAGCAATCGCCCATAAGCGGCCAGCTTTGGCCAATAGGAGAGGAATTGTGTTCCATCAGGACAACGCCAGGCCACACACATCGATAGTGACTCGCCAGAAGCTCCGGAGTTTGGTTGGGAGGTTCTTCTGCATCCACCTATAGTCCGGACCTGGCACCAAGTGATTACCATCTGTTCCTGTCCATGGCGAACAATTTTGCTGGTGAAACATTCGCTTAAGAGAGGCTTCTGAAATTCGACTGCCTCAATTTTTTTGCTAATAGGAACGAGGGCTTCTATGAGAGAGGCATAAGAAATACCTTTAAATTGACAACAAGTTATCGAACAAAACGGCGCATTTTTGACCTAAATCGGGTCATTCTAACTATCTTAAATAAAGCCCTCAATTTAATGCAAAAAAATGGATTTCTTTTTACAAACACCTATATTAAAAGAATGTTTAATCAGGAGTTCTGTGGAGTATTCGACTATGAATAGGAATTTTACTTATAGTGTATCGGTATTCGTGTCTGTTTTATACCAATTTACAAAAGTAACGGGTGTGACAGAAAAAAGTAACGCCTGTGACAATATAAATTGAAATAAGAGTTATATGAGGAAGATGAGCTTTTTTAAATATATTTCATTGTAACCATTAAAAAAACTATCAACGGAGTATTTACGTAAAAACAGCTTCATTCGCTTTCCGTTAAATAACTTGCTTTTAAAAGTTTTTGATTTTTTATCACACGATTTTGGTTTCTTGTTACTGAATAGACTTTTTTTTGATAATAAGGTTTTGAGAATAAGGTTTTGTGTGTGGTGATCAGTGTGAGTCTTGCCATTTCTGTTCAGCGACATGATGATAATTCGATCTGCGACATCTGGGTAATTCGTTGTTCATTGGAGATTGGATTTCAGACGAATGTTGTCGTCAGCATACAATATTAATTAAAACATCTTATATATTAATAGGCGAGCACAAAAAGTTTAATGCTTATAACTTTAGTTATATACTTTCTTTTGAGCTGAAATTTTAACAGATGGTAGATATTATCAAAATCTATTGCGGGGAGTATAAATGGGCTATATCTGACTTCCACATCTACTTTTATCTGCGAAAGAGTTTTTCAATAAACACATTTTTGCTCTTTCCGTGCTCTTAATTTTCATGTGCAAATTTCAGCGTTGTTTTTGTTGTTATTTTCATAGCAGAGGTTGTTTCCGTGCATAGAACGTTAAGGGCGCAATATAGTGGAAGCAAAGCTGAAGCTGAAGCGTAAGCTGTCATGTGTTTGTTGTATTTTCGCAACAACAAATACATGTTAGCTTACGCTTCAGCTTCAGCTTTGCTTCCACTATAATTGCGGCCTAAGAGTAAAAGACAAAGAGAATAGAATATCACAAACAATTATAAGCAGTGCTGCCAACTCCTCAGAAGCAAAAATACGCTAAAACTTAGTGATTTAACATAAAATTTTGAAAACGTTTCTTGAACATTTATTTATTAGAAATCACTAAATCTAATATTAACAGTTTTTAAAAATTGCTTTTATTGAGACACAAAAAGTGTGTACGCAAACAATAATGGTTGAAGATAACAACAACAATATAAGTATGCTAATTTGGTATGAACGCAACATAAATAGCTAAGCGCTAAATGCTTTAGATTTAAAAAGCGCTAAGTTGGCATCACTGGCTATTTGCTTTCATAAGCTCTCAATGTATGTATGAATTTAAGTATGTCCCAGCCGGAAATGTCCCGGTGAAACAATCAATGATTTCAGCGCGACATAGAGCCGCGACTCCTCCTGATTATACACCAACTTTCTAATGAAATTAACACACAAGCGGCATTGGCAGTCATAACAGCATATGTCACGAGTTGGTCATCGAAAGTGGAGTAGATCTACTCCGTCGTACCGATACCTCTATCGATGACAGTGCCACTGGAGTTGCGATGAATAGCATTACCTCTCGATGACACTGTCATTGCAATTGCGATAAAAAGCACCTTCTCTCGATGGCAATGCCATTGCAATTGAGAAGTACTCAAATTTTCCCCTTGATATTCTTGGTGAAAAAATTAATGAATTTGTCCTTTATGAGAATTTTTCCGGCTGGGATTGACATACTTAAATGCGTGCATACATTGAGCGTGTCAAAGCTTTTTGCTACTGCAGAGAAGAGCAGAATGAATGCAAGTAAAACAAACTTCAGCCAGGAAGTAGGGCTCTTCGTGATCGTACGAGGAATACACGACTACGCGAAACACTGCGTGCACACGCTAATGAAAATGAAATAGAAGGTGTTGAAGAGGAAAAAAAAAACAAATATAATATACAAAATAAAAATATGAAAAACTAAAAAACAAATCCAAAACTGTCTTTAGAAATTCATGTTCCTTGTATGTATCTTGCTTAAAGTTATGTTAAATTTTATCTTTTTTGTTTAGGTGGTATTTGTGTTCTAGGAATCGACCGAATGTGTCGGTCGACTGGGCTTACTAGTTTATAATATACTATTAATTAATACATAAATAATAAACTTCTATATTAATATTTTATTTAATTTAAATTTATTATTTATTTGTTTATTTATTTTTTATTTATTATTATTTATTTATTATTTATTATTTATTATTTATTATTTATTATTTATTATTTATTATTTATTATTTATTATTTATTATTTATTATTTATTATTTATTATTTATTATTTATTATTTATTATTTATTATTTATTATTTATTATTTATTATTTATTATTTATTATTTATTATTTATTATTTATTATTTATTATTTATATTTATTATTTATTATTTATTATTTATTTATTATTTATTATTTATTATTTATTATTTATTATTTATTATTTATTATTTATTATTTATTATTTATTATTTATTATTTATTATTTATTATTTATTATTTATTATTTATTATTATTATTTATTATTTATTATTTATTATTTATTATTTATTATTTATTATTTATTATTTATTATTTATTATTTATTATTTATTATTTATTATTTATTATTTATTATTTATTATTTATTATTTATTATTTATTATTTATTATTTATTATTTATTATTTATTATTTATTATTTATTATTTATTATTTATTATTTATTATTTATTATTTTATTATTTATTATTTATTATTTATTATTTATTATTTATTATTTATATTTATTATTTATTATTTATTATTTATTATTTATTATTTATTATTTATTATTTATTATTTATTATTTATTATTTATTGTTTATTGTTTATTTGATTTTTATTGTTTATTGTTTATTGTTTATTGTTTATTGTTTATTGTTTATTGTTTATTGTTTATTGTTTATTGTTTATTGTTAATTGTTTATTATTTATTATTTATTATGAATTTTTTGTTATTTATTATTTATTATTTATTATTTATTATTTATTATTTATTATTTATTATTTATTATTATTATTTATTATTTATATTTATTATTATTTATTATTTATTATTTATTATTTATTATTTATTATTTATTATTTATTATTTATTATTATTATTTTTATTTATTATTTATTATTTATTATTTATTATTTATTATTTATTATTTATTATTTATTATTTATTATTTATTATTTATTATTATATTATTTATTATTTATTATTTATTATTTATTATTTATTATTTATTATTTATTATTTATTATTTATT
The DNA here is from genome assembly GCA_020466095.1 of Chlorops oryzae. Taxonomy (NCBI): domain Eukaryota; kingdom Metazoa; phylum Arthropoda; class Insecta; order Diptera; family Chloropidae; genus Chlorops; species Chlorops oryzae. Next base: position 60,362,704 of record CM035806.1, on the reverse strand, counting down.
ATTTATTATTTATTTTTTATTTATTATTTATTATTTATTATTTATTGTTTATTGTTTATTGTTTATTGTTTATTGTTTATTGTTTATTGTTTATTGTTTATTGTTAATTGTTTATTATTTATTATTTTATTATGAATTTTTTGTTATTTATTATTTATTATTTATTGTTTATTATTTATTATTTATTGTTTATTGTTTATTGTTTATTTTTTTATTTTTTAGTATTATTTATAATTTATTAATTATTATTTATTTATTCATTATATGTTATTTATTATTTAAAATTTATTATCTGTAATTTATTAAAAATGAACTATAAGGTAAATTGGCCCAAAAATATAACACAAGAAAATTAATTTGTAACGGGTGTGAACATCGTTTTATATGTAAAAAAAAACCATCTCCGTCACACATACTCCAACTAGGTTTCGCTTTATTTATAAACGGAATTACCTTCTTACTATCTGCAGGTTAAGTCTTTGTTAAACTCTTTTGCTAAATGATAATGTAACTTTTTGTACTTTATCGGTAACGGGCGTGACAGTCTAAGGTTAACTTTGCAAACGTCTGTAAAAATTCCAACATATGTATAACCTAAAGCATTCTACTCTTTCTGCCATTTTTTTTTTTTGGCCACTTTGCGAGACGTAGAATTTTTTGAATACAAAAAGGACCGAAAGTTTAACACCCTGTATCTAGGCACCCGGTTAATATTTTCCCTCCTCCTTTTGCACAATTCATGTACTCCCATAGTGCAACATTTCCACCAAGTTTCATCAAAATCCCAGGTATGAAGTTTTTTGAGCGGGTACACTTGACTTGAAATGCTCCTTATCAGAGATGTACGGGAGAAAAATGCGTACTCCGGACAGTTCCACGCCCACAAATAGAGAATTTCCCTAATTTTCGAAAGTTAAAACCGTAGAAACTTTAATTTCGAAACCTAAATATGAAATGTCTACGGGAAAAATATAGACATTTCGCCCATTTCCACGCCCACAAACATTGATTTTATGTCCTACTTGTTCCCCCTTACGTTTTCGAGAAAAAAACAAATAAGGGTGTTATAGTCAGGGTAGCCTGACAATAGAATACCCGACACAGACACACATGTTCAAATAATTTTTAATATCAAGGGTGTTTAAGATCATAAGGGGCCCCATATAACGACTTTTGAAAGATTTCTTTATGAAAACTGCCCCTTTGCCACGCCCACTTTTCCAATATTTGTTGAACTATAATCGGAGGCTTAAATATACGCTCAAATTTAAAGTTTCATTAAAATATTTCGAAAAAGTCAGATTTTAAGGCAGTTTTGGGATTTTTGTGACAGACCCTAGTACTGGAGGTACCCTTAAAAATGCACCGATCGAGGAAATTTTTAGGAAGGATACTTAAGGCTACAAAGGAAGCATAAGTGCCAAATTTCGTTCAAGTCCCATTTGAATTTCGGGTGTAGGAGACAATTTTCGAAAACCGCCCTTCTGCCATGCCCACTTTTTCAATTTTTGAAAATAATATTACTGCCCTTTAAATATGATCAAATATCAAACTTCATCAAAATATCTTGAAAAACTTCGATTTTAAAGCAGTTTTGTGATTTTCGTAACAGACCCTAGTACTGGAGGTACCCTTTATAATGGACCTATAAAAAAAAAATTTAGAGAGGATGTTAAAGGCCACGCCCACCTTACCAATTTTTATACCCGACACACTCTGTGTCAAGGGTATATTGCGTTTGTGTGGGTGTGTGTAACACCCAGAACCAGTCGAGATAGACCATACAAAATATATAAGTATAGAAATGATCAGCGTCACTAGGAGATTCGATTTAGCCATGTCCGTCTGTCTGTCTGTCCGTCCGTCTGTCTGTCTGTCCGTCTGTTTGTATACAGTTTTCTTATCGAAAGAGTTGAGCATCATGACGAAATTCGGTATGCGTGCTCACGGCAACATGAGTAAGAACAAGTTCGAGAATGGACCCGATCGGACCATTTTTAGGGGTACCTCCAGTACTAGGGTCTGTTACGAAAATCACAAAAACTGCTCTAAAAACAGATGTTTTACAAGATATTTTGATGAAAATTGGCACTTGAACATATTTTAGGCCAATTAATGTGATTTACACAAATTATAAAAATGGGCGTGGCAGAAGGGCGTTTTTCGAAAATTGTCTCCTGCTCCCGAAGCGCCTATGGGACTTGAACGAAAATTGGCACTTATACTTCCTTTGTAGTCATAAACATATTGCCCAAAAATTTTCTTGATCGGTCCATTATTCAGGGTACCTCCAGTACTAGGGTCTGTCACAAAAATCTCAAAACTGCCTCAAAATCTGACTTTTTCCAAATATTTCAATGAAACTTAGGATTTGAGCGTATATCTAAGCCTTCGGCTAGAATTCAAAAAAATTGGAAAAGTGGGCGTGGCAAAGGGGCAGTTTTCATAAAGAAATTTAACAAAAGTCGGTATATTGGGCCCCTTATGGCCTTAAAAACCTCTTGATATTAAAAATTATTTGAACACGTATGTCTGTGTCGGGTATTCTATTGTCAGGCTCGCCTGACTATAACACCCTTACTTGTTTTTAATAGGGATGGTAGGGGAGGCTAAGATGAACAAAAAATCGTATGTGAGGTGGGGGTCGCACTCTTTCGAAATGTCACCAAGAATCATTTTTTGTACATTTCGCCTACTATAAAATCATTATTAATTCGCCCTTGCAATTTTCAATAGGCTGCAGTTTTTTTTTTTTTTTAAACATTATATATTATTTATTGGATCACTCCTTTAGGATAGGAGTCTATCAATAAATTGTAAAATCTTACACCTAATTTAACACAATTACATATCACAGAGCATATTCCGACTTATAGAAACGTTTATGAATGTAATTTTTTGATAATTGCGGGCCTCGGCTTAAGAAGACTGGGCTTTTATGATGTGTGTGTAGGATCACATGTAATTGAGTCGGTGTTGGAGAGCATAAGAAGCTCGATGAAACGGTAAAGCAGAGGATTGCAAACAGGAATTGCTGATGTGTGAAGAAACACATGTAGTATTGACGGTGTTGTTTGCGGAAACGACGATTTTAAGCAGCTAGGCTGTGCGTGGATTGCAAGGGTGCATGGAGTGCACCCACCGAGATGACGATCAGCTAGGAAAGCTGTGTTGATGAATGTGCATGGATTGCACCTGTTGTAGAGTATGACTTGGGGCCGCTGGCCGATCATTTCTTTTGAGCCTCGAATGGTGAGTTGGATTTGATAGTCTACGCGCGAGTGGGTTCACGTGTGCTTGCAGTTTACAAAAATACTTTTCTTTGACTTTGGCGAACTCCATTTTAACCAGTTCTACGTTGAGCTCTCTATGGATGCGTTCATTTGTAATAAACCAAGGAGCTCCTGTAATAGTTCTTAGGATTTTAGATTGTGCTCTCTGCAGAATGTCAATATTTGAAGCGCTTGCATATCCATACAATTGCAGACCATACGTCCATATTGGCTTTATGACTTGCTTGTACAGAAGGACTTTAAAATCTAATTTTAGGTGAGAGCGGTTATTTTTTAGCCAGTGCAAGCTTTTGGCTGTGAGTTCAGTTTGCGTTCTCTTGGTCTCGATATGTTTGCGAAATGTCAATATTTTGTCTAAGTGAATGCCGAGGTTGGTAAATTCTTCACATTCAGGGATGCGTATGTTGTTCAAAAAAATATCCGGAGAAACTTTTCTGTTGAGCTTGAAAGTTATATGCCGACATTTAAACTCATTTATTTGAATTCGCCATTTAGTTAGCCAGTCTTGGATTTCGTTGAGGTGGTTTTGGAGCTTAGAAGTTGCCGCACTTATATCCTTGTGACGACTTAATATCGCTGTGTCGTCAGCAAATGTCGAAATCGATACTCGATCGCTGTTTGGAATATCTGATGTATACAAAAGATAAAGAAAAGGCCCAACAACACTCCCTTGAGGGACTCCTGCATTAGTTTCAAAAGTTTTTGTTGTGAACGAATTATGTTTTACTTGGAACGTTCTATGTTCTAGGTATGACTCAAATATCGCGTGGACATTTGCAGGAAGTAAGCTTCTAATTTTATATAACAATCCTTCATGCCAAACTTTATCGAAAGCTTGCTGGATGTCTAGGAATACTGCTGAGCAGTATTCGCGATGTTCATATGCAAGTCGAATTTCATTCGTAATACGATTAACTTGCTCAATAGTGCCGTGATGTTTTCTGAATCCAAATTGGTGGGAGGGAACAATATGCTGTTCTTGAAGAAATGGTGTTAATTTGGATAGCAATATTTTTTCGAATAACTTTGAGAGGCAAGGGAGGAGGCTAATTGGTCTATAAGAGGAAGCTTGGGTAGGATCTTTTCCTGGCTTAGACACCATTTTAATTACCGACCGTTTCCAATCTTTTGGAAAGTATCCGTGCCTTATAATAGAATTAAATAGGACTGTTCAAAATAATACTGCAACGGAAGGTAGCTGTTTTAACATTTTTGAAGTACAGTAGAATCTCGCAAAAGTTAATCGATTTGTCCCAGGGGTAATCAACTTTTCCGAATTATTAACTTTTCCAAATGTTTTTTCAAAATCGAAAAAAAATAAAGAAATAGGGACTACATGCATAAAAATATATTTTTGCAATCATAACTCGCTTATTCTATTTTAATCTTTTGATTTCAAACCATATTTATATTTATTTTACATACACAAGATCAAACTCGCGCACAACTCCTATTTCACAATAAGGTTGCACGCTTCGATCGAATTTGTCACTTTTAAGTGCTACCGTTATGATTTGCGTTGTCTTCTTTTGTTTTTCTTCGCTATTCCACGTAATACACATGAAATAGGGTTGATTTAAGGAAAAAAAGGAAAAGAAAAAATATTACGCTCAGAAAAGTTAACGCCAAAATTAACTTTTTAGAACGCTACGTGGGCGCTGAAATTCGATTAACTTAACCAAACGTTTAACTCATTCGAGCGGTAACTTTTGCGAGATTCTACTGTATTTAGATCATGCCCTGGGGCTTTTTTTACAGACCATTTCATTTTTTATGGAATTATTAACTTCACTTGGTCTAATGTTTATGTGAATTCTGTGGGCGTTTTCAGTTTGAATTGGGAGATTGATTTGAGTAGTGCTCGGATTTGGTTGAAAAACCTTACTGAGGTGCAATGCAAAGACCGTTGCTTTATCTTCGTCGGAGCGTGCCCAACCACTATTAGGTCTACGGATAGGTGACTCACTATATACTGGAGTTTTAAAACCGCGGCTCGCTAGCCACAAGGACTCTCGATTAACGCCTCTGGGCGTAAGGTTCTGGATAAAATGACGTTTTTCAGTTTCCTTATCCCTAGCTAGAGCAAGTCTAAGTTTTTTTTTCAGCCTCTTTTAGTCTATCTTTGGCAATTGGCGAGCGGAATCGTTGCCATTCGCGCCTGAATCTTCGTTTTTCGGCAACGAGATTTTCGATTTCTAACAGGTTGGCTGATAAGTCCCCGGTCTGACACATAGATGGCGTCCCTAGTATTAAATGCATATTATTTTTATATAGTGGCAACCTTTCAAATGATTCGTGTCAAAATTTAACGTCTGTAAGTCAATTAGTTTGTGAGATAGAGCGTCTTTTGTGAAGCAACTTTTGTTATTGTGAAAAATGGAAAAAAAAGGAATTTCGTGTTTTGATAAAATACTGTTTTCTGAAGGGAAAAAATACAGTGGAAGCAAAAACTTGGCTTCATAATGAGTTTCCGGACTCTGCCCCAGGAAAATCAACCATAATTGATTGGTATGCAAAATTCAAGCGTGGTGAAATGAGCACGGAGGACGGTGAACGCAGTGGACGCCCGAAAGAGGTGGTTACCGACGAAAACATCAAAAAAATTCACAAAATGATTTTGAATGACCGTAAAATGAAGTTGATCGAGATAGCAGAGGCCTTAAAGATATCAAAGGAACGTGTTGGTCATATCATTCATCAATATTTGGATATGAAAAAGCTCTGTGCAAAATGGGCGCCGCGCGAGCTCACATTTGACCAAAAACAACAACGTGTTGATGATTCTGAGCGGTGTTTGCAGCTGTTAACTCGCAATACACCCGAGTTTTTGCGTCGATATGTGACAATGGATGAAACATGGCTCTATCACTACACTCCTGAGTCCAATCGACAATCGGCTGAGTGGACAGCGATCGGTGAACCGTCTCCGAAGCGTGGAAAGACTCAAAAGTCCGCTGGCAAAGTAATGGCCTTGTTTTTTGGGGATGGGCATGGAATAATTTTTATCGATTATCTTGAGAAGGGAAAAACCATCAACAGTGACTATTATATGTCGTTATTGGAGCGTTTGAAGGTCGAAATCGTGGCACAACGACCCCATATGAAGAAGAAAAAAAGTGTTGTTCCACCAAGACAACGCACCGTGCCACAAGTCATTGAGAACGATGGCAAAAATTCATGAATTAGACTTCGAATTGCTTCCCCACCCACCGTATTCTCCAGATCTGGCCCCCAGCGACTTTTTCTTGCTCTCAGACCTCAAAAGGATGCTCGCAGGGAAAAAATTTGGCTGCAATGAAGAGGTGATCGCCGAAACTGAGGCCTATTTTGAGGCAAAACCGAAGGAGTACTACCAAAATGGTATCAAAAAATTGGAAGGTCGTTATAATCGTTGTATCGATCTTGAAGGGAACTATGTTGAATAATAAAAACGAATTTTGACAAAAAAATGTGTTTTTCTTTGTTAGACCGGGGACTTATCAGCCAACCTGTTATATTGGTCAGTGTTTTCCTAAATATTTTTTTTAAATATGGGGTAGAATTTTTTGCTGCTGATTCTAGTATGGAATTGAAAACAATTACGGCATCATCAATATGCTCATTGCATGCGATTTTGTAATTTGTATGAATGTGGGAACTTATATACTTTTTGTACTTTAGCCAGTTAGTCCTTGGATTTGTTAAGCTGAGAGGACCTTCAACTTCTTTTGGAAACTTATGTAAGAGGAACATAACAGGCGAATGATCGGAGGAGAGGTCAGTTGTCGCTTTTGCTGAAATAAGTTCTCTTGCAAACACCTTAGTGATTCCGAAATCTAAGAGGTCAGGAATTTTTTGAAGATCTGTTGGCCAGTAAGTTGGCTGCCTCGGCGATACAAAGTCAAGAGAATTATTTTTATTAATAATTGCCTTGTATAGTTGTTGACCCTTAGGATTGCATGTTCTGGAGCCCCAGAAAGTATGCTTTGCATTATAGTCTCCTGCTGCTAGAAATTTTTCACCCAATTCTCAAAGTAGTCCACGAACATTTTTTTCGTTACATTAAATCGAGGTGGGCAATAAATCGCCGATAAAACGAGATTTTTACCTCTCATTATTACGCAAACTGTTGATGCCTGAATGAAATCATAACTATATGAATCGAAAGGAAAATGCTGGATTCTTCGACGAATAAGTAACCAGGCCTCCATGCGCCTTGCCGACTGGGTGGTTAGTTTGATAGAAAATATAACCAGGGATTGAGAAGAAATTCTTATTTGTTAAATGAGTTTCAGAGAGAAGCATTACGTCAATTTCTTCATTATTTAAAAAATTTTGAATTTCCAGTTTATGCTTGGTTAGCCCGTTCGAATTCCACGCACAAATTTTTAAGACGCTCATATTTTTGCTAAAAGTGCTGTCATTAATTGTGTTTGCATTTGCACAATTCTGTCTAGTGAGCTTTGCATTGTTTGCATAAATTGGGACAAACTTTGAGTTAGAGTAGATATCATTATCTCAAGACTACTGTTGTTGTTAGTAGGAGGACTAACAGAGGGCGAAGGTTTAAGTACATTTGCATAAGAAACTCCTGGAGTTACAGGATTCAAATTAAGGTTGTGAGAGGATAATGGTACCGAAACAGTAATATTTTTTGTAGGATTACGAGCTGATTCTTTTTTAATATTGATTCGTTTTTTCAGATCTTAATAAACTAGACATGCTCTGTAATTCTCAGAATGGTTTCCTTCACAGTTACTGCATTTTAGTAATTTGCGATCATCAATTGTTTTTTTATTACAGACTGAGCTGTGATGAAGCTCGCCACAAGTTACACACACGGTGCGCAATGTGCAATAAGATTTTGTATGTCCAAACTCTTGACAATTGGTACATTGAATAGGACCATTTCTTTTATGCGGCTCCTCGACCGATATTTTGCGATGCAATAAGTATTGTAAATTATATATAGGATGGACATCATTCTTTTTAAGCTTTAAGTTGTCAGGCAACAGATCAACTTTGAACATAGACTGTGGAACTTTTGATTTATTAAATATATTTATAACCGATTTAGCGTGGAAGCCTTTTTCTCCCAGCGCATCTTTTATTTCATTTATGTCGACGTCTGCTTCAATACCTTTGATCACCTCTGTGATACCTTTGCTACTCTTTAGCTGATAGGTATAAAAATTTTTATTAGTAGATTCAAACTCTTTTACAACCCTGCGGAAATTGTCCTCGGTGGTGGTTTGGATTTTTGTATCGTGAATGTTACCCTTTGTTAAGGGAACAACATGAAAGTTGTTATTTCCTAACAAACTAGCCAATTTGGCAACAAGTGCACTAGAGCTCCGCTCGCGCAAATAGATTGGAGGCGATTTAAGTTTTTTTCTCTGGCTGTGTTTCGGAATTTTCGCTCACATTTTCAGCTAGAGCGGCGAAACGATTGCCCGTTAAGGCTTTTTGGAAAGAAGGAGTTTCCGTTTTGTTGAGCTTGTCCCTAGTGTCATTTTTTCCGGCAGGGCTTCTTTTTCTCTTAGTTATATTAACATATCGATGCATACCGATCAGCACCGCCTGCTGTACGTTTTCTTTTTTATTCATTTTATTTTGGTTGCTATCCGAATCAACTATTAAATTTATGTGGGTAAATTTTTGTAATTTTGGCACTAGAATAGTGGCTGCAGGTAAAACAGGTTCAATACTAATTGGGAGTGCTGTTTGAGCTATTTTCTTTAATTGCATAGCAATTTATTCCACTAACGGAGTGCGATCTTTGCCTCTCGAAATGGCTTTTTATGTTTGAAAATTGACTTGTACCTGATTGTAAACTGGTGGACTGGTCTATTTTGCCATCATCTGATGTAATTTTCCTAGCGGGAAATTGCTGAGCTAGGTTTAGTACTTCATACTTGTGGTTTGTGTCGAGGCTACTGCTTGGTGGAGGTGATCTATCAATTGGCATCACTTATTCTTAGAGCAGCTGACAGCTGTAAACAGCTGCAGAGACCAGTTGTCTCTGTCTAGTATATATCTGTAATTGGATTACGATGTTAAACCAAAACACGTAAGTATGTATGTTTGTCACGATACTTATCTTTATTTTTATTTACGGCCCCGCAAGAATTAGAAATAGGCTGCAGTTGCTCTCAATATTGAAGTATTGTCTTCAATTTTTTTTTTTACGAAGATAATACTTAAGGATGAGTTTCAACTCGTTGAAGTACTAGAAAAATTTATAGTTGGAAGTTGGTCAAATGGGCCTTATAAGGAGCCGGATTTTATATGGTAAACTTACTTTAACAAGGACATAATGCAGCAAAAGCTTCAGTTGGGTTTTTTAAATATTTTTTTTTGCAACCTAAGCAAGAAAGCAAAAACGAACACGATTTGATCGACGGAATACGCTCAGTTTGTTAACTACGCGAATCCTAGTTGTGCGATGAGGCAATTTCTAAAAATTAGCAAAAGCAATTATTTACTAATATTATACACTTTGATTAAACTAAATCAACTCCTTGAATCACAGTCTCCTCAAGTTTGAACCCTTGTTATGGCAGATCGACTGTGTTATCCTGTTAAACAAAGAACAATCGTATTTATTTCAAACAAAGCCTCAAAAGGCCTCAGCATTTTTTAATTTCTCCTTTTAAATGGATCTAAACACAATGGAATATTTGCATGGCCTAAAAGATTTATGTAAATAACAATAAGAATTTCAACGAATGTCTTTGATTATGCTTGGTCCCTATTCTTTATTAAATTCCTTCAATTATGTGCTTTTACTTTGAAAACTGCGAATTCGATGCCACGAAAGATGCACGCACAGAAATTCGTTCACATGCTTTGGCATTTTTATTGATTTCCCTCGTCGATGCCATGTTTATTATAGCCGACACTCTGCGTCGAGGGTATATTGCATTTGTGCGTACGTATGTTATGTATATATCGCACACTCTCTTCTAAGGTGACACAACTCAAAAATCGTCAACTTTGAGTTAACATATGGAACTTGGTCATAGTTCACCTCTCTATCTGCACGAAAAATTATATTCCGTTTTGGCTATTATAAAAAGCTGAAATACCCCGTCAATGCCTTTCTTCTTGCTTGATTGACACTGGGACGCATTTTCTTTCTTGCGTTCTCTGAAAAATTAGAAATTTTGAGTTGTGTCACCTTAGAAGAGGGTGTGCGATATGTCCAGCACCAGTCGAGATGGACCATACAAAATGTATGTAGAATTGATCGGCGTCACCAGGAGATTCAATCCATACCTGTCCGTCGGTCTATCCGTATACAGTTTTCTTATCGAAAGAGTTGAGCTATCTTGACGTGTTCTCTATGCGTTTTTGCGGAGACATAAGTGAGATCAGTTTTAAAGGGTACCTCCGGTACTAGGTTCTGTTATTAAAATCATAAAAACTGCTCTAAAACCTAAAATTTTCAAGATATTTATTTTGATGAAATTTCATATGTGAACTTATGTTAGGAAAATTATCTCCTGCACCTGAAAATTAAATTGGACTTGAATGAAAGTTGGCGTGTATGTTTTCGCTATACTCATAAACATTCTCTCCAAAAGTTTTAGTTATCGGTTCATTATTAAGGGTACTTCCAGTACTAGGGTCTGTCACAAAAATCCCAAAAACTGCCTCAAAATCAAAGTTCTTCGAAATATTTTAATTAAATTTCATATAAGAGCTTATATTTAAGCCTCTGAATAAAAACTACATATAAAGCTTACCTTCTGCTTATCAGTTTCGGGTATTGGATTGCCAGGCTCGCCTGACAATATCACCCTTACTTATTTTTACTGTCTTTATTCAGCATACCTACACATATGCTCGGATATACAATATGCGATGTATGGATAGACAAGAGGACGTGTACTTATCTGCGCATGAGTGACGTCATTTTAGACCGGCCGAGAATGGTACTTGTGCCTTTAATCTCGAATTGAATAGAAGCGTAATCAAAGTTAAACAAGACTTGCAAGGATTAAGAATAGTGCGCTTTGTTGTGTACTGAACGCTTCATTTGATCGATTACCACAGCAGTTCTATCAAACGCACCTTTGCTGCAAATCCAATAAAACTGTAGTATTTGAGGTCAGATTGTCAAGTGTTGTTTGTATTTTTGTTTTTTTTTTTTAGTTTTCTTTGTGTGTTTTTGTTTTTGTTTTTGTCGTTAGTTTTTCCTTTATCCCTTATCTTTTCCTTTTGTTGTTGGCACTCGGTTTCCTGAAGTCATTCAAGAAACGTTGCCTTTCACCTACTCTCTTTGGACAGTCAGCGATTGTCCTTGCTTTCGTTGTTAAAAGACATTGCGGTGAGAGTGTTCAATGAGCTGGAAAATTGAACGTTGACAGGAATTGTGTTTTATCGTCTTAACTAGATCGCTTTTATGGAATTCCTAGCTATTGATGCTTTCAAGCTCGAAACTCGGAAGTTCTGCGAGGGACTGTGAGTGATTTTATGATATAATTGCAATTAGACAAAACGACATGACACACTATTTCACAATGGATTTGGATCGTGATAGTTCAAGAAACATACAATTTCAAAGCTCACGTGCAATTACATTTAACTTATCTTTTAATAATCTCTTTGTTATTATCTCCCAAATGTCAGTTCAAAGGACGTGAGATGATTGAAAACAAGTAAGGGTGCTATAGTCAGGTGAACCTGACAATACAATACCCGACACAGAAAACCATTATTAACCTATATAATTTTTAATCGGAGGTCAATTATAAGCTCAAATACCAAATTTCAATGAAATATCTCATATGATCCTGATTTCAGAGCAATTTTTGCGATTTTTGTGACACAGACCCAAGCACTAGAGGTATCCTTCAAAATCGATCGATCAAGTATTTTTTTGTTGACGATGTCTACAATTACAACAGAAGTCTATATGCTCACTTAAGTTCAAGTCCCATTTGAATTTCGGGCGCAAGACGCAATTTTCGAAAAACTCCCTTTTGCCGCGCCCACTTTAGGACTTTTCGGAAATGACATTTTATGCATTTTATGCCTATTTGCTACCGTTCCAGTTTGAGTTTTTCGTTACGATATCCATACAAAATGTCAAAATTTTCATACAAATTTTTTGTTTTTCGGAACGAAAAATTTTATCGGAAAAACGTAGCAAACCGTTCCGGCTATAGAGCAGTTTTTCTGATTTTCATAACGGACTCTAGCACAACTTTCGTCAAGACAGCTCAACTCTTCGATAAGAAAACTGTATACAGACACACAGACAGACGCACACACGCAATATACCCTCGAAACAGAGTTTGTCGGGTATAGAAACCGATTAAGCAACGATATGCCGGGGAACGAGTGAATATACAGAGACCACATCAAAAGCGGTCGCTTTGAGAGTTCGATGAAAAAAAAAAAAATTCTGGATATTCGGGTTTATTGTTACCCTGCAGTAAATTATCACTAGTGACTGATTCAATCTGTCATAGTTCCTCCGTCACCGT
>CM035806.1:60335446-60349838 GCA_020466095.1 Chlorops oryzae | reverse complement strand
GCTGATTCTTTTTTAATATTGATTCGTTTTTTCAGATCTTAATAAACTAGACATCCTCTGTAATTCGCAGAATGGTTTCCTTCACAGTTACTGCATTTAAGTAATTTGCGATCATCAATTGTTTTTTTATTACAGACTGAGCTGTGATGAAGCTCGCCACATATTACACACACGGTGCGCAATGTGCAATAAGATTTTGTATGTCCAAACTCTTGACAATTGGTACATTGAATAGGAACCATTTCTTTTAGCGGCTCCTCGACCGATATTTTGCGATGCAATAAGTATTGTAAATTATATATAGGATGGAATTCATTCTTTTTAAGCTTTAAGTTGTCAGGCAACAGATCAACTTTGAACATAGGCTGTGGAACTTTTGATTTATTAAATTATATTTATAACCGATTTAGCGTGGAAGCCTTTTTCTCCCAGCGCATCTTTTATTTCATTTATGTCGACGTCTGCTTCAATACCTTTGATCACCACTGTGATACCTTTGCTACTCTTTAGCTGATAGGTATAAAAATTTTTATTAGTAGATTCAAACTCTTTTACAACCCTGCGGAAATTGTCCTCGGTGTTGGTTGGATTTTTGTTTCGTGAATGTTACCCTTTGTTAAAGGGAACAACATGAAAGTTGTTATTTCCTAACAAACTAGCCAATTTGGCAACAAGTGCACTAGAGCTCCGCTCGCGCAAATAGATTGGAGGCGATTTAAGTTTTTTCTCTGGCTGTGTTTTCGGAATTTTCGCTCACATTTTCAGCTAGAGCGGCGAAACGATTTCCCGTTAAGGCTTTTTGGAAAGAAGGAGTTTCCGTTTTGTTGAGCTTGGCCCTAGTGTAATTTTTTTCCGGCAGGGCTTCTTTTTTCTCTTAGTTATATTAACATATCGATGCAATACCGATCAGCACCGCCTGCTGTACGTTTTCTTTTTTATTCATTTTATTTTGGTTGCTATCCGAATCAACTAATTAAATTTGTGTGGGTAAATTTTTTTGTAATTTTGGCACTAGGAATAGTGGCTGCAGGTGAAACAGGTTCAATACTATTGGGAGTGCTGTTTGAGCTATTTTCTTTAATTGCATAGCAATTTATTCCACTAACGGAGTGCGATATTTGCCTCTCGAAATGGCTTTTTATGTTTGAAAATTGACTTGTACCTGATTGTAAACTGGTGGACTGGTCTATTTTGCCATCATCTGATGTAGTTTTCCTAACTCCATACTTGTGGTTTGTGTCGAGGCTACTGCTTGGTGGAGGTGATCTATCAATTGGCATCACTTATTCTTAGAGCAGCTGACAGCTGTTCTCTCTGTCTCTGTCTAGTATATATCTGTAATTGGATTACGATGTTAAACCAAAACACGTAAGTATGTATGTTTGTCACGATACTTATCTTTATTTTTATTTACGGCCCCGCAAGAATTAGAAATAGGCTGCAGTTGCTCTCAATATTGAAGTATTGTCTTCAATTTTTTTTTTTACGAAGATAATACTTAAGGATGAGTTTCAACTCGTCGAAGTACTAGAAAAATTTAAATTTGGAAGTTGGTCCAAATGGGCCTTATAAGGACCGGATTTTATATGGTAAACTTACTTTAACAAGGACATAATGCAGCACAAATCTTCAACTGGGTTTTTTTTATTTTTTTTTTGCAACCTAAGCAAGAAAGCAAAAACGAACACGATTTGATCGACGGAATACGCTCAGTTTGTTAACTACGCGAATCCTAGTTGTGCGATGAGGCAATTTCTAAAAATTAGCAAAAGCAATTATTTACTAATATTATACACTTTGATTAAACTAAATCAACTCCTTGAATCACAGTCTCCTCAAGTTTGAACCCTTGTTATGGCAGATCGACTGTGTTATCCTGTTAAAACAAAGAAACAATCGTATTTATTTCAAACAAAGCCTCAACGGGCCTCAGCATTTTTTAATTTCTCCTTTTAAATGGATCTAAACACAATGGAATATTTGCATGGCCTAAAAGATTTATGTAAATAACAATAAGAATTTCAACGAATGTCTTTGATTATGCTTGGTCCCTATTCTTTATTAAATTCCTTGAATTATGTGCTTTTACTTTGAAAACTGCGAATTCGATGCCACGAAAGATGCACGCACAGAAATTCGTTCACATGCTTTGGCATTTTTATTGATTTCCCTCGTCGATGCCATGTTTATTATAGCCGACACTCTGCGTCGAGGGTATATTGCATTTGTGCGTACGTATGTTATGTATATATGTCCAGCACCAGTCGAGATGGACCATACAAAATGTATGTAGAATTGATCGGCGTCACCAGGAGATTCAATCCATACCTGTCCGTCGGTCTATCCGTATACAGTTTTCTTATCGAAAGAGTTGAGCTATCTTGACGTGTTCTCTATGCGTTTTTGCGGAGACATAAGTGAGATCAGTTTTAAAGGGTACCTCCGGTACTAGGTTCTGTTATTAAAATCATAAAAACTGCTCTAAAACCTAAAATTTTCAAGATATTTATTTTGATGAAATTTCATATGTGAACTTATTTTAGGAAAATTATCTCCTGCACCTGAATATTAAATTGGACTTGAATGAAAGTTGGCGTGTATGTTTTCGCTATACTCATAAACATTCTCTCCAAAAGTTTTAGTTATCGGTTCATTATTAAGGGTACTTCCAGTACTAGGGTCTGTCACAAAAATCCCAAAAACTGCCTCAAAATCAGAGTTCTTCGAAATATTTTTATTAAATTTCATATAAGAGCTTATATTTAAGCCTCTGAATAAAAACTACATATAAAGCTTACCTTCTGCTTATCAGTTTCGGGTATTGGATTGCCAGGCTCGCCTGACAATATCACCCTTACTTATTTTTACTGTCTTTATTCAGCATACCTACACATATGCTCGGATATACAATATGTGATGTATGGATAACAAGAGGACGTGTACTTATCTGCGCATGAGTGACGTCATTTTAGACCGGCCGAGAATGGTACTTGTGCCTTTTAATCTCGAATTGAATAGAAGCGTAATCAAAGTTAAACAAGACTTGCAAGGATTAAGAATAGTGCGCTTTGTTGTGTACTGAACGCTTCATTTGATCGATTACCACAGCAGCTCTATCAAACGCACCTTTGCTGCAAATCCAATTAAAACTGTAGTATTTGAGGTCAGATTGTCAAGTGTTGTTTGTATTTTTTGTTTTTTTTTTTTAGTTTTCTTTGTGTGTTTTTGTTTTTGTTTTTGTCGTTAGTTTTTCCTTTATCCCTTATCTTTTCCTTTTGTTGTTGGCACTCGGTTTCCTGAAGTCATTCAAGAAACGTTGCCTTTCACCTACTCTCTTTGGACAGTCAGCGTTTGTCCCTTGCTTTCGTTGTTTTAAAAGACATTGCGGTGAGAGTGTTCAATGAGCTGGAAAATTGAACGTTGACAGGAATTGTGTTTTATCGTCTTAACTAGATCGCTTTTATGGAATTCCTAGCTATTGATGCTTTCAAGCTCGAAACTCGGAAGTTCTGGGAGGGACTGTGAGTGCTTTTCTAATATAATTGCAATTAGACAAAACGACATGACACACTATTTCACAATGGATTTGGATCGTGATAGTTTAAAAAAATACAATTTCAAAGCTCACGTGCAATTAACATTTAACTTATCTTTTAATAATCTCTTTGTTATCATCTCCCAAATGTCAGTTCAAAGGACGTGAGATGATTGAAAACAAGTAAGGGTGCTATAGTCAGGTGAACCTGACAATACAATACCCGACACAGAAAACCATTATTAACCTATATAATTTTTAATCGGAGGTCAATTATAAGCTCAAATACCAAATTCCAATGAAAATATCTCATGTGATCCTAATTTCAGAGCAATTTTTGCGATTTTTGTGACACAGACCCAAGCACTAGAGGTATCCTTCAAAATCGATCGATCAAGTATTTTTTTGTTGACGATGTCTACAATTACAACAGAAGTCTATATGCTCACTTAAGTTCAAGTCCCATTTGAATTTCGGGCGCAAGACGCAATTTTCGAAAAACTCCCTTTTGCCGCGCCCACTTTAGGACTTTTCGGAAAATGACATTTTAATGCATTTTATGCCCATTTGCTACCTTTCCAAGTTTGAGTTTTTTCGTTACGATATCCATACAAAATGTCAAAATTTTCATACAAATTTTTTGTTTTTCGGAACGAAAAATTTTATCGGAAAAACGTAGCAAACCGTTCCGGCTATAGAGCAGTTTTTCTGATTTTCATAACGGACTCTAGCACAACTTTCGTCAAGACAGCTCAACTCTTCGATAAGAAAACTGTATACAGACACACAGACAGACGCACACACGCAATATACCCTCGAAACAGAGTTTGTCGGGTATAGAAACCGATTAAGCAACGATATGCCGGGGAACGAGTGAATATACAGAGACCACATCAAAAGCGGTCGCTTTGAGAGTTCGATGAAAAAAAAAAAAAATTCTCTGGATATTCGGTTATATTGTTAATTAAAGTGACACACACATCACATTTCTGCATTCTTCGTACGTTCGTACGTGGACGTATGAATTCATGAACGAGAACGTACCCTGCAGTAATTATCACTAGTGACTGATTCAATCTGTCACTAGTTCCTCCGTCACCGTCACTAGTGACCAACTGTACCCGTGCCAATGTATTCTCCTATGGACACTTTGTATGAGCATATGTTCGAGCGGACACCAGTTGACGATGAACTGGTGATGCTGTAGAGGCAGCTCATTAGCTATAGTACGTAAATGGAAAGCGCCGCGCACAGGGCTCGGATGGCTCAGTGTGAAGAGTCTGGCCTAGCGACCTGGAGACCCGTGTTCGAATCTCGCTCGGGCGGGTGCCAATTTTTTTTTTTTTTTTTTTTTTTAAGTGGATAATATTATAGTAGTCTAACAGGCTTTAAAAAATTTTTTTTCGCGAAAAAATTGGAAATATTAAGTTATTGAAAATATAATTCATGAGAATTTTCGCACGAACTGTGAAAGAACTCACGAGAATTCAGAATGGAAACTTTTTTTTCTCTCTTCTCACCCATAAGAATCCATAAGAATAATCCTCCAAATTTTACAATTTTCCACTTTTTCTCGCCTGCCCTGGGATTCGCGCAGCAAATTCATTTTATGAATGCTCAAGAAAATTGAACTGTGGACCTCCTCGTTGACCATGTCTATAGAATGACAGTGGTGACGCAGGGGTCAATTTGCCCCGCATTTACTGCAGGGTACTTATGTGAACACTTTCAGTGAATTAACATACAACATACATATATCACTTCTTTAACATCAATAAGGCGATAGCCAATACGTGCACTAAGTATTATGGTATACTCATTTTCTCGTTTTTCGTCGTCCTGTTTTTGAATGAAAAAATGCGAGCCCTCGTAACGACACAAGCAACACAAGGCCTTCGTATCATCAAAACTGTGTGTTTAGAATCTTTCTTCGTAACGAGACATGCATTCTGGGGGAAAATGCGATAATCAAGCTACAAAAAGCTTTTAGGGATTACATACGCATTCATTTAGCAACTACCTTTAGAAGAGGTGACCATGGATTAGTCCTTACCAAGAAAAAAGAAACACTAACAGGAAACAGGAAGAAAAATTATTTAAAAGTTTAAGTTTGAAGTATTGAGTGAGAGCATGATTCAACAAAATTCAAAGTGCTTTTTGGTGTTAAAATTGTTTTCAGTATAGATAATATTTCTAAAAAATAGGATTACTCAAAGATTAATCTTGGATTAGACTTTTTGGAGCAATCGATTACTCCTCAAATCTCCGAGCGTCATGTATTTTGTACTCCAGTTTAAGCCTTGTTGTCACAAAGAGCAGGAACAGAAACAGAACCAGAATCCCATACATATTCGACTGCGACAGAAACGGGAGCAGAATTTTGAAGTTCTGTGGCTGTTATTAACAGAACCAGAATCTAGAGCATTTGCGACAAAAACAGAAACATGTACTTTTGACTTCTTTCTGCCGACAGAACCAGAATATTCCTAAAAATTTAAATTTTATTGATTTTCAATCACGTATGCATTGAGTTTCTATTTGTAAAACTTATGAAATAAAAATAAATTTGGTGTGAACAAAATGTCGAAAAAAAAAAAAAAACAAATTTACACCAGAGGAAGAGGAGCAAATAATTGAGTTCGTAAAAGCGAACGAAATTTTATTTAATGTAAAAAGCAAGAAATTTATGAATCGACAATTAATTCAAATCAAATGACATTTCTTATTTCTGTTCCTGTTCTTTGTGACAACAAGGCTTTAGCATTGCATGTCCTTACGGGCGAGCAATCCTTTTGAGCTCCGAATGGAGATCAAGGAGAGTAACAGCAAAATTAGTGAGTAATCCTTTCAATCTCCTGAATGAGCAAAAATGGAGTAATATTTTGTAGCTCCTGAATATTACGTTAATACCTATTTTTTTAAATAACACAGGCCTGCAAAATTGAAATTTGACTTTCCCCTTTTGAGTTGCAGTGTTTCTATTAGATTTTTGTGTGCTGAAAAATTGAAAAATATCAAAAAATTCCATCACGTCAGAGTTTCGAGAAAATCGCGTAAGAAATTTTTACTACCATTGCTTTTTTTAAAACTCATCTTTTTCAAATATGGTTTAAAATATTTCAAAATTTAAAAAACTTTTGTGTTCTCAAAACATCATTCTTTAATATGACATCAAAAATAACTTACGTTAAAACGTTAAAAGAATGCCCCGAGCAGAACACAAGAATGCTTTGCAACCAAAATGAGTTACTGAAAAGTCGTAAAAGGAGTTTCATGAAACCAATCCAGTTGCCGAGATGTCAAAAAAAAAGGTTTTGTGTAACTTCTTTATTGAGGAGTCACACATAACTATATTTATCGGTTACAAATTATATGAATTGAAACTGCGAATCACTGTCAAGTTTCGAATAAATCCAATGCAACCGAATCAGAGTTTTGTTACTGAGCGCGTTCAAGAAACTGCTCTGTGGCAAGTAAGAGTAGGCACAAAAGGGTTTCATTCAATACTTAAAGCGACAAAAAAAAACTTGTCATTGTAGCCATGCGTGAGTCTGTACTGTTGCTATCAAGTTTTTTCATACTGATTTTAGTACATTTGTGTGACCAATATTATGTTGTTAGTTTATTTGGCGAATCATAGCAGCAAACACGTGTCTATAAAATTTTTTTTAACATGGATTCGATTCAAATAAGCGAAGAGAGTAAGGCTTGATCGAGATCATAGAAAAGGGTCAAGAAAAACAAATCTTTGCGGGTTCTTCTACAATAATAGTGCAGTTTAAATTAGTTGCTTGGTACCCATGTAGCTACTCAGCGCTTAAGACTCAGTGTTGTCCACATAATATTATGTAAAAAGTTTAAAATGATGCATATCTTAACTTATTTCGTCTACACCAAAACATTTACCTGAATTTTGGCGCCATTTTTTGCTTATCGCACCCCGGCAACTAAGGAGACACAACTCAAAATTTGTAATTTTTCAGAAAACACTAACAAATTTTTTTGAGCTAATAAAACATATTTGTAAAATAAAACGTTTTTTTTTGCGAAGAAGAGCTTTACAGAGGCTCATACAGTGAATCTTATGAGATTTGATTTTAACACTTTTTAGAAAAATGATTGTCTTTGAGCTATGTTCCTATTGATAAATTTTTTTACCAATTTATTTCTGTATTATATTTGGTGATTACTCTTTGATGATTTAAAGTTGAAAAAAAAAGAACCGAATTTAATCATTAAAAGGACACAACATAAAATTTAACTCACTTCAAATAGTAAAACAAGTAAGGGTGTTATAGTCAGGGAGCCTGAACAATAGAATACCCGACACAGACACACGTGTTCAAATAATTTTTAATAATCAAGAGGTGTTTAAGGCCATATGGGGGCCCAATACACCGCTTTTGTTATATTTCTTTATGAAAACTTGCCCCTTGCCACGCCCACTTTTCAATTTTTTTGGAGTTCTAATCGGAGGCTTAGATATACCCTCAAATCCTAAGTTTCATTGAAATATTTGGAAAAAGTCCGATTTTTTGAGGCAGTTTTTAAGATTTTTTACAGACCCTAGTACTGAGGTACCCTTAATAATGGACCGATCTAGGAAATTTTTTGGGAGAATGTTTTTGGCTACAAAAGAAGCATAAGTGCTAACTTTCGTTCAAGTCCCATTTGAAGTTCGGGTTGTAGGGGACAATTTTCGAAAAACGCCTTTCTGCCACCCCACTTTTTAAAATTTTTGGAAATCGTAATTACTTGCCTTGAAACATGTTCAAATATCAAATTTCATCAAAAATATGTTTGAAAAACTTCGAGTTTAGAGCAGTTTTTGTGATTTTCGTAACAGACCCTAGTACTAGAGGTACCCCTAAAAATGGTCCGATCGGGTCCATTCTCGAACTTGTTCTTACTCATGTCCCCGTGAGCACGCATACCAAATTTTTGTCAAGATAGCTCAACTCCTTCGATAAGATAACTGTATACAAACAGACGGACAGACGGACAGACGGACGGACATGTCTAAATCGAACTCCTGGTGACGCTTGATCATTTCTATATACATTTTTGTATGGTCTATCTCGACTGGTTTGGGTGTTAACACAACCCCAACAAACGCAATAATACCCTCGACACAGAGTGTGTCGGGTATAAAAAGCACCAACACAAAATGAGTCTCTTTGTCAATGCCAACAAGTTATCAAATCAATGCAGCAAAAAAGACATAATGGTGTTTTATTGCTATTTACAATAACAATAATGGAGTATAATTTCTTGTACAGGTAGACATGTGACATGAAAAATATTCACTATTTTGAGTTGTGCCACTTTAGTTGCCGGGGTGCGATATGTTCCAGCACAAAACAAACAAACAAAAAATATACTTCACACCATTCATTTTTTGGCTAGCAAAATGGCTAGTTATCATAGACTGGCGTAATGACATGTCACAAATATCGGAGGCGACCTACTGGCACGAGAAACATTACCCTCCTTCTGTCGCAGTCGGGCAACAAAATATTCGGGTTTTGAGTAACGGAATAACTTCTACTTTTAAATATTTATTTTGCATTCAAAAATAACAAAGGTACGGATAATTCTTCGAAAATTTCAACCCTAGGGTTCTTACAAGGATATAACGAATATATCACACTTATAATAAAAGTATTCGCAAAAGCGGGGGAAAATCTAAAGATGCAAATATTTATATAAGGAATAATTTTGGCGATTAAATATTAAATTTTTTTTACGATTGCACAAAACCTTGATGTGATAACAGTTTTTATTAAGGTCTTAAATTTCTAAATTGCTAAATTCCCCCAAAAAAAGAAGATTGCCTCAAATGGGCAGCACTTATTTTTGTGGAACCGATGTGTATAGTAAGTAACCGATTTAGTCGTAGTTCTACTTCAATCGCACTAGTGTAGTCACTGAACAGTAGCTATAAGGTTGCGAATCATTCCTATGCAACCGTAACGGTTTCTTTAATGTTTGAAAACTGATTTGGTCAAAATGGGGTTTCAAATACGTATTCAAGAACTTTGAAGTAAACTGCTATTTTTTTATATGATTGATTATTTTATGAGAGATTATAATTTGTAAAACTAGAAAGTACTTCAACATGATTCAAAATTAGGTTTAAGCAAAAAAGCGCATTGAAAACGCATCATGTATGGAATGCATTCATCATCCAAAATACGAAAAATTACATTTCTAAGGCGAAAATAAGGACTTGAAAATATTATATTTTTAACATAAATTATAAAATAAGCAGATTTCTTGAGGGGCGTAATATTTGAAAAGGGTAGCATGCTATATTTCACCATAAACTGGAAGCGTTTGTAAAATTTCGTTTCGGAAATAAGCTGAACTGATGCTCAAAGTCCATTTATTATTTATTCAATTCAATATGAAAGATTTTTTTATGTCAGTTTTACAATTTGGTGGCAACAAATTTATAGCAAGAAAAATTTATTAAAAATCAGTGGCAGCATTTCAAATAGTACGTTACTGAGCGCTTATATTGTGTGATTTATGCTTGTTTCTGAGAAGTTTTCTGTGACTAGTTTGTAACTGAGTAGTTTCTGTTGAGTTTCGTGTGACTAACACAGTAACAAGAAAATTGTCACACAATTTTGCGCAATATTTCGTGAAAAGGGTTTGTGCTGCAGTTCTTAGATTTGACATATGTACACACAATTGATTGGCCCACAATTAAAGATATCAGTTTTGGACAGGGGACTGTTAATAGGTGATCTATGTTCATTCATCTCATTGTTCAGTTAAAATCACAATTATTTTATAACAATAGCAACTGAAAACTATGCCAACTGCACTTCTAAGGATATGCCAATATTCACTGCTTGTTTTCAAACCCAAATCTTTGCAATTTTCGAGTTGTTCTTATTTTTTCGAACAGGCATTTTTTGACTTCAAGCGCCAAAGTTGCTCCTAAAAAAAAATTCAAACCTTCCAGACTGTCGTAACCTTCGTTTTTATGAGCCCAATATCTGAGACTGTTTATAAGAAATAAAGAAATATTTTTAAAAGTCATTTGAAAAGTCTTATGAGCCTGTTTGCAATCTTATAATGTTTGATCTTATTATTTCGAACACGACTGTATGTTTTAAGAACATAAAAGAATTAAAAAGAAAATGAGAAAAATGAGTTTCAAAAAAGCAATGGTCGTAAAAAATTCTTACGCGATTTTCTCGAAATTCTGGCGTGATGGAATTTTTTTGATATTTTTCAATTTTTCAGCACACAAAAATCTAATAGAAACACCACTGAAATTTAAAAGGGGATTTTTGATGCTGGCCTGTGTAATTATTCCCCGCTTTTGATTCTCCTGTTGAGGGGTTTGAACCTCGGAACTCTCGATTCCTAGTCAAGTGTTTGCCAAATCGAAAGTATGGCATTTTTTTTCATTTATAATTCGAACTTATATATGTTATATATCAAATTTAATTTAATTTTATTTTGATTTTGGATTGCTCGCATGTGCTCCGAATGGATGAAAAAGTCATTACTCCTGCATTTTTCCATTCAGGATTGCTCGTCAAAACTTCGAATGGATGAAGAATTCATTACTCCTTCATTGCTCCATTCAGGATTGCTCCGAATGGATGAAAAAGTCATTATTCCTTCACTGCTAGATTTAGGCATTTCTCCTAAATATTTTACTGGGAAGTTTTGAAAATCTTTAAACGAAAAGAAAAATTTCTTCAATAATGAAGCTAATTTAATCCTTTATTTTTGATTCCGAAATGGGACACATTTTTTGGTACAACAATTCGTTACCTCGCCATTAAAATTTTTCAGCCATGTGATGTTCAAAAGGAGCATGTAAAAAATGGAATCATCTCTTTAAAAAAAAAGGAAGGATTAAAAAATTGAGAAAAAAAGCAACCATGGAACAGCTCCAAGTCTCCGAAATGCCTCATTCGAATTTATATGTTTTTTTGCTCTTCACATTTTTCTCATGACTTTGCGCCGGAGTCATCAGGAATTGGAATTCGATTAGTTACCCTGCAGCAAGTTCGACTAGTGCTTTACTAGTTCTTGACTAGTGCAAAAGCCACCAGTACTAGTTCTCAACTATACTCCTGTCCATATAAAATTCTGTCGAAAATCGGTTTGAAATATGTAGGAAAGAGCACCAGTTCAGTTTGCACCAGTACAGTACTAGTTTGTTAGGAGGCGACTGGATGCTTTTGCACCAGTTTAAAACTAGAGGTTTAGTAGGGGACAAATTTTTTTGTTTTTTTTTTTGTCCTATAGAACATAATCTTTTCATCCACCCTTTACATGTACATGAAAATTAACCTGTGCAGATTTTGTTTGTAAATGTTTTTATTCAAAATAATATAGTTAAATGAACACATTCCTTAAAATAATTAAAAAAAACATAATAAAAAACAACGTTTTTTCTGGCTGGCTAAGCCGCTAAAAGTAAAAAAAATTATCAAATTCCTTATTTTGGATTTTGCTCGGAATCTTCTTTACTTAAACCAGTATTTTCTTCGGATTTAAGTTTTTCCATGCGATTTCCCTTAAAAATGCGCTTCTTCTGGCGTTGGAACGCTGCTCGCAATTTTGTTTCTGGGGAATCCTCGGCAAATGTTGATATAACATCTAAGTAGTAATAAGAGAGAAAGGAGAATCAGTAATCGTAATATTAGTATTTTATAGTAGTAAAGCAGTTATACCTATAAGTGCAGTGTGTACGTTTTTATAGTCTTTAAAGCACTTTTTTCCGTGGGTCCCGTCCACGTTAAACTGGTTTATCACTTGACACTATTTTGCATAAGTAGCGTTCCACATTGCCCTTGATTAGGGACTTCATTTGGCGTACCTAGAAGGACATAGATGTGCATAAAAAGCAATAAGATCTTAAGCAGATAGATGTTAAAAAATTGCAGACTTACATATTGCTCCGCCTGTGTTTGTAAGACTTTGTCAAAGTTACTTGGCTTCCAAATGATCTAAAGAATTATCTTCCTCTATTCCACCAGCCTCACTAGCAAATACAACTTCTTCAGAAGAACGCGCTTCAAAAGCAGTTTGGTTTTGGGTCTCTAATTGCAAAATCCTGTCTCTGTAGGCACACTTTTGTCGCCGCAATTGTTCTTTTAAATATCTTTTGCTCATTTTTGACTGTTTTTCACCTTTCTTTAATTTTTTAATTTAAAATTTTTCTGCAACAATCGCTTGCTTATTCAAGGTACGCGCACAATTTTATTGGAACTGTGCCGAATGCAATAGCATGCTACAAAATTATCGATATATTCACACACTGTCGATAGCTTTGAAGCCATGCATCAATTAGCCATAATGTATAAATGTGGTGGAAGTTGAACCAAAAGTTGCACTAGTTCCGGTAGATCTAGTAATAGTACTAGTTGTTTTAAGAAAATTTGCCTACGGCTTGCTACAGGGTAGCTGCAAACGGTCGACGTTAACATACATGTACATGCGAGTGTTATTCATCTCCATCCTTAAGTCGTCGCTTTGCTACCAAGATTGCTTGATAGATAGCAACGCAGTCATGTAGAACATTTCGGCAGCTTCACAAGAAATGCATGTCAAATTTTATTACAATTATTCAATTACTTTTCATTAATAGATAATTTAGTTTTGTTATTTTTTACACTTCTTTTCGAAAAAGGGAAAAAGGAAAAATGAGAAGGAATATTCGTTTATTGGTTTTTGAAAAGACCGGGTCTTGATAGCTACAAATCGATATTGAATAAGCTATGACCATATGAATTAGCAATTCCAGAAAATTGTGAGCAAATTGTTAGCCTACTTTTGAGAACTTATCACAAACGACAATAAATAATCCGAATCGGAACCATACACGGAGAGAAATAAGTTCCCGAAATATAATTGGAACCAATTAAAGATGTGATTGGAGCCTTGCCGCGATTGCATTATTAATTGGAGCCAATTACAATATAATTAGAAAATGGAAAATTCTCAATTACTCAATTACTTATATTAATTGCATTTAAATTTATCATATATGTAATTGCGTTCTGAATACATATGTAATTACATCTGATTACTTTTACAATTTAAAGCGTTGATGCAATTATATAAATGATTGTATTTATTTTATAGTTTGTTCTTATATTTCTCAAATGGTTTATAATTTTCGATCGTATATAACGTGTTTGAAATTTTCAAAATCCTTAGGCACTCCAAGGGGCAGGTGGACCACGAATATGACGTGGTGAAATAAATATATTCCGCCCAATCGTGGAGAATGGCCTTTTTATATTGCTATATAGAATGTATTTTAAATTGCAGGGGATCACAAATTTAATTAGACGCAATTATGTATATAATTCGATACAATTACATTACATCATTGCAGCCGATTATATATTTAATTGGACGGAATTATATATGTAATTGAAATTATTTTTTTTATCATTTGATACAATAACATATATAATTGGAGGCAATGAAAAAATAATTGGACGCAATTATGAAAATATAATTGCATCATACCCAATTACATATGTAATCCCTGCAAAATATAATTGGGTATGTGATATTTTTTCTCTGCGTGTAAGATATTTTGTACCAACCATATAATTAAAGCAAAAGATCTTTTTGTACATATCGCACCCTTGCTAATAAATCGGCACAATTCAAAATTTCGCTTTTCTCGAAAATCATTCAATCTCTCTTGAAACTTAGGAGAAATAATATTTTTTCTAAACTTATATTACTCTCAATCGACTGCTGCACCAGTCAATATAAGCGTCAATTTATTAGTTGTTACGTTTCTTACAGAAAAATGCAATCGAACATAAAAAAATGCATTAAAAAAATTTTGAATTGTGCCGATTT
>CM035806.1:60284031-60327941 GCA_020466095.1 Chlorops oryzae | reverse complement strand
CCAGAACAAAATTATATTTCTACCTTTTCGCCAGTGTTGCATCGAAAATATCATAAAATCAGAATATATTTTTGCATTTAGAGTGCTTTAAATGCATTTAAATGCACAGATAAATAGAGTTAATAGTGTTAATAGAGTTAGTCTGAAAAACGTATTAAAACAAGTAAGGGTGTTAGAGTCAGGCAAGTCGGACAATAAAATACCCGACACAGACATACATATGGGTATTTCCAAACGAACGTGACAGTTACGTTATCAATTTTAAGTCCCGAATTGAAGAATGTGGAAAATGGTTATTTTATTTCTAACTATTATCGTGCAGCTCTTCCGGAATTTTATACTTATGAAAATTTTATGCCGATTAGAAAGGCAATTAGATAGGTTCGGGCGTGACAAAAAGTTTACTTTTTTCTGGAAATACCCATATGTATGTACTAGAGATGGGCACGGGCCGGGCCGGGCCTGGGGCCCGCCGGGCCTAGGTCAAAAAATACGGGCTTCGGGCCAAAAAATCAAAAACGGGCTTTTTCCGTGCGGGCCCGGGCCTCAGGTTGAAATCCCGCAGGCCCGTAGGCCCGAAAAGAGGCCCGCTACATATTAAGCACTGAACAATGTCTTTATCGGAAAGGCACTTATTTCATCTGCGGCCTTTTACATATATCGATTATTGGCCGATTTTCGATTTGAGAAGAATGACATGTTGATTTTTATACATAAAAATATGTAGGGAGATTTCAAGAATGATAGATATACAGGTCACGAAATTAGAATGTTTTAGTTGTAAATGACGTTATTTGTTCAATTTTTTCCTATGTTTGGGCTACGACATCTCTGTGTTCCTATGCCATTTTTAAGGCCGTTTTCGTGCATTGCGTTATTTCGGCAAGTGAAAAGTTTTTTATTAGAACTCAGCTTTGAAAATGGCTCAGGAGAACAAAGATGTTGCAGCCCAAACATGGGAAAAATGGAACAATAACGTCATTTACAACAAAAATTTCTGATGTCGTAATCTGTATCTATATCTCTCATTCATGGAGAGATTTCTAAATTCATGATTTTTTTGTAAGAGACTCCTTTTTTTAAGCTTAAATTTAATTTTGAGTTATTTTTTTTTCTATTTGAATGACTTTTGCTTTATTTTGTAGCTATAAAAGTATTATAGTACTTATATAATATATAAAACACTAATTTCCTCAAAATATTTCAGAAAGATTATATCCTCACTATTTTTAATATTTCTAAAATAAATGTAAAAAAAAACTACTTTTATATATAATACACTCAGTTATGTAGTCGAAGAAAAAATAAAAATATGTTTATATGTAATACACTCTGTTATATAGTCGAAGAACTTCTTACTACTGCAACTACAAACTAATTTTTTTTAATCATTTTTTTCGGGCCGGGCCTGGCCGGGCCGGGCCTCTTTGAAAATTTTCCGGGCCGGGCCGGGACAGGCCCGGAAAAATCTGCTTCGGGCCGGGCCGGGCCTCAAAATTGAGGCCCGTGCCCATCTCTAGTATGTACATTAGGGCGTAGACTTTTTTTTATTTTTTTGAAATGTTTAAATGTTGAGTCGGAATTCGAAAGATGTTTGCCTAAAAACATTTTGAGAATTTTTTCAGATTTTTTGAAAGGGGTTTAGAGGTCGCCCAAAAGGGTTTTATGGGGAAAAAAGCTCTTTTGAGGGAATGATTGCTATTTGTTTCTCAAATGGATGCATATGTATACATTTTTATGTGGGACTGCAATCATATCGAAAGCTTATTAATTAAACTTCATTTTGGTATACATAAAAGGGGGTTAAAATTATTGATCTGGTCCCCCTAGGCCAAAAAATTATTGTTTTTTCAAAAAAAATTTGATAATTTTTTGAAAAGTCAAAATTTTTTTGAAATATTCCATTTAAATATTAAAATCTGAGTATGCAGTTATAAACTTTGATAAATTTTAAACCACACCCAAAAAACAGATCATTAAGAAACAATATTCTAGAGCTTTTATAAGACGCAAGGGCATCATTCATGAATTTACTATAATCGGAGACTTAAATATAACGCTCAAATTATAAATTTCATTGACATTATTTCATAAAATTTCCGATTATACAATTTTCGAAACAAACCTAGTACTGGGAGGTAACCCCTAAAAAAGGTCCCGACCGGGTCCATTATAAAAACTTGTCTTTACTCATGTCCCCCGTGAAGCACGCACAACCAAGATAGCTCAACTCCTTCAGTAAGAAACTGTATACAGACAAACAGATGAATATATCTAAATCGAATCTCCTGGTGACGCTGATTATTTATGGTCTATCTTGAATAGTTTTGGTTTTACACACAACCGCACACACGCAATATACCCCTCGACACAGAGTGTCGGGTATAAACATTGTAAATAATTCATTCGCGAAGAAAAAAGAAATAAATCTTCAGATTGAAAATTTCACAAATTACGGTGTAGAATGTGGGGGGTAAGAAAAATGGTCGATCTATATTATTTATCCTTTTGCCATTGTGCTCCCCACATCAAGATAGTTACCTACACAATTGCGGCAAAAACGATTAAATGGAATCCAAAAAACATTTTTTTTTCCCCCAATTTTACAGACCAAACAACACCGAAAAAAAATTTATTGAATTAAATCGAATGAAGTCATAAGGACAACGTCACGAGCTAGAGTCACAGTCAGGGCGCGATCAGCACCAAATCTATACTTTTTCAAGTCATTTTAGAAATGACACTTTCCGAATGAATACAATAAAATTTTCTTTATCAAAAATCTTGAAAATGGGAAATTTTTACACTCGGAAGATCGCCCGAATCAAAATAATTAAAAAACATATAAAGTGGTCGAGTTCAGTCGCGTAGTTAGGGGTAGAATTGGGCAGCCACCCCGGTAGCCAAAACATTATTTAATTTTTTGGGTCGAGGGCGTAGGCGGAATTCCCTTATTATGCCCCAATTGTGTCCATGGGCCCGAATATATCTTGCTACCTACGGTCGAGTTGTCATTGGGCTTCGAAGGACTGAATTTCGGTTGATACAGTGAATGAAAAAAACTTCGATTGGCATGCAATATGAATACAATTTTTTTCATCCATTCAATTCAGGCGATTCCATTGTTGAAGTGAAAATTATAAGGACAATCAATGGCAAAAACGGAGTACGAAGCCAAAAGGAAAGGAAGAACCATCGGAAGAAGAAAAATATTGAAAAGCAGAAAACGTAAAAAAAATGACAGTAATTTAAAAATTCAGAAATCTTCAAGACGCAAATCGACAGTCTCTATGGAGGAATACTCAATATTCACTGTAATTGGGAATAAGCTTTACCTGACCCGCCATATTCGAATTTTCGGCTTACGCGTTTCTTTTCAATGAAATTATTCGTTCGTTTCGGTTACTTTTTTTCTTGTTTTCTTCATTGTTTCACTTATAACACCGAGAGAAAAAAGAACTGTTTAAATCAACCACTAGAACAGTTAAAGTAAGAGTGGTCAAATTAACTGTATTCCCCGTTAAAATGCACTGGAAAAAGAAGTCAAATCAACAGTTGAAAAATAGTCACTTTTTATTGTTCAAATTCGCTTTCGTTCACTTAGACGATACGTTCGCATTCTGATCAACTGTCCCGGATGTTTTCAATAGCTCAGTTGTTTAAGCTGTGAGTTGACCGTCCGTGAGATTTCGGGGTTCTATCCCTGCTGGCGCGGGAATTTTTCTGGATATTTTTTTTTTTAATTACAGTTTTTTTTTTGTTCAGAGTGTAGTTGTTTTTTAAGGCAAAAATTTTCTCCTAAATTTTTTAAGATTTTAATTTATTTAATTCTTTTTTAATGGTTTTCAATTTTAAAATGTTTACATGCAAGCAAAAAATTTGCAACCATAAGCTCAAGTGAGCGTTTATGACCAACAAATTAAATTCGTTCGTTTAGCGATAATGGTTAAGACTTTCGCCCAGCGAATGGGTGTCTGCGGTTCAAGGCTCGCCGAGGCGAGAAATTTAAAGAGATGAAAGAGAAAAAGATTAAAAAGAAACAAATAAATAAAGAAAAAATATAATAATTTAATAAAAATAAAAAAAATATTAATAAAAGAAGGTAAAAAAAAGTCAAAGCAAAAAAATAAATTTTTTTTTTCCCAGTCGCTGGTGACAGTTGATTTAACCGCGAACATTATTATAACCATCAGGTAGTTATATCCCTATTGACTGTGTTTGTACTGTTGAATCGACCGCTACTACACATAAGCTAAGAATTAACGGGTGAACTCGGTTATTTTAACCTGCTTTTTCGTTAATATAACTACCTTTTTCTCTCGGTGTATAAATAAGCTATACACTCTTTGTCGGGGCATATTGCATTTGTGCGTACGTGTGTCCCGTCCACGAATTCAAAATATAGAACATATACCGGATCTTTCATTTTCAACTAAAAAAGTAAATTTTAATTTAAAACACACTTAGGCCCGTTTTCTGAATGTCCGGTTAAATCGTAACCGGCAGTAATTTTGACAAAAAATCAAGTTTCGTTTTCTCAAAATACGAATAAGGCACAAACCTTAACCGACGCTCATCCGCCGATTAAATTTATTTATAAGAAACATCTGGCGGTTAGATCTAGCAGCTTTGTTATAGAATATTTTGGAATTCGTATATCGTCGTTGCGACTGCAAAAGCGCGTAACATCAATCTGCAATACCGCGTATTTACAAAAAGTCGCAAACATGAAATATCGTGCCAAGACCATCTCAAGAACTAATACGCCGTTTTGCTATGACGTTGAAATAGACGTTTTTTTATTGTCTAATTCAAATGGCGTGAACTAACTTAGGTTCCAATATACAATCACATGTCAATAGCACGATATATCAGTTTGCGAATTTTGTAAATACGCGGTATTGCAGATTGATGTTACGCGCTTTTGCAGTCGCAACGACGATATTTCAAATTTAATTTCAAAACATCGCAAAACATATTTTGAAAAATTTTTGCTGCGTATTCTCTTTGTATATCCCGAATTCATATTTTACGACAGTTGGTTTTCATAAAATTCAGTACAAAACGCTGCAAAATTCTGTCGTTTTGACATTTAGAACCAGATGTTTTGTGAACGCGTTGTCAACTTCTCACTTATTAACCAGAACAAATCATTTAGACATTGAGAAAACGAAATTGCTTAACCGAAACTATTAATCATTCGATTAGTTTAACTGCCCGTTCGTTAATCTAGACTTTAGCCGGACATTCAGAAAACGGGCATTTGGGCGGGTCTTTTAAAGTCTGATAAAATCTTTGGTTTGATTACCAATGTTTATGAATCAAAGGTTAAGAAATTTTTCTTTTCAACGTTTTTCGGGTTTGGTTAACAAACCGTAAGTTAATGAAGAATTCCTATATTTTTCCAATCTATCTGTCAAATTAACCTATGAAATTAAATAATACATACCTCATAATTTTTAATTCAAGAAATTGTTCAAAAACAAAACAATTTTTTGATAAATATATTGGAGTTTGTAACTGATCGAAGGAGTCGCGATATACATACATACATATATGTATAGACATGTAGTCTCGATCAAGGTGACGAGAGGAATTAAAATTTGACCATGACCACCATTCGCGAAATTCGCAAAAATTATATTTTTACTATTTTGAGTTGAGTATTTGATGATATAGAGGTGATGAGATGTTTCAAATGTTGCGGATATAACCACAAAGCAGAAAATTGCAAAAATGAGAATGCCCGTATGGAATGTCATGGAAATCACAGAAGTCGAGAATGCAATAACGAAATTATAAAAAAATGTCTAAATTGTAAACGTGCGAATGAGAAATTTAATCTAGGATTGGATGATAATCATGAAACGAACAATAGGGCAGTGCCATGTATATTTGAAAAAAATAGAGGAAAAGAAAAGGAAAATCGGATATTAGCAATCAAAGGCGTTAAACGGGTTTTATACCAATATACAAGGGCTCTTGAATAATTACACGGAATTAGAAGGTATTGTGGAAAAATATAATTTTGATTTTATTGCATTATCAGAGACGCACGTAACGAATGAAATAGAGGGAAAATGAAATGGAACTAGTAAAATATTATCAAGTAAATTGCACATCGAACTCAACGACAACAGGAGGAGGAATTATATATGGGTCATTCTTTTACAAATCGAACACTTAAAAAACATGACATTTTTAAATCGCCTGAAATTTTTTTAACAGCTTCTATGCATCAAATAACTCCATACGTATTTCAGGATTTTTCCAAAAATATTTTTGTTTTCAAAAATATCCACACATGAATGTTCGATGATCTCGTTGATTTTCGAAATCCTCTCTCACTTGAAGTGCATTATCTCGACTTGTATTAATCGGATCAATGTCGGGTTTTTTTTATTTTGTACTTTGTTACAATAGCTTTTAAAATATAATTTAAAAAAAATTTTTTTTTCTTAAACAAATTATATTAATAACAATTATATTTTTTAAACCGTTAAAACATGCCTTAGCCCCAGGTAAAATCCAATGCAAATTTTAAAAGAAGAATTTAACGCGACCACAGAACGTTCCAAAAAAATGACAATTTTTAACTCTTTCAAGGACTGGCCTTTCCGCAAAATCAAAAGGTCATTTTCCCCTTGCTACTTCCAATATGATAACGACTGCAAAAAAAATAGCTGAAGAAAAGGGAATTTTTGTCGGATGCAACTCCAAAGAGCCACCCTTCTTTAGAAAGAGAAGTAGTACAATTGATAATTGATTTTTACGAACTGGATGAGAATAGTCGTGTAATGCCCGGTAAAAAGGATTTTGTTTCTGTCAAGATTGATGACAAACGGGTTCAAATGCAGAAAAGGTTACTGCTGATAAATTTGAGGGAACTTTATCAGTTGTTCAAGGAACTTACCCTGAAGCTAAGTGTAGCTTTTCAAAATTTGCGTCCTTAAGACCACAATATTGCGTACTCGCGGGTGCAAGTGGCACACATTCAGTATGTGTTTGTACGATTCACGAAAATGTGAAATTAATGATTGAAGGATGTAATATGAAGAACCTTACGGCCGACAATCAATCCATTGAAAAATTATCACGACTGCTTGAAAAATATTATTTGCATTGAACCCACTAATAGTTGTTATTTCGGAGAGTGCTCCAAGTGTCCAGGTGCCGAGCATCTGATGGATATACTACAACAAACCTTTGAAAATAATTGCATTGACGAACTTAAATACAAACAGTGGACTAACGTTGACCGAACAACATTGCAAATTATATCATCTCCAGTTGATGAATATTTGCAACAATTGAAACTGTTTAAAAAAATTTCTACTGCACTCATTCTTAGTTCGAAAACAAACTGAATTCATGAAGCATAAAAAGGAAGAACTAACAGAGAACGAGTGTATTGTAGTATGTGATTTTCCCGAAAATTACGCTTTTGTAATTCAAAACGCCGCGCAAGGCTTTTCATTGGAATAATGATCAGGCTACAATGCACCCATTTGCAATATATTAACAGACACAATGATGGAAATATTCAAGTGAAAAGTTCTCGTCATGATATCGGAATGTTTTGCACCACGACACTGTCGCATTCCGTGTGTTAAAGATATTTGGTTAATTTCATAAAAAAAGAATTGACAAAAGTTGAAAAAATCATATATTTTTTTCTGATGGGGCGGCAGCGCAATATAAAAACAAAAAAAATTTTGTCAATCTCCTCATCACAAAAAGGATTTCGGTATAGCAGCAGAGTGGCACTTTTTTCCAACATCTCATGGAAAAGGGCGCATGCGATGGATTGGGTGGTACGTTAAAGAGGTTGGCTGCAAGGGCCAGCCTACAAAGAACATCCAATCCGATTCAAACACCGAAACAACTATTTGAATGGGCAACTGAGTCTCTCCCTAACATCTCATCGAGATATGCGACGAATAAAGAATATCTTGAGGAAGAACAGAAATTAGACGCGAGATTCAAAAAGGCTTAACTGTGAAAGGGACGTTAAATTTTCATTGCATCATACCTGTTACAAAAAAAACAGTACGAGCTAAGAAGTTTTCTTTCCAAGAAGATAATGATTCAATCATAGCAAAGGTGTTACAATAAAATGTTTACGTCGATACATCAACAAAATGTATATTTTTATATTTTATGTGCTCTATTATAATTTAATAAATTTACGCCAAATTTTGTGAGAGAATATAAAAATAAATACAACAAAAACATAGGAGTTTTGATTTAAATTGCATTAAAACGAGTTATAAATTAAAAACTTTGTCAACAAATTGGGGGTTAAAATTCTTATGAAATTGTTGTGAACTCTTTTTTTAACTTCACTTAAAAATAGTTTGAACGAATAAATGACAAACGTACGCTCTACGCTCACTAACTTCATACAGCAGCGTGCTCGATTGCAATTGTTTAACACGTTGCGACATTGACTTAACTCGACTTGCGCTCGTAAATATTTAATATCTGCCAATCTAAGAAAGACTCCATCTTGGGAAAAATATTTTCCCGCTTAAAAGAATGGAGAATAAGCTGATATTTTTTTGAATGGATTTTACCTGGGGCTAAGGCATGTTTTAACGGTTTAAAAAATATAATTGTTATTAATATAATTTGTTTAAGAAAAAAAAATTTTTTTAAATTATATTTTAAAAGCTATTGTAACAAAGTACAAAATAAAAAAAACCCGACATTGATCAGATTAACACAAGTCGAGATAATGCACTTCAAGTGAGAGAGGATTTTCGAAAATCAACGAAATCATCGAACATTCATGTGTGGATATTTTCGAATAAAATTTTTTTAGAGCGAAATCTTGAATGACATGTTAATTAAATCTGTTCAATTGTATAGTATGCAATTTTTCATCCAATTTGAAGACATCGGTATTTTTTTTTTTATTAAATCCGTCGGTTTGTAAAAGAATGACCCATATAAAAAAGTCATGGAAAATTGTGTAAGTTTGGGAATGTACAGTTGACCAGAAGTATTGGATGATAGCTGTTAAATGTGAAATAAAAAATATCCAAGTAATAATAATGTCAATATATAGATCGCCAAGTTCCCCAGAGAGAGAATTTCGTGATTTTTAAAAAATGCAAGTAGAACAATTATGTGAGGTAAACAAAGATATTATTATAGTTGGAGACTTCAATATCGACTGGGCGAGAGAACCATATTATAAAAAGGATATAGAAAGAACTTTATGCGACAATGGTTTGAAACAAGTAGTAAACAATTATACGCGAGTTACACGGATATCTAAAACAATTATTAACTGGGTTATAACAAACATAAATATCAATGTTTCGATTAATGAAGAGCTAAAAATCTCAGATCATGAATCAATATTAAAAAGCAAGGTAAAAACAGCAAATGAGAGTGAGGAAAAGAATGAAATAGAAATATTCAAGTGTAAAAAAAAATAATTTTAATGAACAACTGATGACAACGAGCGTGAGTTATAACGACGAGCTAAGCGTAAGTAAGAATGCAGAAATTTAGAAGAGGTGCTGTTAACTATGGTTAAAAAAAATGTAAAAAAGAAAATAAAGAAAGAGGAAAGCTGTATAAACAAATGGTTTAATGCGTGGTTAAAGAAATTAAAAGAAAGGAAAATAATTGCATATAAAAAGGCGAAACTACAAAATACTGCAGAAGGATGGTCAAATTACAAAAATATAAGGAACACATATAAAAAAAGAATTAATGCATCAAAGAATACATAATATAAATAAAAAAATAAATAATGCAAAAAATCAAAAAGAAATGTGGAGAGAAATAAAAAATCTTGTCTTAAAAAACGGATAAAATATCTGCATTGTGTCATTCAATAATGTTAGAATAGGAATAGCCTGGAGATTGCAAATCGGTTCAACGAATATTGGATTAAAAGCGTAAATGATATTAGAGACAGTATTGAGTAAGTCCCATACAATGATAACATAGAACAATTAAGTACAAGATTAAGGTTCCAGGAAGTAACACAGAGATTTAATTCAATATAGTTAGTAAAATGAAAAACAAAATGGATTGCTATAAAATAAGCCCAAAAATGATAATGGAGCAATGGAGTTTTGTTAAGTCCATATTTGATTAAAAATAATAAACAATTCACTAAAAATTAGAGAGTTTCCCGAAGACATGGAAGGACTCATTAATAACGCCAGTAGAAAAAATTAAGAACACAACTAAATGTGAAGAGTTTTAGACAAATTAACAATTACGAACACTTGAAAAAATACTTGAAGCAGTTATAAAAGACCAAATAAAAAATTATTTGGAAAAACACGGTATATTATCTAAATATTAACGGGTTTCAGGAAGAATCACTCATGTGAGAGTACAATAAACTAATGTATAAGTGAATGGAAAAAAGTTGGAAAAGATAAAAGACAGAGTGCAATATTTGTGGACTTAAAAGATCTTTCGAAACAATAGATCGGCAAGTAACAGGTTGGCTGATAAGTCCCCGGTCTGACACATAGATGGCGTCGCTAGTATTAAATGCATATTATTTTTATAGTGGCAACCTTCAAATGATTCGTGTCAAAATTTGACGTCTGTAAGTCAATTAGTTTATGAGATAGAGCGTCTTTTGTGAAGCAACTTTTGTTATTGTGAAAAAATGGAAAAAAAGGAATTTCGTGTTTTGATAAAATACTGTTTTCTGAAGGGAAAAAATACAGTGGAAGCAAAAACTTGGCTTGATAATGAGTTTCCGGACTCTGCCCCAGGAAAATCAACAATAATTGATTGGTATGCAAAATTCAAGCGTGGTGAAATGAGCACGGAGGACGGTGAACGCAGTGGACGCCCGAAAGAGGTGGTTACCGACGAAAACATCAAAAAAATTCACAAAATGATTTTGAATGACCGTAAAATGAAGTTGATCGAGATAGCAGAGGCCTTAAAGATATCAAAGGAACGTGTTGGATATGAAAAAGCTCTGTGCAAAATGGGTGCCGCGCGAGCTCACATTTGACCAAAAACAACAACGTGTTGATGATTCTGAGCGGTGTTTGCAGCTGTTAACTCGCAATACACCCGAGTTTTTGCGTCGATATGTGACAATGGATGAAACATGGCTCTATCACTACACTCCTGAGTCCAATCGACAGTCGGCTGAGTGGACAGCGATCGGTGAACCGTCTCCGAAGCGTGGAAAGACTCAAAAGTCCGCTGCAAAGTAATGGCCTCTGTTTTTTGGGATGGGCATGGAATAATTTTTATCGATTATCTTGAGAAGGGAAAAACCATCAACAGTGACTATTATATATGTCGTTATTGGAGCGTTTGAAGGTCGAAATCGCGGCAAAACGGCCCCATATGAAGAAGAAAAAAGTGTTGTTCCACCAAGACAACGCACCGTGCCACAAGTCATTGAGAACGATGGCAAAAATTCATGAATTAGGCTTCGAATTGCTTCCCCACCCACCGTATTCTCCAGATTTGGCCCCCAGCGACTTTTTCTTGTTCTCAGACCTCAAAAGGATGCTCGCAGGGAAAAAATTTGGCTGCAATGAAGAGGTGATCGCCGAAACTGAGGCCTATTTTGAGGCAAAACCGAAGGAGTACTACCAAAATGGTATCAAAAAATTGGAAGGTCGTTATAATCGTTGTATCGCTCTTGAAGGGAACTATGTTGAATAATAAAAACGAATTTTGACAAAAAAATGTGTTTTTCTTTGTTAGACCGGGGACTTATCAGCCAACCTGTTACTCTACAAAAAAAATGTATAAATACGGGATACAGGGCAAAGAATAAGGTGGTTTAAAACATATTTAGAAGGAAGGGCTCAAAGAACTAAGTAAATAATAACGTTTCTAGTTTTAAAGGCGACTGATAAATGGTGTGCCGCAGGGTCCATACTTGGAGCGTTGTTATTTATTATATATAAAAATGACATAGAAAGGATAGTAACGAGAAGCAAAATAATACTATATCCAGACGAAACACTAATTTACGCGGAAGGTAACAATTTTGAGGAGTGTAAAGAAAAAATAATAAGTGATATAAATGGAGTAAATATATGGTTAAAAATTAATAGTTTGAAATTAAATGAAAGTAAAACCAAATTAATGGAAACAAACACAAGCACTGCTGAAACAATAGAAATAAATGGTGATGTATACATAGTATACATAGATGACGACCTCAAGCTTAAGAGACATGTGGATTACATACGCAAAAAAATTGGCAAAAAAAATTGGTTTTTTTTAGAAGAATTCGATAAAAAATTGATAAAATGACCTCAATAAGAATATATAAAACGTAGTGATTAAACTACATTTCGAGTACTGTTCAACAGTAGTGTTCGCGTGTTGTAATCATAGTGCAATAGAGAGGCTCCAAAAACTACAAAATAGAGCAATGAGAATAATATTAAAATGCAGCATTTATACTAGTGTCAGTTTCATGATGAAAACTCTGAAATGGATGAATATTAGTCAAAAATTTCGATTAGCACATTAATGTATATATTCAAAATTAAACATAACATAGCACCTAGATACATGATGGAAAGTATATCAATTGTAAGAGAATCGCAGAGATATGCTCTAAGAAACGTAAACGATTTCAGATTAGCTCTTCAGAGATCTACTGCACACAAAATTCAATAATGTATAAGGAACTTAGACTCTTTAATCAATTGCCTACATAACATAAAAACAATAGATAATATAAACGTATTTGAAAGACAGTGTATAGAGTATATAAGAAGAAAATAAAGGCTCATAGTCTCCAACCTAGTTTAAACTATGTGAAGGTTTAAACTTTCAAATGATAGTCCAGGAGAGTTTAAACTAGGTTTATTAATTTTTATGAAAACTATTTTAAAATGTCAAATATAGCCAAAGTATTTATTTTGACTTAAACTGGCATGAAGACTAAGGGAATATATTGAGAATTTAAACATTCGAAGCGCTTAATCGAGTCGAAACTACGACCCTTAATGCTATAAAAAAAAAAAAAAATAGAAATAAAAATATAAAAATATTTAAGTAATGTTTAATATAAAGTAAACTTTTTTTACTAATAACATCGCAAGGGCCACTTGAGGGTAGCGCGCTGCCACAACGTCCTTATAATAATAATTATTCGCAAAACTTCTGAATCAAAAGACCGAATTTTCTAAATCCCTGTTTAAATACCATTAAACCGACAAAATTCGGCCCGGTTAATAATTCACTTGGTTAGTTAACCAAACCATCCTTTTTTTAACCTAACCAGAGTTTAAAAGACACAATCTGTGGTTAACACTCTAAATAACCAGGGGTTATTATTAAGGACCGGCCCTTAGAATTTGAATGTTATCGATCTAATTTTTTTAATTTTATTGCTTGCAGTATGCCATTATATGTATGTGAAACACCACATCATTCAAATGGCCCTCAAGAGATTCCTTGCAGACCTCGATTCGACCGCCTCTAGACGGCCTAACTTCTCTTCACAATTTCTCACCTCCTCTAGAACGTTTCATTTTTGCTTCGTTGCATTGGACAAATTTTTGGAGTTCCAAAAATTAAACGAAGTAAAAAAAAAATTAAAGTGTTTTTAAGGATGTGGTCGGGTTATTCGGGCCTGTTTTACAAACAAATATAGCTATTCATAGATGGATCCTATTGCCAGCTTATAATATAGCCAGAATACGATTTACCTCACTCTTAGTTATTATAATACTATTTTCTGCTTAAATTTTTTACATCTTCCTCTTTAGATTTTTTTCGATGAGAAGTAAAATCCTTCTTGTTTTCTTTGATTTATTTTGAAAACTTTTTTTAAAGGACATGGGCATTCTGTCCTATGAGCGGCCATCGAATGACACTAGTATCATTCGAAAGAGGAGTCAATATAGATTTTTTGTTTCTGGAACTATTTATAAAATTTTGAGTTTAGGTATCTGAGTTTTATGCGTGTTTATATTTAATTTATATTATATATTTATATAATATTATTAGCATCGCGTAACTCATATTATATGTTCAGTAGGTAGTAATGCTCTGTTTTACTTTTATAAACTTGAACATAAACAATTTCTTTAATTTTTAATGCAGAAGTCGTAGAACCGTGTGTTTTTGGTGTAGTAGCAGAGAAGCAATACAAAACTATTATTGTATTGCCTTAGTGGCAGGTGCACGGTGGGATGTTAGGACTCAGTAATGAGTATGGTGAGGTACTTGATGGGCAAGACACCAAGAGGGGGATATTCTTTTACCAGCAGACTTTTAAATAGTTTTGTTAATGATGGATGATTGATGAATATTGTTTTAGTTGTAAGCTATTTTAATAAATATTTTGCATAATACATTATTTTTTTTTTAACTGTTTAACATCCAATATACAGTAATAATGCCTTATACTATCTTTCTAAGATTGTGTATCTAATTTTTTTTTTTTCATGTAATGGCTCTTTCTATCATGTCCATACGATTTTTTCTAAATTAAACCACAGTAAAAACCTTCTCGTATTCGCATTGGACACATAATAAATATAATAGAAAACTCATAGCTTATCGATGGCTTGCACATAGGAAAGGCACCATACAAATTTGCCCCTTATCCTTTATTTTGTCTTTTTTTGGTTGATTATACAATTTCGCTTTACTTTCCCACAGTTTGTTTGTATAGAAATGAATGGATCGCAATGTTGTTATATGTATATATGGACTGACTGTTCGTGTAATCTCGTACTAAATTTTTGTTTCGTTTTTGCAGTTGCCAAACAGCAAGTCGTTGCCTACACGCAAAAATCGCAAATCAAACATGAGAATCGCCACATTCAACTCGTGCGTGAGTATGGATTTCATCCAAGAACGAAGGCCAGCGTTGAGGACGGTGATGTGCTGCCAAAAAAATTTGAACCGTTTCCGGAGAATATGTACGGAAAACCATTGGAGGAAATAGATAACTTCATTTATGAAGAGGTACGTTTTAAGTAATATTTTATGAAATTATATAGGAACGTGTTTATATATAAACGAATATATATATATATATATCGATATTATATCGATATACCACTGCCATCTCTATCCAATAAATAAACATAAACCGTTTCTTTTTACAGCATTTTTTTAAATTTGATTTTACTTCGGTTGCACATACGTTTCTATAGACATTCAATAGCCTTATGGCGGATTTGTTACTGGTTCCAATAGTATTTATTCCGAAAAACACAAAAAATTTATGTGAAATTTAGGAATCGTGACGAAGAAACTGTAACGGAAACAGTAATGAACCGGCCTTAATATTTAATAAACTTTGACATAACACAAGAATGCTTTTTGCCTTAGTTTGTGAATACATATATGTTATTTGGAACGGGAGAAGATATCTCACATGTGCTTCAATAGCGTCACAACGAAAAATTTGTCAAATTTTGTGTTAATATAAGAAATGTGTTCACACCCTGCAGTAAATTATCACTAGTGACTGATTCAATCTGTCACTAGTTCCTCCGTCACCGTCACTAGTGACCAACTGTACTCGAGTCATTGTATTCTCATTTAAAGGTATCTAACAGGCTTTAAAAAAATTTTTTTTTGCGAAAAATTGAAAAATTAAATTATTGAAAATATAATGCATGAAAATTTTCGCACGAACTGTGAAAGCATTCACGAGAATTCAGAATGGAAACTTTTTTTTCTCTCTTCTCTCACCCATAGAATCCATAAGAATAATCCTCAGAAATTTACAATTTTCCACTTTTTCTCGCCTGCCCTGGGATTCGAACACGAGCCTTCGGATTGATGATCGGACATGCTAACCCTTACGCTACGGACCTTCTGATTCTCGTACAGCAAATTCATTTATGAATGCTCAAGAAAATTGAACTGGGACCTCCTCGTTGGCCATGTCTATAGAATGACAGTGGTGACGCAGGGGTCAATTTGCCCCGCATTTACTGCAGGGCAGGTCACCTTTCCACCTAATATCACACTCATACATAGTTGCATTTGCCTCTTTCGTGATACAAATCCACCTAGACTGCATTCGGCTAATTTTTATAAAGCCACAGTTTTGGATTTGGAACTTCAAAAAACTAAGAGAGAGATTGCCGGGTGTAATTCCCGGGGAATTGTTCCACACGGATTTGAAAAATTCTACCTTTCAAAGCACACTGGGAATTGGAATACATACCACGTTTATACAGCGGAATGAGTGAAACCGCATCAGACCACGACGGTTTTTCGTGCGCGTTTATACGCGCACTATTTTACTGATCTGATTCGAAACGCGCTTTCAAAAGCGCTTTGAAAATAGCACGTTTCACACAAAACAGGGATGTCTACTAATGCATAAAATATACCTTAACCAGGGCTGCCAGAAAATGTGTGCCACAATATCATCAACCGAAAACTAAAACCGCCAAAGAGCTTTTTGTTCAATCCTTGGTACAAAGTTGAATATCGAAAATTAACGGAAAATCTTCATCATTAAATCGTTTGAAAATGTTGACAGCCCTTTTCAACTAATTTTACTATAAAAAGTGTGACATAACACTTTTCGGGAGCCCCCTACCTCCTCTGTCATAAAAACTGTCACAGATGAGCTGACCCCCTCCCCCCTCCAAACGTGACATCATTTATGGACGCTCCCAAATTGTATTTCGAGACCACCATAGCAGTGGCGTAGCGAGCCCAACTGGCGCCCGGTGCATAAATAGATTTTCGGCGCCCCTTCCCTCCACCACCCCAACTTAGTAGGATAAGGTCGTTATAACAATGCACAAACACAAAATTGAAAATATTTTGATACATAAATTTCATCATTTTTTTAAGGAACACTTTTATTATTAGTAAAAAAAAAGGTAAGGCTATACATACATCATGTACGAAATGGCCGAAAGACTTCAGCATTTGGCAGATTTCGTGATATATAAACATATAAGCAGGTTAACGTACGTGTGTCGCGTCCACGAATTCAAAATATAGAACATATACCGGATCTTTCATTTTCAACTAAAAAAGTAAATTTTAATTTAAACACACTTAGGCCCGTTTTCTGAATGTCCGGTTAAATCGTAACCGGCAGTAATTTTGACAAAAAATCAAGTTTCGTTTTCTCAAAATACGATTAAGGCACAAACCTTAACCGACGCTCATCCGCCGATTAAATTTATTTATTAGAAACATCTGGCGGTTAGATCTAGCAGCTTTGTTATAGAATATTTTGGAATTCGTATATCGTCGTTGCGACTGCAAAAGCGCGTAACATCAATCTGCAATACCGCGTATTTACAAAAGTCGCAAACATGAAATATCGTGCCAAGACCATCTCAAGAACTAATACGCCGTTTTGCTATGACGTTGAAATAGACGTTTTTTATTGTCTAATTCAAATGGCGTGAACAAATTAGGTTCCAATATACAATCACATGTCAATAGCACGATATATCAGTTTGCGAATTTTGTAAATACGCGGTATTGCAGATTGATGTTACGCGCTTTTGCAGTCGCAACGACGATATTTCAAATTTAATTTCAAAACATCGCAAAACATATTTTGAAAAATTTTTGCTGCGTATTCTCTTTGTATATCCCGAATGCATATTGAACGACAGTTGGTTTTCATAAAATTCAGTAGAAAACGCTGTAAAATTCTGTCGTTTTGACATT
This sequence comes from Chlorops oryzae, assembly GCA_020466095.1. Classification (NCBI taxonomy): domain Eukaryota; kingdom Metazoa; phylum Arthropoda; class Insecta; order Diptera; family Chloropidae; genus Chlorops; species Chlorops oryzae. Next base: position 60,310,301 of record CM035806.1, on the reverse strand, counting down.
TAGAAACAGATGTTTTGTGAACGCGTTGCCAACTTCTCACTTATTAACCAGAACAAATCATTTAGACATTGAGAAAACGAAATTGCTTAACCGAAACTTTTAATAATTCGATTAGTTTAACTGCCGGTTCGTTAATCTAGACTTTAGCCGGACATTCAGAAAACGGGCATTTGGGCGGGTCTTTTAAAGTCTGATAAAATCTTTGGTTTGGTTACCAATGTTTATGAATCAAAGGTTAAGAAATTTTTCTTTTCAACGTTTTTCGGGTTTGGTTAACAAACCGTAAGTTAATCAAGAATTCCTATATTTTTCCAATCTATCTGTCAAATTAACCTATGAAATTAAATATACATATCTCATAATTTTTAATTCAAGAAATTGTTCAAAAACAAAACAATTTTTTGATAAATATATTGGAGTTTGTAACTGATCGAAGGAGTCGCGATATACATACATACATATATGTATAGACATGTAGTCTCTATCAAGGTGACGAGAGGAATTAAAATTTGACCATGACCACCATTCGCGAAATTCGCAAAAATTATATTTTTACTATTTTGAGTTGAGTATTTGATGATATAGAGGTGATGAGATGTTTCAAATGTTGCAGATATAACCACAAAGCAGAAAATTGCAAAAATTAGAATGCCTGTATGGAATGTCATGGAAATCACAGAAGTCGAGAATGCAATAACGAAATTATAAAAAAATGTCTAAATTGTAAACGTGCGAATGAGAAATTTAATCTAGGATTGGATGATAATCATGAAACGAACAATAGGGAGTGCCATGTATATTTGAAAAAAATAGAGGAAAAGAAAAGAAAAATCGGATATTAGCAATCAAAGGCGTTAAACGGGTTTTATACCAATATACAAGGGCTCTTGAATAATTACACGGAATTAGAAAGTATTGTGGAAAAATATAATTTTGATTTTATTGCATTATCAGAGACGCACGTAACGAATGAAATAGAGGAAAATGAAATGGAACTAGTAAAATATAATCAAGTAAATTGCACATCGAACTCAACGACAACAGGAGGAGGAATTATATATATAAAACAAGTAAGAAAGCTAAAGTCGGTCAAGCCCGACTTTGAAATACCCAGCGTCCCGACATTATGAGCGCACTATGTTTTGCTTCTCTATTTATGGGCGTGGCAGTGGGAGGGCCACATAAATTATTTCCCTACACCTTTCATTTGCCTTGGTGAACCTATGTTGCGAATTTGAAGCGTCTACGCTTATTAGTTCGGAAGTTACGAAAAATCTCCATTTGTGGGCGTGGCAGTGGGCGGGCCATATAAATTTTTTTCCTACAACTTTCATTCGCCTTGGTCAACATATGTTGCGAATTTGAAGCTTCTACGCCTTTTACTTCAGAAGTTACGATAAGCCCTTATTTGTGGGCATGGCTCACGGAGGGCGGCGTCCATTTTTTCCCAGGATATGTCCCTTTTCGTAGTTTACCAGTACACCAAATATCAATGGAATGTGTTGAGTGGTTCGCAAGTTACAAGCATTTTACTGAAAACACATTATATTCATTTGTGGGCGTGGCAGTAGGCGGATGTCTCCCATTTTTACTTAGGATCATACTCGGATCCCGATATACCTGTGTGCCAAATTTCGACTTGATTGGTCAAGCCGTTTCGGAGGAGATTCGACCACGGACGGACGGACAGACGGACGGACGGACAGACGGACGGACGGACAGACGGACATGTCTAAATCGATTCAGTTTTTGATCCTGATCATTTCTATATATATATGTCTATATCTCCGGAGCTTAGTTCACCCTGTTACAAGATTCGCACAAAACTAATATACCCCGCTTACGCTGGGTATAAAAAATTAAAATGTTTTTAAGGATGTGGTCGGGTTATTCGGGCCTGTTTTACAAACAAATATAGCTATTCATAGATGGATCCTATTGCCAGCTTATAATATAGCCAGAATACGATTTATCTCACTCTTAGTTATTATAATACTATTTTCTGCTTAAATTTTATTTACATCTTGCTCTTTAGATTTTTTTCGATGAGAAGTAAAATCCTTCTTGTTTTCATTGATTTATTTTGAAAACTTTTTTTAAATTTATTTTGTCTTTTTTGGTTGATTATACAATTTCGCTTTACTTTCCCACAGTTTGTTTGTATAGAAATGAATGGATCGCAATGTTGTTATATGTATATATGGACTGACTGTTCGTGTAATCTCGTACTAAATTTTTGTTTCGTTTTTGCAGTTGCCAAACAGCAAGTCGTTGCCTACACGCAAAAATCGCAAATCAAACATGAGAATCGCCACATTCAACTCGTGCGTGAGTATGGATTTCATCCAAGAACGAAGGCCAGCGTTGAGGACGGTGATGTGCTGCCAAAAAAATTTGAACCGTTTCCGGAGAATATGTACGGAAAACCATTGGAGGAAATAGATAACTTCATTTATGAAGAGGTACGTTTTAAGTAATATTTTATGAAATTATATAGGAACGTGTTTACATATAACGAATATATATATATATATATATATATCGATATTATATCGATATACCACTGCCATCTCTATCCAATATAATAACATAAACCGTTTCTTTTTACAGCATTTTTTAAAATTTGATTTTACTTCGGTTGCACATACGTTTCTATAGACATTCAATAGTGTTATGGCGGATTTGTTACTGGTTCCAATAGTATTTTTTCCCGAAAAACCAAAAAATTATGTGACAATTTAGGATATCGTGACGAAGAAACTTTAAATGAAACAGTAATGAACGGGCCTTAATATTTAATAAGCTTTGACATAACACAAGAATGCTTTTTGCCTTAGTTTGTGAATATATGTTATTTGGAACGGGAGAAGATATCTCACATGTGCTTCAATAGCGTCACAACGAAAAATTTGTCAAATTTGTGTTAATATAAGAAATGTGTTCACACCCTGCAGTAATTATCACTAGTGACTGATTCAATCTGTCACTAGTTCCTCCGTCACCGTCACTAGTGAACAACTGTACTCGAGTCATTGTATTCTCATATTAAAGGTATCTAACAGGCTTTAAAAAATTGGATAAATTAAATTATTGAAAATATAATTCATGAAAATTTTCGCACGAACTGTGAAAGCATTCACGAGAATTCATAATGGAAACTTTTTTTTCTCTCTTCTCACCCATAAGAATCCATAAGAATAATCCTCCAAATTTTACAATTTTCCACTTTTTCTCGCCTGCCCTGGGATTCGAACACGAGCCATCGGATTGATGATCGGACATGCTAACCAATACGCTACGGAGCCTTCTGATTCTCGTACAGCAAATTCATTTTATGAATGCTCAAGAAAATTGAACTGTGGACCTCCTCGTTGGCCATGTCTATAGAATGACAGTGGTGACGCAGGGGTCAATTTGCCCCGCATTTACTGCAGGGCAGGTCACCTTTCCACCTAATATCACACTCATACATAGTTGCATTTGCTCTCTTCGTGATACAAATCCACCTAGACTGCATTCGGCTAATTTTTATAAAGCCACAGTTTTGGATTTGGAACTTCAAAAAACTAAGAGAGAGATTGCCGGGGGTAATTCCCGGGGAATTGTTCCACACGGATTTGAAAAATTCTACCTTTCAAAGCACACTGGGAATGGAATACATACCACGTTTATACAGCGGAATGAGTGAAACCGCATCAGACCAAGACGGTTTTTCGTGCGCGTTTATACGCGCACTATTTTACTGATCTGATTCGAAACGCTTTCAAAAGCGCTTTGAAAACAGCACGTTTCACACAAAACAGGGATGTCTACTAATGCATAAAATATACCTTAACCAGGGCTGCCAGAAAATGTGTGTACAATATCACCAACCGAAAACTAAAACCGCCAAAGCGTTTTGTTCAATCCCTTGGTACAAAGTTGAATATCGAAAATTAACGGAAAATCTTCATCATTAAATCGTTTGAAAATGTTGACAGCCCTTTTCAACAAATTTTACTATAAAAAGTGTGACATAACATTTTTCGGGAGCCCCCTACCTCCTCTGTCATAAAACTGTCACAGATGAGCTGACCCTCTCCAAACGTGACATCATTTATGGACGCTCCCAAATTGTATTTCGAGACCACCATAGCAGTGGCGTAGCGAGCCCAACTGGCGCCCGGTGCATAATAGATTTTCGGCGCCCCTTCCCTCCACCACCCAACTTTAGTAGGATAAGGTCGTTATAACAATGCACAAACAACAATATTGAAAATATTATAGATACATAAATTTCATCATTTTTTAAGGAACACTTTTATTATTAGAAAAAAACAGGTAAGGCTATACATACATCATGTACGAAATGGCCGAAAGACTTCAGCATTTGGCAGATTTCGTGATATATAAACATATAAGCAGGTTAACTTAAATAAATAAAAATTTCATGGCGATTTCTTGAAATATGTTATACATGCATTTTTTACCAATTAAAAAAAATAAGAACTAAGGGCAAATTGATTTAAATCAAAACAAAAGAATTCTTAAGGCACATTTAGAGAGACCGCTTCAAGTGAGCAGTTCATTTCTGTTGCTTTTTCTTTCTTCGGATTTTCCCGAATCATCGTATTGGCATAGCCCGCCCGGTGTTCCTTCACCGCGACGTGAATGCGGCCTGAAACTCCATGTTTGTGCGTACATGGCTTGTACCGTGTGTGTCGGAGGATTTATCGATAAATTTTATGGATTTGTGCAAATGCTTGTATACTGTATTTGAGCCTTTACTCCTCGTAACACAAAGACATCGATGTCCGGGTTTATATTGGGAAACAATGTTTCGGAAACATTTTTCAACACTAGCTTCTTTACATGGGAAAGAATGAGATCAAAATAATTCTTTGCGCAACATTTTTTCCCAATCTAAGCCCGGACATCGATGTCTTTGTGTTAAGGTGTTAATGTGTTAAGGTGTTGTTTAACAATAAACAAATCCGAATGGTCAATTTTTCATTTTTTCTTTAGGATCATTTGGCGCCCCCCTACGAGTAGCGCCCGGTGCATGATAGACCCCCATGCCCCCCCCCTCGCTTCGCCACTGCACCATAGACTATCAAAAATAGCCAAAATGGCGAGAAATCGACAAATATGGCAGCCCTAACCTTAACAGCCCCGTATGTGTCGATATGAATCAGCTGATGATGATATTTCGCGAGGCACTTCGAAGCGTTTATAACAGGTTGGCTGATAAGTCCCCGGTCTAACAAAGAAAAACACATTTTTTTGTCAAAACTCGTTTTTATTATTCAACATAGTTCCCTTCAAGAGCGATACAACGATTATAACGACCTTCCAATTTTTTGATACCACTTTGGTAGTACTCCTTCGGTTTTGCCTCAAAATAGGCCTCAGTTTCGGCGATCACCTCTTCATTGCAGCCAATTTTTTTCCCTGCGAGCATCCTTTTGAGGTCTGAGAACAAGAAAAAGTCGCTGGGGGCCAGATCTGGAGAATACGGTGGGTGGGGAAGCAATTCGAAGCCTAATTCATGAATTTTTGCCATCGTTCTCAATGACTTGTGGCACGGTGCGTTGTCTTGGTGGAACAACACTTTTTTCTTCTTCATATGGGGCCGTTTTGCAGCGATTTCGACCTTCAAACGCTCCAATAACGACATATAATAGTCACTGTTGATGGTTTTTCCCTTCTCAAGATAATCGATAAAAATTATTCCATGCCCATCCCAAAAAACAGAGGCCATTACTTTGCCAGCGGACTTTTGAGTCTTTCCACGCTTCGGAGACGGTTCACCGATCGCTGTCCACTCAGCCGACTGTCGATTGGACTCAGGAGTGTAGTGATAGAGCCATGTTTCATCCATTGTCACATATCGACGCAAAAACTCGGGTGTATTGCGAGTTAACAGCTGCAAACACCGCTCAGAATCATCAACACGTTGTTGTTTTTGGTCAAATGTGAGCTCGCGCGGCACCCATTTTGCACAGAGCTTTTTCCAAATATTGATGAATGATATGACCAACACGTTCCTTCGATATCTTTAAGGCCTCTGCTATCTCGATCAACTTCATTTTACGGTCATTCAAAATCATTTTGTGAATTTTTTTGATGTTTTCGTCGGTAACCACCTCTTTCGGGCGTCCACTGCGTTCACCGTCCTCCGTGCTCATTTCACCACGCTTGAATTTTGCATACCAATCAATTATTGTTGATTTTCCTGGGGCAGAGTCCGGAAACTCATTATCAAGCCATGTTTTTGCTTCCACTGTATTTTTTCCCTTCAGAAAACAGTATTTTATCAAAAGACGAAATTCCTTTTTTCCATTTTTTTCACAATAACAAAAGTTGCTTCACAAAAGACGCTCTATCTCACAAACTAATTGACTTACAGACGTCAAATTTTGACACGAATCATTTAAAGGTTGCCACTATATAAAAATAGTATGCATTTAATACTAGCGACGCCGTCTATGTGTCAGACCGGGGACTTATCAGCCAACCTGTTACATCATTACAAGTCGATTTCACATTTTCATGTCGTTTTGAAAAAGCGACACTAGTCGATGCGGTAAAATTTTTCAGCGCGAATCAGTGACCCGTCTATATTAGCGTTTTCGCACAAATCGTTTTCACTGAAATCGGATTGAAGATGCGTATAAACGTGGTAACAGTGAAAGCTTTCCTTGCGGACAGCGCACATAAGCGGACATCTCCAATAAGCGGACGCTCTGATAAGCGGACGCGGACACATTATTTTGACATTTTTGATAGTTTTCCTTGTAAAAAAAATTTCCCATAACAGACAGAAAACAAACTTCAGTAAAAAAACGAACGCATGTAAAACCGGACATATAAGTAGGGTATAAAAACATTCAACGTGAAACAGTGGCACAGTGAAACAGAAATATTTTAATACACAATTTTGAGACGAGATAAAGATTTTTTTTTCGATTAAAAGAATTTTAAAATATTTTATTTTTTTATTTTTTGTTACTTTTTGTCTTGTTTTAGTGTGAGGAGCCACAAATCTGTTTTGTTATTAATACCCGAAAATTAACTTTAATTTTGTTATTTAATATTTTTTTCTTTAAACAAAAAGAGACTCATATATGTTCACCGGCTTATAAGTAGTGATCAATGATAATATAATATGTCGTATTTGAGTAAGTTTGGAAGTATTCGTCCAAAATTGACAATGCATTAGATACTTCAGTCTCGGAAGTTATTTTATTTTATAATATTATGTAAAATAAAGCATTTTTGTTGTACTCTCCTAAAAGCGGATATGTCCCATGGACGGACAAAAAGGCTGCGACGGTGGGTGTACGCTTATGGGAGCTTTCACTTAGTAAAGAGCTCAAGAATTTCGTGCATTCTTTCTATTAGTGGCGCTTAGAGCACTTCCTTGTTCGGTGGGGAAAAACGTTTGGGGAGAAAATTCCCGCGAAGAGAGAGAGAGCGAGAGAGAGAGAGAGAGAGAGAGAGAGGAGAGGAGGGAGGGAGGGAGAGAGAGAGAGAGAGAGAGAGAGAGAGACAAGAGAGAGAGAGAGAAAGAGAGAGGGAGAGAGAGAGGAGAGAGAGAGAGAGAAAGAGAGAGAGAGAGAGGGGGGGGAGAGAGAGAGAGAGAGAGAGAGAGAGAGAGAGAGAAAGAGAAAGAGAAAAGAAAGAAAGAGAGAGAGAGAGAGAGACAGACAGAGGAAAAGAAAGTGAGAGGAAAAGAGAGAGAGGAAAAGAGAGACAGGAAAAGAGAGACAGGAAAAGAGAGAGAGGAAAAGAGAGAGAAAGAAAGATAGAGAAGGAAAAAGAGAGAAAGAAAGAGAGAGAAAGAAAGAGAGAGAAAGAAAGAGATAAAAAGAAAGAGAGAGAAAGAAAGAGAGAGAAAGAAAGAGAGAGAAAGAAAGAGAGAGAAAGAAAGAGAGAAAGAAAGAGAGAGAAAGAAAGAGAGAGAAAGAAAGAGAGAGAAAGAAAGAGAGGTGAGCTAGAAAGTGGAAGAAAGAGAGAAAGAAAGAGAGAGAAAGAAAGAGAGAGAAAGAAAGAGAGAGAAAGAAAGAGAGAGAAAGAAAGAGAGGTGAGCTAGAAAGTGAAAAAACGAGAACGCGAGGGAGAGAGATAGAGCGAAGTGCGAGAGAGAACGGTCGAGGGAAAGCTAGCAAAGCAGGAGTGCTAGCAAGATCGAGATCGAGAGAACGTGAGAAAAAGCGAGTTTAACATTCCATTCTTAGCTCTTCGTCTCCACAAACCGAAGATATTCCTTGGATTTGTGTACTTGATATATTGAAGTCTGAAAGTATATTTAAGCATTAACATATACTAGGAGTGCTATTTGCGGTCGACTATCGACCGCTCTAGAAAAAACTTTTATTATTATCAGTACCTATTTTATTTAAAATTTGTAAATTTTTAAGAGAGAACAATTTCTTTATTCACAAAATTGTTCGTAAAAGTTTTGAAATCTTTAGGCGAATAACCCTAGTGCACAGTGGTCTCGGCTCCATATATCGTGCGGTCAAAAATAGAAAGAGAACTCGCAGAGCATTGCAATTTGGAAGGAGCAATTCTGGGTTCCAAATTAAGAAATTTTGAAAAAATCTTGGAAATCCGTCTGCTGCCACGCCCACCTCCCTTATAACGACACTTTCCAAAATTTTTATTTTTTTACCTAGGACTTTGAAACTTGATACGCGTCTTGGATGTGTTCTTCCAAAGAAAAAAAATCAATCATAATGGGGCTGACACGCCCACTTTAGTTTTTATACCTGCTCAAAATTGTATATTTTATGGCTTGCAGTTCTCACCTAGAATTTTATGAATGCTTTATATAAATTTTTAAAAAACTTAACCTTTTTTCAAAATATGAAACTTAACTGTCTTTATTTCAAGGAATAAATGGCTTCAACATTCCCACGGGAAATATATTAGTCTTCAAAAATATGGAAATTTTGAACAAATGCATCTCACTTTTGAAGTTATAACAGGTAAATAGGCAAACCTCGGCACGCAAAATCTTACTTTTTTGAAAGTAGACATATTACCGATTATTTGAGAGTAAGTGAGAATATGGGATATGCCGGGACAAATGTTGTGGACCTACGGAAAGTTTGCTTTTAAGCTAAAATTTCCAGAAATTTTCGTATGGACTTGCACACAAAAAACACAAGTTATGAATCGCGAAAAAAGTATCAAACATGTCAAAATAGTATAAAGCATACATTCTTTTTGGAAATCCATATCACAAGATTGTTCGCAAATAAAACGATCGAGTGGAATTTGAAACTGAACAAACAATATCGACTGAATAAATTAATGACAAGCCATTTTTATGTAAGAATGCTTTAACTTTTCTAGGAGAAATGTAAGTGACAGTTATATGAATAGATGAATTATTGATACTTTTGTGTAGATTGGTAATCGGTCCATCGTTACGGGTAACTAAATAGTGATTTTCGAAAGAAACCGTTTTGCATTTATGGCCTACTGTGGAACCACTGTGTAGTGTGGAGTTTCAGATATAAAAATCCGCCATTCATCACATGAGCGAACTCTGCAGGCGGGAACATACAGCTAACAGCTACTTGCTAAAATACTGATCTTAATAAAATACTCACTTTCTTGAATGTTTGTTCCTGCTATTTATTTATGGACATACAAAAGGCTAGAATTATCGGAAATTGCGTTCGCTGGAAAAAAGGGTAACAAAATACCGAACAAATTTTGAACGACTTTGAATGGATATGTTAGAAGAAGAGAGCCCGTGCCAAAGATCTTCAAAGAAAGGATTTTTGAGTTAAAAGCGGCAAATGAACTTTGTCTTTGTGGCAACATAAAGTGAAAGCATTTGTATTCTGACATGTTATTCTGCTGTAAAATGCTTAGCACCACAATAGCAACAAATAAGACTCAATGAACCAGAATTAAAAGGTTCAAATTGGCGCGGAGCTGCATTCAAAGCGCACTTGTATGAAGCATCCAAATTGTTCGTTTCGTGATCGTTTTTACTTATTTACTTTTCAGCTTCACTTTTCGACATATTTTTGCGATTTTCGTCTTTACGTCTTTCCACATAGTGTCGAGGGTATATTACGTTTGTGTGGTTGTGTGTAACACCCAGAACAAGTCGAGGTAGAGCATACAAAATGTATATAGAAATGATCAGCGTCACCAGGATAATCGATTTAGGCATGTCCGTCCGTCTATCCGTACAGTTATCTTATCGAAGGAGTTGAGATATGTTGACAAAATTTGGTATGCGTGCTCACGGCGACATAAATAAAGAAAAACCGATCTGATACTCTGTCGAGTTTTCGACATTTTCGACATGTCGAATAGCTACGGTAGACTACCGAACCAAATTGGAGTAGACTACAAAAAAGTGTCGAAAACTCGTAAAAATTTACCTGCATCAATTGCAATAAAAACAAAGATTTTTGTGTGAAAAATATATGAATTTTAATTTTCTTTTTGGGTCATTTATCATTTATTTTAGTCATTTATGTTTAAAAAATTTAACTTTTATAAGATGACTATGAATTTGATTCATTCAAAGAGCTGAGCCTTGGTCATCACTAGAGCTTGTCAAAAATGTTAAAATGTTAAAACAAAAATTTTTAACAATTTTTGGTAGATTTTTGAAATAACAACAATTTTAGCGATTTTTGAATTTTTAACATTTTTCCTCATGTTCGTTCTAAGTTTTTTTTTTTTTTTAATTTCATGCAATTTCTGTTCCCAATATATTGTGTCGAAATTTCAGACGGAACGTGTTTCAGATCGAAACACTGGATTCGCCATAAAAATTTTGACATCCGAAACACTTCGAAACTACGTGTTTCAGATCGAAACAAGTAGCGAAACAAGTAAAAATTGCTATCACCTCTAATTTTTTCGATGTTTATCGGGAAAAGAAGTAAAGAGCAAAAGAAAAATGTTGATACATGCGATCTAAATTCATTCATATTCTGACATTTACTCACACTTCTATTCCATTTTCAAATTAGGCAAGAAAGACTATTTGAAAGCAGGTTGAAAAAAAGAAGAAGAAGAAAATGAGGAAGAAAACGAAACACGAATGACTTCATCTGAACGAGTAGTTTCGCATTGAGGCCTTTTACACTAGTCAATTGTTGACCGTCAATTCCTATCGATATTCCCTTTTGGAGTTGCATTCGCTTTAACACTTACTCGAAAGAATTGATCGTCAATTCTTACTTTGTATGCCTTTTGTGACATTTTCCTCTTCCACACAGGGGTGATATTTTATAAAATAAAAGAAAAATAAGTTATGTATCTCTTATTTAGGGTTGATAGCAGAAACAAATACAGCACTACCTGTTTTGTTTTAAATAATTTAATTATTGATGCCAAGGAGTATTTTAAAATATTTGAACTAATGCTAGTCTTTTTGAAAAAGAAAATTTTTAGTGAGTAGCTGTTAAATTGTTCTGTTTGAAAATATATTCTATATACAATTTGTAGGAGCAAACTATCTAGGCGCTGTTCATATTGTTAAAAGAATAAAGGCTAAACTCCATAAACGACGTTTTAGGCGAAAGAAATGTAGCTGCTTCGATTTAAATACATTTCAATACATTGATTCAATGGAAGCCGCACAAATATTTTCTCCTCTGCCCCGTATACTACAACAACCGTCCTTTCCGTCGTTAATGGAGTTTTGCCTTAAATTTTAATTTAACAATTTTTCCAACATTTTTCATCATTTTTTCTTAACATTTTAACAACAATTTTCAGGTTTTCATTTAACACTTTTGACAAGCTCTAGTCATCACTTATTTCGATGTCATCAAACTCTTCCTCTATTATTTCGTCATTTGAGCGTAAATTCCCAATTTTCCAATTCCTTTCTTATATTTCTCTTATATATTCTCTATACTTGTTCGCATTCTTTGCATGATGCGAGTGTCACAAGCGGCCTTTACACATTCACGTTTATTTGCAGTCATTCGGGGCGTGATTAAAAAAATTACCGTCTAAATACACAAAATGCATGTATAACATGCAGAAACGCTAAGAAATTAATAGTTTTTGAAATTTCTCTGCATGATGCAATGCTTGCAGACAAACATGAACGTGTTAAGGCCGCGATAAAATAAATTGATTGTTTCACTTGACGAACATGAATTCATACTTCATTTCTGTGTATTTTGGGAAAATGCAAGCTGGAGAACGTGTGTCGATAGATTCAATATTTGAAGCGAGTAAGAACGATATAATGAGTCGTTCTTTAAATTCTTGGACGATTAAGAGTTTTCGACATGATCCAGGTTTTCGACATGTAGAACAGTATTTTACAGTTTTCGACGTAGACGACATACAAGTTCCACAAATTCTTGTCGAATGCCAACCCAGACCTTCGCCTAAGTCAGTTCTACGGAATAGCCTAACTTAGGGGTCGTCCATATATTACGTGATCATATAGGGGGCAGGAGGGGGTCTCGCGAATGATAACGCTTGACGATGAGGGGGAGGAGGTGTCAATCCGCAATGATCACGTCATCATCTCTGTCTTAAAAAAAAAAAAACACTATAAAACTATATTTTGAAGAAATTAATTTCTATTTACTTGTGAAATAATAAAGAGCTCAAAGATGATGTCAAACGAGGGGGAGGAGGTTCTGGACGATGACAATTGATGATAAGGGGGGGACGGGGTCTAAAATGGTCAAAAACATGCTGACGTAATATATGGACGGCCCCTTAGCCGTGACTGAACGAAATTGTACTTTTTTTTTGCTAATAAAAATAAGTTCTGATAAATTGCGTTCAACACAAAATATATTGAAGCTATTCTTCGATCTATAGATCAAATCAGCCGATTCATTTAGTTAACCTACGAATCATTGAGTCAAGACAAAGTGATCCAAAGTGATTAGAACTTGAAAGTCCTGCTATTTTAATACACAATTGCAAATATTAGATGAGCAGCTACTTTTACTCTATTCGTCTGTCGAGTTCTAAAGTTTCCTTTCGTAACAAATATGCATTTGAATAAGTCAGTCCAACAACTTATGGCTCTAAACTAACTGGAAAATGAAAATCCCATAATTGCCACCTTTCAGGCATTAATTCTTTTTGCTTGCTGGTAAAAAGTAAATAAAAAAAGGACGGGCGCATTTAAAGGAGGAAAAAATCTTGAATAAGATTATCTCTCGCGATTTGCAGACCACTAACTTGGCAATAAAGCTTTTTCTTTTCCTTTTTTCCTTTTTCCTTTTTCTTTCTTTATTTAGCCTTTTTTTATTCACGACCTTCGTTCACTTATACTAATCATAGAGTTGTGAAGCTGACGAGGTAAGAGCTGATGGTAGGAGCGCGACAAATATGCTCGAATGCTTATGACGGCTCAGACCACGTGATGAATTCAAGATTGAAGTGCGAAAAAAGCGAATAATTACGTGGGCGGGCAGGCATAATATGTACCTAAATATCCGAAGGGTGTAGTGTAACAAACTAAAGTTAATAGGCAGCAATGTGCGACGGCATCATCATTCTCATCGTCAAAGGCTCTACAAAAAGCAAATCATACACTTCGATGTGGTCTCGTTTAAATGCGATCATTTGTGACCTCCTTGGGCTCGCCCAGTGCTCTTTTGGCACACAGCCGTTGGTACCCAGATATCCTCGTATAAAGGAATGTGTCGTCCAGTGGCCGGTTAAGCTGAACGGAATCGTGCCGAACTGAAGTGAGGTGAAATGAGCTGCGCTGAACTGAACTGAAATTCTTCGTAAATATGTATATGTTTAATCTTTCAAACTCATTTATTCCGCTCTGGTTTCTTGCATGTAGGTACCTACGAGTTTTTGACCTGTTACCCGTTGAGCTAATTTTATATATTGATTTATGGTCACAGGAAGCTCGCCGCAATAAAAGCCAAATTTCTGGTGGCCATTATTGCGGAAACACAGGCACCACAAGTACGACTAAAACGGCAATAATCGCATCCAACGGTTGGTTGGTTGGCTGCTTGGTCAGTGAGGCAGTCAGAGAGTCAGTTAGTCAGTCAATCGGTCAATCGGGTATTCAGTGGGGCATTCAATTATTTTTATACATAGTGATTATTTATTTATTGATCAATGCTGATTCCCTTACAAATGCGTCAAATGCTTTGAATACGTTCAAAAATTACGGGGTTTGACGCTCGAACTATGCCATGAAATTGAAAGTTTGAACATTTTTATACATGGACGAGTTATTGAATTTTTTTTTAGCATGAGAAAGGCATACATATCTTGAACATTCTAATTTAATTTTTGACTATAAATTTTTCCTCAATACGCAGTTTAGTAAGGAAAATTAACAGAAAATGTCCATCATTAAATTGTTTGAATGTTTTGACAGCTGTTTTCAACAAGTTTTAATGGCTTTTGCCATTAACTTTCTTCAAAAATACCAGGGATTGAAAATAGGAGTTATCAATTAATTTTTTGAGGTAAAAAGGCAGATAGAAAAAAAATTCGGAGGACGAAAAGGTAATGCTACCAAAACCCTTTTGTGATAATCGAATTTGTCCGATATTTTTGCCCGAAAAATATCAGACAAAATTTAACTTTTATAATTTGCCCGAAAAAATAAAAGGCAAGTTTTAACTTTTTATTTTTTGTTCAATATATTATAGAGAAAAAATAACTTATAATTTCGGCTTTTTATCAGAAAATGAATAACAAGTACGGTCCCCGAAAAATACAAATTTTAACTAACATCATAGGCCAACATATGCCAAGTCAAGAAGAATTTTTGTCGCAAACTGCGTACGGCTAAAAGAAATTAACTATTTTTTAATTTTTTGAATAAAAAAAGAATTTACAGAATTTTGGATAAGTTGACTTGCAATATTTTTTGAAAATGCCCACAGTGCCTCGTTCCATAGACAAAAATCCAAAAAAAAAATTGTTTTAATATATTGATGAAATATATATTTTCGGAAAGATAATAAAACAACTAATAGAATTATAGAAAAATATTAATGGATTGACTCTTTATATCACCACTAGAGGGCGCTCAACTAAGACGATTTTAAGCAAAACTGCTTTAACAAAATAATTCGCTCAAGTCGATTCACTAAAAATAATGTCAAAAATTTATTTTTTCGTGAAATTACTTCAAATTTAATTTTTTGACTTCTTCAATATATTATATAAGTAATAAATAAAAATATACCTTATGGCCAAGCGGCTTAATGTCATTTTGTTTTTTTGCTTTAAAAAACACAAATTATTGGTTGTATATTCAAAAATTACAAAACTTTATTGTAGTAAAAAAAAAAATACGGAAAAGCGGTTTTTTTTTTATTCCTATTTTTAATACCTTATATATTCCTCTAATAAGTTATGAAAAAATCAGACTTTTATCGAACCAACAAATAAAGAAAAAGTTAGATTTTAAAAATGTATATTTTCATGATTTATACTAAAGTTTTCTCTGTAAATAAACATTATTAAATGCAGCCAAAAAGTATGCTTTTCAATATTTATGAAATGTACATACATTTATAAGTCTTTACCTTCGTTGTTTTTCGTTGCAATTTTAGAAAAATATGGCTGATTATTGAGCCTTAAGTCCTTGTTTTATCTCTCGTTTTTTTAACAGAACTGTCTGCGAAAAGACTTAAGGGGCGAACGT
This sequence comes from Chlorops oryzae, assembly GCA_020466095.1. Classification (NCBI taxonomy): domain Eukaryota; kingdom Metazoa; phylum Arthropoda; class Insecta; order Diptera; family Chloropidae; genus Chlorops; species Chlorops oryzae. Next base: position 60,294,670 of record CM035806.1, on the reverse strand, counting down.
GAAAACAGTAATAAAAATCTTACGAAATTAATGGAGGAAATATTATTTTTTGATAAGATCGCATATGTATATACTCTTACCCCAATTTTTAAGAAATTTTTGGCAAAATATCCATTTTTATAGCCAAAAATAACTTTGGGTGGTATGGGCGGTGGGTGGTGGGTGGGGTCAATTTTGATGAAACTTAGAAATTTTCTTAATTAAGCCATATTAGGGACTTGTACCAAATTTCATTGCCCTACGACACTTCTTTCTATTTATGTCCATCGAATGTATGGGATCGAAGCACTGTGCTGCGTGCTGAGGCTTCGGAAAGAATATTTGCGCGTTATTTATAGGCTTTAGGAAAGTGAGAAAATGAAGGCTTTAAGTGAATTGATTTTCCAGGAAGACGTTTAAATCTGAAAGGCGATTTCTTAGCGATGAGAGACACTTCAACTTTTTCACTCTGCCGCAGATGGAAAAAAGCCGGTTTTTTTTAAATTGTGTGGTACACAAAAAGTTTGTGTAGATTCTATTTTTTTTTCATGATCCTTAATTCTGGTTTGACTTCACAGGTAGCGGCAAGCGGTAAGAATAAATGCAAGCTACAGCTTTTCCAGGAATAACATGGCTCTACTATTACCACCCTGACCTGAAAGCCTACTTAGTGGAAACATCACTACACTGTCCATAATCTGCCGTCAAGCAGAAAAAAAGTGTGCCCTAAGCAAGTGCGAAAACTTTTATCGAGAATATATTTTTTTTTTTTTGTTGAATTGCTGCCTTGAAGTTTCAGGTTTATGTGGCTTCTTCTTTTACAGATTTTGGCTTTACAAAGCTCCAAGAGAATTTGTTAACTTTCCACCGGAACTTTTTTTCCCATACAAATGAACTTCAAAAATACACAAATACACAAGCCAAACTGCGGCAATTCAATTCAAACAGTTGCCAGAAAAAAAATCACCAACATTGGAATTATAGTTTTGAACTATTTCCACACATGCGACATGCAATGGGCAACATTAAAATAAATCCCAATTGTGGATACTTAACAATATGTATATGTGTACATATAAATATATGTATATACTGTATAAAATTAAAGAGCCGCAATGACGTTGCACTTTCATGAGGCAGCGTGGAACACACATGCCAGTGCACAGAAATCGCAATCGAGATAAAAAGGACAAACAAACAACAAATAATAATAAAACAAAAACAAAAACAAAAACAAAAACAAAAAGGGGGTATGAACTAAAAAAAAAATCTATTTAAAAGAGAAAGGAAAAAGTTGAGAAAAATAATAAAAGAAAAAGGAGAAATATACATAGGGAAAATGCAGAAACCGTTACAATTAAAAGCACGCAAAGCAGCTTTCGAAGCAGTGGAGAGAGCGTTTCGAATAGGGCAACAGAATTGTACGCGACATGGCCTTCAACTTTTGCGTTGGCCCGAATTAACTGTTCCATGCGCTAACCAAACCGCAGAGTGGGGCAAAGGAAAAACACGATAAACATTAACAAATAAAAGGAAACGGGGGACCAAAATAATAATGAAAACAAAATGAAATCAAAGTGAATTTTTGTTTTTTGGCGACTGAGCCGCATGAGGAGCGCGCACACACACACACAGACACAAATATACGAAAGAAATTTGTATATAATATCAAAGAGAAATCCGAAGCAAACAATTTTGACGAATGCCATAAAAACGTTATCTACACTCTTAAGCTGTGGGATTTTACCCAAAAAAAACGGAAAAAACATATATATAAAAAACACAAGTAAGAAAGCTTCAGTCCGTCAAGTCCGACTTTGATATACCCGGCTTCCCGACAATATTGACGCACTATACTTTGCTTTTCTATACGCAATTTACAAAAAATTAATGTTTTTGGGCGTGTCAGTGGGCAGACCACGCATATTTTTCCCATTGAGTCCTTATACATCGTTGTTAATCTATATTTGAATTCACCAAAATTTTCGAATTGCATACTTTTAGGGCTTGCATTAAATATCTGTGGTTGCACTGTTTATAACAGAATCGGATGATAGATTAACCCATAAAATGGGTTAATCGTATTCTCCCAGTGAAGCTGATTATTTCTGTACACATTTCGAATGTTCTATTTCGAGTATTTCTGGACGTTAAACACGTACGTGTCAAGGATCGATATAAAGTGTTTTGTGTATTAAAAACGAATTCGGGTCCGATAATAAAGTTAATTCATTATAATTACGGACCAACATCCTTTGATCTCTTTTATGGAGTTTTTATTAACGGATAATAGGCTTGGATAAAAACGTGAGAATGATCTTTAGAAAAATCGGAAACGCTGGTAAGTTATTTATAAAATACAAGTACAAAAGCAATATTTCCTTGGGGCCGCAGTATGCCGACTTCTTCTATGGATTTATTTCCTGAACCTGAAACGTTTTTTTCCAAATTTGAAGTTCATAGATTCAGCTCCTGGAGACAACATCTGATGACAGATATTGCATTTTTTCGCAATTTTACTTTAACCATCTGATCGATATTCCACAAATGGAGCATTCCACAGAAAATGATACTTTTCTCCCGTACAAACAGGCAAAACCTAATATAATTACTCAAAAATTTTGGAAAGGGCACCTTATATCCTGTTAAGTATCTTAATATGAGTACATTAAAACAATCTTTTCATCCAATTAAACACTTAAACATAAAAAATATCATGAATAGTATTTGTCCCGTTCGTGGAATGCTCCAAATATGTATTAATTTGATTCGCGATGTTCAAAGTTTCTCAAAATTGACCTCATTTGCGAAATATGTTATTTTCCATAAACATGTGCCCTTCCGACATCCAGTGCATCAATTGTATTTTTGGTTTATTGCTACCTAATTGCAAAACCCCATGATGGTAGGTATTCTTAGTTAAATTTAACAGTTCTCTTAATTTACTAAATGAAGTTAAATTCATGCAAACTCAACTAGTAAAGTAGGTCGATAATTGATAAAATTTTGCTATTTTAGGTTTGAATATTTTTATACCCGCCACAATCTGTGTCGAGGGTATACTGCTTTTGTGCACGGAGAAAAATAAGTGCCCGAAATATTATTGTAACCAATTACATCTCAATTTTATAAATACATATAATTGTGTCTAATTACTTATATAATTACATTAAAATTTATCATGTATATATCTGATTACTTCTAAAATTTAAAGCATTGGTGTAGTTATATATGTGATTGTATTTATTTTACAGCTTGTTCGTATACTTCTCAAATGGTTTATAATTTCGATCGTATATAACCTGATTGAATTTTCAAAAACCTTAGGCACTCCAAGGGGCAGGTGGACCACAAATATGACGTGGTGAAATATATTCCGCCCAATCGTGCAGAATGCCCCTTTCTTTATTATTATATAGAACGTATTATAAAATTTCAGGGGATTACAAATTTAATTTGACGCAACTATGTATATCGTTACCTTAATGTAGAAAGGCCCAACTAACAATTCTTCCAAAATTCACATTTTTGCATATTGCGATATAGCGCCCCCAAATACACAATGACAAAAAAATTAAAGTTGTAAGATCAAAAATAACGGATATAAAATCATTTAAACAAAAAGCCCTAACCTCACTTCTATTGTGGTAGCTAAATTTCACAATTTTGACCCCTTTAGTTGAACTTTGGAACAGAGCTTACTTCTGTGCCCAAAATTGGAAAAACTAAAAAGCTGCCACGCCTACTTTTTGCTCCACGTCCCTCGAAGTGAATAAATAGAGCACTTATGAACCCCCTGAAAATCGTATGAAAATTTCAAAAATACTGGTGAATGTAATTTGTAAAATTTCAATGTGTTTTTAACAAAAAAAGAAGAAAAACCGGCTTAGCGTTACCAAAGAATAAAATGTAAGATAAAAAAAAAACACCCAAATTCATCGCATAAAATTACCCCCAATCTCATCGGTTTGATACGAAGATTTACGTGCATTTTGGTAAATTTTCGCTGTTAATACGTTGAGTGCCCTTTGATATGACTTTTCGTAATTCATTTATTGCAAAACCGACATAAATACCGAATATGAGCTATTTCCTCAAAGATCGAAGCATTTGATGGAAGACATCACTCCTGCTTGTCTTAAAGGAAAAAAATTCTAATCACAAAAAAAACATTGGATCATTTACAACATTTAAAAAAATTTATGCCTCATAACTGCGCTCATTTTTATCAAAGAGTATAGATCAGGCATCTCCAAAATGGGAAAGGCATTTGTGTTAGTGAGCAAGAGAGCGAATACGCTGAAAAAAATGTTAACACTAATTGCGTGCGCTCAATAAAATTTTGAGTTTCCATAACTTGTTAGTAAAAAATAAAATAGTTTTCATAAATCAATGAAATATAAGACTACTAGTGTGGAAAAACTTAACAAATAACAAATATTCGGCTATATAAAGGTGTCATGTTCAATGCATTTTTCAATGTCTACCACACCGCCACAATTTCTTATCAAAAGAATACTTTTTAAATGTTTTGCGCTTAGTTTGTTGCGCTGCTTTGAACAAATGTATTTCAAATCTGAAAATATTTGTTCACAAAAAAAAATTAGATGGGAAAAACGATAAAAGCCTTAAAGAGATTTCTCAAAAGCAATTGGAATCATAATAATGTATAATTGCATTCCATTTTGATAAAATATTTTTTTAGTGTTTTAAAAAAAAAAGTTGCGCAAATCCGCTCGAAGTGTTTTCGTCGGGCGATTGCTACCGACTAAAGAAAGAGCGTAAGGCATACGTGTGAAGTGAGCGAGAAAAATTTTTCTATGGCGTGGAGGTCTCTGCTTTGGAGGCTCTTTATATCTATACTCTTTGATCGAGTTAAGCCAATGCGTCGAATCAAACGCCCAAACACGCAATCGAGCATGTTGCAGCTCGGTAGCTAATAACCACCGCGTATCATTAGAAACCTTAAGAGATTCGAATCGCTACTTTGGAGGCTCTTTATATCTATACTCTTTGCATAAAGCCCTAACTTACAATTACTTTTAGGAAATTCACACTCAAGAAGTCCTACATATATGACATAACTTTATAAAAAAAACAAGAATTAAAATTTTTCTATGTATAATATAATGTATAATTTTTCATTTCTTAATTTTTGTGGTTTGAAATAAGTTTTTTCTCTCTCCTGTAAAATTCTTAATTTGTTAGTTAGTGTCTTTCTACATTAAGGTAACTATATTTAATTGCATTTATTTGTATGTATATCATTCGATACAATTGCATATATGTATAATTGCAGGTAATGAAAAATATTATTGGACGTAATTATGAAAATATAATTACATCATACCCAACTACATATGTAACGCCTGCAAAATATAATTGGTAATGTGATACTTTTTCTCTGCGTGTGTGGTTGTGTGTAACACACAGACCAGTCGAGATAGACCATACAAAGTATATATGGAAATGATCAGCGTTACCAGGAGAATCGATTTAGCCATGTGCGTCCGTCTGTCTGTTTGTATACAGGTTTTTTTTATCGAAGGAGTTGAGCTATCTTAAGAAAACGTGGTATACGTGCCCACGGGGACATTAGTAAGAACAAGCTCGAGAATGGAACGAAGCCGTTTGCGTTTCTGAGACATTTCTGATTATTGAACCACTCTTCACAAAACTTATGCTTCAAGTGGCTTAATAATTCATAGGAATACAAAACAACGTGAAATTAAACAGAATTGCACATGAACTATGTATGTATGTATCAGCGTTGCCAGACGTCCCGCATTTTGCGGGATGTCCCGCTTTTTGGCCTAAAATTATAATGTCCCGCCGGGACATGAAAAATCCCGCTTTTTTTCAAATATATGGAAACTAACTTTTAGTTTGTTAAAGATAAAAAAGAAATCTTAGATTCGGTGAAAGGGTCAGAAAAGTACAAATAAATTTGAAATAATCTACTAATGTAACAAAATGTAAGAAATTTAAAAATAATTTACTAACGTAACAAAATGTTTAAAATCTTTGAATGCGAGCAATAAAGCCATAGAAAGAAAAAGTAATTCTGAATATACATAATTAATACTTTGTTAAGGGGTTTTTGTTGGAATTCCACATTTGTTGTCTCGCGAAAGTAAATTTAAATTTGTCCCGCAATTGCTTGTGAAATCCCGCATTTTTTGGATAAATTTTTAAAAAATCCCGCTTTTTAAGAAAATTCATCTGGCAACGCTGGTATGTATACACATTAGGGTAGTTTTTCGAAATACGTTTTTTCGAGTTTTATAGGTGATCACGTCCAAGATTGTTCCTTTTGGAGTAAAACTGAAATGCCCAAAATTTAAACCCAATCCAATAATTCCTTGCCGTGCCTAAGGGGGCCCAAAGTTGAGAAATTTTGGGTTTTTCGCCGAAATTTTGCATCATGTACCTCCTAGTGGGGTACCATACATCTCCCATAACAACAAAAAAGTTCCCTTTCTAATTCGACTAGTTTATAACCTTCGTAAAAAGTACAAAATTTCAAAAATCGGTGGAAAAACAACAAAGATATTGGGGGTCGGCGTGAAAAAGCTTTAACTAAAAACGAGGTTTAGAGTTTTTTCGCTTTTCTAAAAAAAAAAACTCAATTTTCAATACTTCATTGTTGTTTTTGTGGTATAAAATTTTGGGCATTATCTTTTGCAATAAAATTATCTTTCGATTGGATCTAACAACAGTAAAATCGCGTTATATATAATACAGTTATGGTCAAAAAACTTCGAGTTTGTTGCGTTTTTCGTTGATCTGAGGTAATAGGTCTCAACGAACAAAAAAAAAAAAAAAAAAAAAAAAAACCAAAGATATTGAAACTGTCAACAAATCAGAGGAATACATTTCTTTTTATCATAAAATCCTGAATTGAACAGAATCATTTCATATATGCGGACGGTATGACAATTTTTGTAACATGTTTTTTTATTTTTTTGTCGGTTTTGGCTTTTTATCCCCGACACACTCTGTGTCGAGGGTATATTGCGTTTGTGTGGTTGTGTGTAACACCCAGAACCAGTTGAGATAGACTTAACAAAATATATATAGAAATGATCAGCGTCGCCAGGAGATTCGATTTAGCCATGTCCGTCTGTCCGTCTGTTTGTATACAGTTTTCTTATCGAAGGAGTTGAGCTATCTTGATGAAATTTGATATGCGTACTCACAAGCACATGAGTAAGAACAAGTTCGAGTATGGACCCGATCGGACCATTTTTAGAGGTACCTCCAGTACAAGGATCTGTTACGAAAATCACAAAAACTGCTCTTAAATCGAAGTTTTTCAAGATATTTTGATGAAATTTTATAGTTGAACATATTTGAAGTCAAGTTATTCAATTTCAAATAATTGAAAAAGTGGGCGTGGCCGAAGGGCGTTTTTCGAAAATTGCGTCCTGCACCCGAATTTCAAATGGGACTTGAACGAAATTGCTTCCTTTGTAGCCATAAACATCCTTACAAAAACTTTTCTTGATCGGTCCATTATTAAGGGTACCTCCAGTACTAGGGTCTGTCACAAAAATCTCAAAACTGCCCCAAAATCGGATTTTTTTGAGATATTCGACTGAAACTTAGAATTTGAGCGTATATTAAGGCCTCCGATTAGAAAACAAAAAAATTGGAAAAGTGGGCGTGGCAAAAGGGTGGTTTTCATAAAGAAATTCAACAAAAGTCGGTATATGGGGCCCTTAATGGCCTTAAACACCTCTTGATATTAAAAATTATTTGAACACGTGTTCTGTGTCGGGTATTTTATTGTCAGGCTCGCCTGACTATAACACCCTTACTTGTTTTGTTTGACAGTGTTTTCTGAAAAAAAAAAAAAAGTCCAAAGAAGCTAAAAGTTATTTCCCGCAATCTGAAAGATTATAAAATAAGGCTTCTAAAATGGTAAATACTTAGTATTGTAATCGGTTAACGGGGAAGAAAGTTACAATGCTTTGAAGTTGGAGAAAAAATAAGACTTGCTGAAATTGATATTATTAGAACGTATACTAGCTTTGGCCCTAGTGAAGCATTGTTTTGTCATCATTAGCCTTGGGGATAAAGGTTTGAAACATTAAGGCACCATTTTTTTGATACAGTTTATGCGAAAAAGTACGACTTTTGACAGATATGGTTAATTTTTTTTTTGAAAACAAACTCTCTTGTCGTCTTGGGAAACTACAAGATGCAATGAGTTGTTAACACCCGGCTATACGGTATACATTCTAATAATATCAATTTCAGCAAGTCTTATTTTTTCTCCAACCTCAAAGCGTTGTAACTTTCTTCATCGACAGTCATCGATAGTCTCACAAAAACATCAAATAGTCTTTTTACACTAGTCAAATATCAGAAGCAGGAGCAACAATAACTGAGGCCCGAAATCGATTGTTGACTAATCGACTGTCAAAACTTTTATTTTTGAATTCCTGGCTCCAGCTTGAAAGCACTTTTAAATAAAACTACCAGTTTTCCCTTTCTAATTATATTGTAATTGGCTCCAATTAATAATGCAATCGGGGCAAGGCTCCAATCACATATGTAATTGGTTCGAATTATATTTCGGGCACTTATTTCTCTCCGTGCGTTTATTTTCGCCATTCGCTATAGAGTTCACAATGCTTGCAAAATCATTGGTCGTTATATCGAACATTCCTTATATCGGCATTCGTAATACTGGAGCACCACTGTATTCTCAAATGTGGCCCTTAAAAACTCAAACTGAAATTATAAAGAATTGACCTTGATGTATGGCTTGCCATTCCTGGAAAAAAATCAATGACCGCAAATTTCCTTCCGTCACTAGCAAATTCCTGAACAAACAAAAACATAAATTCGATACAAGCGCCTCACAGTGGGATTTCAGCGGCAGAAATAGGATTTTTTGACCATCCTAATTGTATGATTTGTCGATTTAATCTAACAGAGAAACCTCTAGATAAAAATAATTCAAAACTGTTTTTTCAAAAATAATTTTTATATAAAAATTTAAGCTAAAGATAGAAAATGTTTTTTCTTCGAAAAATTTAAAAAAAAAAATTTCAAATTGGTTCCTAATTTTTTCGGATTAAATCTACTACTGTTGCTATAAAGGTAATTTTTTATTAAAATTTAGAGTTTGATTTTTAAAAGGAAATAAAAATTGTGGCATTTTATTGAATATCGAAGAGGAGGTGGGCTATCAAAAATTCTACCTCGAAAATGACGCCTTTCCTTTTTTCAATGGACAAAAAGTTTATATGCTTTGTCGTGCTTTGTCTTCTAGATGATAAAAAATAAAAGTCTGGAGTCTGTTCTAACGATCTATGAAAAAAAATTTACCGCCCACTTACGATTGTCTCGATAAAGTCCATTTTTATGTTAAAAACCACCGGGAAAATGTCTGGATATTAAGAAAAAATGCATTGCATATGTTAAGGATGATCAGTATTCATTAACGCTTTATTATAATTTCTGATGGCAATTTTTATAAGAAATTAAGAACTAACTAAGAAATTACAAAAACAAAACATTATATTAAAAATTTTGTTTACGAATGTGAGAACATACGAAACTATGATGCCATTTATACTGAAAAGGCAGTTATCCAGTGGAAGTACCCCTAGGGACTGTCAGATTTTTTATATATATTCGTTTTTGAGTATAAACAACATTCTGACAAAGTTTCATTAAAATCGGTTGAGTTTTAGATGTAGCTGCCATACAAAACTGCATGTAGGGGTCTATGGGGGGTACCCGAAGGGGTGAACCGATTTCGATAAATTTTAGTTTATATCTTGATGACCTCAATTTACATCCGCATACCAATTTTCATTGTGATAGGACTATTCCTTCTATTTTTTGCCGCACGATGTATGGAGAAATCCCACTGTGCGCCTTAACCGTATAACGACAAAAAAAAAAAAATATATATATATATATATATATTATATATATATATCCAAAGTGAGTAAGTGGGAAAGCGTTAAAATAACAAGCGGTGAAATGCAAATTTTAAAGCGCAAAACTGTAGACCTTTTAACCTTCCGAAAATCGGCACATTCCAAAGTAAATATTGATTTGCATTTCATGAAAGCAGTCAACAGTTTTAGGCACACAATTAAGCAAAATTGTTGCAACGTCACGCTTTCGCTGCCATTTTGCATGTGGAAGTGCGAAACATTTTGGAGGAACCTACAAAAGGGCGACTTGAACGCCATTTTAGCATTCGCTGTGACCGTTGTCGGTGCTTTTTCTTCTCTCACTTTTGTCTTCTTTTAAATAAACGCAAATGTATTCGTTTTTTTGTGTTTGTGTTGGCTTTAATGCAGTTTCCGGTTCACTGTCTGTTTTCGTTATTTTTTCTCTGCTTTTTTATTATCAATTTTTTTTTCTTGGCCTTTGCCTTTGCCTTTTTGGTCAACTCAGCGAAAATTGCAACCAAAATGGCGTACTCAGCGCAAGCAACAAAAATAGAAATATAAACAAGTAAGAAAGCTAAAGTCGGTCAAGCCCGACTTTGAAATACCCAGCGTCCCGACATTATGAGCGCACTATGATTTGCTTCTCTATTTGAGGGCGTGGCAGTGGGAGGGCAACATATATTATTTCCCTACACCTTTCATTCGCCTTGGTGAACCTATGTTGCGAATTTGAAGCTTCT
>CM035806.1:60164290-60269290 GCA_020466095.1 Chlorops oryzae | reverse complement strand
GAATTACCCCCGGCAATCTCTCTCTTTTTTTTGAAGTTCCAAATCCAAAACTGTGGCTTTATAAAAATTAGCCGAATGCAGTCTAGGTGGATTTGTATCACGAAGAGAGCAAATGCAACTATGTATGAGTGTGATATTAGGTGGAAAGGTGACCTGCCCTGCAGTAAATGCGGGGCAAATTGACCCCTGCGTCACCACTGTCATTCTATTCTTGAGCATTCATAAAATGAATTTGCTGTACGAGAATCAGAAGGCTCCGTAGCGTAATGGTTAGCATGTCCGATCATCAATCCGAAGGCTCGTGTTCGAATCCCAGGGCAGGCGAGAAAAAGTGGAAAATTGTAAAATTCTGAGGATTATTCTTATAAATTCTTATGGGTGAGAAGAGAGAAAAAAAAGTTTCCATTCTGAATTCTCGTGAATGCTTTCACAGTTCGTGCGAAAATTTTCATGAATTATATTTTCAATAATTTAATTTTTCCAATTTTTTCGGAAAAAAAATTTTTTTTAAAGCCTGTTAGATACCTTTAATATGAGAATACAATGACTCGAGTACAGTTGGTCACTAGTGACGGTGACGGAGGAACTAGTGACAGATTGAATCAGTCACTAGTGATAATTACTGCAGGGTGTGAACACATTTCTTATATTAACACAAATTTGACAAATTTTTCGTTGTGACGCTATTAAAGCTTATGTGAGATATCTTCTCCCGTTCCAAATAACATATATTCACAAACTAAAGCAAAAAGCATTCTTGTGTTATGTCAAAGTTTATTAAATATTAAGGCCCGTTCATTACTGTTTCCGTTACAGTTTCTTCGTCACGATATCCTAAATTGTCACATAATTTTTTGGTTTTTCGGAATAAAATACTATTGGAACCAGTAACAAATCCGCCATAAGGCTATTGAATGTCTATAGAAACGTATGTGCAACCGAAGTAAAACCAAATTTAAAAAATGCTGTAAAAAGAAACGGATTATGTTCTTATATTGGCTAGAGATGACAGTGGTATATCGATATAATATCGATATATATATATATTCGTTATATATAAACACGTTCCTATATAATTTCATAAAATATTACTTAAAACGTACCTCTTCATAAATGAAGTTATCTATTTTCCTCCAATGGTTTTCCGTACATATTCTCCGGAAACGGTTCAAATTTTTTTGGCAGCACATCACCGTCCTCAACGCTGGCCTTCGTTCTTGGATGAAATCCATACTCACGCACGAGTTGAATGTGGCGATTCTCATGTTTGATTTGCGATTTTTGCGTGTAGGCAACGACTTGCTGTTTGGCAACTGCAAAAACGAAACAAAAATTTAGTACGAGATTACACGAACAGTCAGTCCATATATACATATAACAACATTGCGATCCATTCATTTCAATACAAACAAACTGTGGGAAAGTAAAGCGAAATTGTATAATCAACCAAAAAAGACAAAATAAATTTAAAAAAGTTTTCAAAATAAATCAAAGAAAATAAGAAGGATTTTACTTCTCATCGAAAAAAATCTTAAGAGGAAGATGTAAATAAACTTTAAGCAGAAAATAGTATTATAATAACTAAGAGTGAGATAAATCGTACTCTGGCTATATTATAAGCTGGCAATAGGATCAATCTATGAATAGCTATATTTGTTTGTAAAACATGCCCGAATAACCCGACCACATCCTTAAAAACATTTTAATTTTTTTTTTTACTTCGTTTAATTTTTGAAACTCCAAAAATTTGTCCAATGCAACGAAGCAAAAATGAAATGTTCTAGAGGAGGTGAAAAATTGTGAAGAGAAGTTAGGCCGTCTAGAGGCGGTCGAATCGAGGTCTGCAAGGAATCTCTTGAGGGCCATTTGAATGATGTGGTGTTTCACATACATATAATGGCATACTGCAAGCAATAAAATTAAAAAAATAAAATCGATAACATTCAAATTCTAAGGGCCGGTCTTAATAATAACCCCTGGTTATTTAGAGTGTTAACCACAGATTGTGTCTTTTAAACACTGGTTAGGTTAAAAAAAGGATGGTTTGGTTAACTAACCAAGTGAATTATTAACCGGCCGAATTTTGTCGGTTAATGGTATTTAAACAGGGATTTTAGAAAATTCGGTCTTTTGATTCAGAAGTTTTGCGAATAATTATTATTATAAGGACGTTGTGGCAGCGCGCTACCCTCAAGTGGCCCTTGCGATGTTATTAGTAAAAAAATGTTTACTTTATATTAAACCATTATTTTAAATATTTTTTATATTTTTATTTCTATTTTTTTTTTTTTTTTTTTCTATAGCATTAACGGTCGTAGTCTTCGACTCGGATTAAGCGCTTCGAATGTTTAAATTCTCTAATATATTCCCTTAGTCTTCATGCCAGTTTAAGTCAAAAAAATACTTTGGCTATATTTGATATTTAAAAAAGTTTTCATATAAAATTAATAAACCTAGTTTAAACTCTCCTGAAGACTATCAGTTGAAAGTTTAAACCTTCACATAGTTTAAACTAGGTTGGAGACTATGAGCCTTATTTTCTTCTTATATACTCTATACACTGTCTTTCAAATACGTTTATACTATCTATTGTTTTTATGTATGTAGGCAATTGATTAAAGAGTCTAAGTTCCTTATACATTATTGAATTTTGTGCTGCAGTAGATCTCTGAAGAGCTAATCTGAAATCGTTTACGTTTCTTAGAGCATATCTCTGCGATTCTCTTACAATTGATATACTTTCCATCATGTATCTAGGTGCTATGTTATGTTTAATTTTGAATATATGTATACATTAATGTGCTAAATCGAAAATTTTGACTAATATTCATCCATTTCAGAGTTTTCATCATGAAACTGACACTAGTATAAATGCTGCATTTTAATATTATTCTCATTGCTCTATTTTGTAGTTTTTGGAGCCTCTCTATTGCACTATGATTACAACACGCGAACACTACTGTTGAACAGTACTCGAAATGTGGTTTAATCATTACGTTATATATTCTTATTGAGGTCATTATATCAATTTTTTCTCGAATTCTTCTAAAAAAACCAATTTTTTTGCCAATTTTTTTGCATATGTAATCCACATGTCTCTTTAGCTTGAGTTCTTCATCTATGTATACTCCTAAATATTTATTTTCATTCACGTTTTCAATTTCATCACCATTTATTTCTATTGTTTCAGCAGTGCTTGTGTTTATTTCCATTATTTTGGTTTTACTTTCATTTAATTTCAAACTATTAATTTTTAACCATATATTTACTCTATTTATATCACTTATTATTTTTTCTTTACACTCCTCAAAATTGTTACCTTCCGCGTATACTAGTGTATCGTCTGCATATAGTATTATTTTGCTTCTCGTTACTATCCTTTCCATGTCATTTTTATATATAATAAATAACAACGCTCCAAGTATGGACCCCTGCGGCACACCATTATCAGTCGCTTTAAAACTAGAAACGTTATTATTTACCTTAGTTCTTTGAGCCCTTCCTTCTAAATATGTTTTGAACCACCTTAATTCTTTGCCCTGTATCCCGTATTTATACAATTTTTTTTAGTAGTATGTTACTTGCCGATCTATTGTTTCGAAAGATCTTTTAAAGTCCACAAATATTGCCACTCTGGCTTTATCTTTTCCAACTTTTTTCCATTCACTTATAACATAGTTTATTGTACTCTCACATGAGTGATTCTTCCTGAAACCCGATTAATATTTAGATAATATACCGTGTTTTTCAAAATAATTTTTTATTTGGTCTTTTATAACTGCTTCAAGTATTTTTTCAAGTGTTCGTAATGTGTTAATTTGTCTAAACTCTTCACATTTAGTTGTGTTCTTAATTTTTTCTACTGGCGTTATTAATGAGTCCTTCCATGTCTTCGGAAACTCTCCAATTTTTAGTGAATTGTTTATTATTTTAATCAAATATGGACTTACAAAACTCCATTGCTCCATTATCATTTTTGGGCTTATTTTATAGCAATCCATTTTGTTTTTCATTTTACTAACTATATTGAATAAATCTCTGTGTGTTACTTCCTGGAACCTAATTCTTGTACTTAATTGTTCTATGTTATCATTGTATGGGACTTTCTCAATACTGTCTCTAATATCATTTACGCTTTTAATCCAATATTCGTTGAACCGATTTGCAATCTCCAGGCTATTCCTATACTCTACATTATTAAATGACACCATGCAGATATTTTTATCCGTTTTTTAAGACAAGATTTTTTATTTCTCTCCACATTCCTTTTTGATTTTTTGCATTATTTATTTTTATACCCAGCGTAAGCGGGGTATATTAGTTTTGTGCGAATCTTGTAACAGGGAGAATTAAGCTCCGGAGATATAGCAAAATATATATAGAAATGATCAGGATCAAAAACTGAATCGATTTAGACATGTCCGTCTGTCCGTCCGTCCGTCTGTCCGTCTGTCCGTCCGTCCGTCTGTCCGTCCGTCCGTGGTCGGATCTCCTCCGAAACGGCTGGACCAATCAAGTCGAAATTTGGCACACAGGTATATCGGGATCCGAGTATGATCCTAAGTAAAAATGGGAGACATCCGCCCACTGCCACGCCCACAAATGAATATAATGTGTTTTCAATAAAATGCCTGTAACTAGCGAACCACTCAACACATTTTATTGATATTTGGTGTGCTGGTAAACTACAAAAAGGGACATTTCCTGGCGAAAAATGGACGCCGCCCTCCTCGAGCCACGCCCACAAATAAGCCCAAAAATAAGGGATTATCGTAACTTGTGCAGTAAAAGGCGTAGAAGCTTCAAATTCGCAGCATAGGTTGACCAAGGCAAATGAAAGGTGTAGGAACAAAAAATTTTTTGGCCCGCCCACTTCCACGCCCACAAATAAAGATTTTTCGTAACTTCCGAAGTAAAAGGCGTAGAAGCTTCAAATTCGCAACATAGGTTCACCAAGGCGAATGAAAGGTGTAGGAAAAAATTGTATGTGGCCCGCCCACTGCCACGCCCACAAATAAAGATTTTTTGTAACTTCCGAAGTAAAAGGCGTAGAAGCTTCAAATTCGCAACATAGGTTCACCAAGGCGAATGAAAGGTGTAGGAAAAAATTTTATGTGGCCCGCCCACTGCCACGCCCACAAATGAAGATTTTTTGTAACTTACGAAGTAAAAGGCGTAGAAGCTTCGAATTCGCAACATAGGATTACCAAGGCGAATGAAAGGTGTAGGCAAAATTTTTTTTTGGCCCGCCCACTGCCACGCCCACAAATAAAGATTTTTCTTAACTTCCGAAGTAAAAGGCGTAGAAGCTTCAAATTCGCAACATAGGTTCACCAAGGCGAATGAAAGGTGTAAGGAATTAATATATGTTGCCCTCCCACTGCCACGCCCACAAATATAGAAGCAAACATAGTGCGCTCATAATGTCGGGACGCTGGGTATTTCAAAGTCGGGCTTGACCGACTTTAGCTTTCTTACTTGTTTTATTTATATATGTATTCTTTGATGCATTAATTCTTTTTTTATATGTGTTCCTTATATTTTTGTAATTTGACCATGCTTCTGCAGTATTTTGTAGTTTCGCCTTTTTATATGCAATTATTTTCCTTTCTTTTAATTTCTTTAACCACGCACTAAACCATTTGTTTATACAGCTTTCCTCTTTCTTTATTTTCTTTTTTACATTTTTTTTAACCATAGTTAACAGCACCTCTTCTAATATTTCTGCATTCTTACTTACGCTTAGCTCGTCGTTATAACTCACGCTCGTTGTCATCAGTTGTTCATTAAAATAATTTTTTTTTACACTTGAATATTTCTATTTCATTCTTTTCCTCACTCTCATTTGCTGTTTTTACCTTGCTTATTAATATTGATTCATGATCTGAGATTTTTAGCTCTTCATTAATCGAAACATTGATATTTATGTTTGTTATAACCCAGTTAATAATTGTTTTAGATATCCGTGTAACTTGCGTATAATTGTTTACTACTTGTTTCAAACCATTGTCGCATAAAGTTCTTTCTAATTCCTTTTTATAATATGTTTCTCTCGCCCAGTCGATATTGAAGTCTCCAACTATAATAATATCTTTGTTTACCTCACATAATTGCTCTACTTGCATTTTTTAAAAATCACGAAATTCTCTCTCTGGGGAACTTGGCGATCTATATATTGACATTATTATTACTTGGGATCTTTTTATTTTACATTTTACAGCTATCATCCAATACTTCTGGTCAACTGCACATTCCCAAACTTACACAATTTTCCATGACTTTTTTATATGGGTCATTCTTTTACAAACCGTACGGATTTAATAAAAAAAAAAATACCGATGTCTTCAAATTGGATGAAAAATTGCATACTATACAATTGAACAGATTTAATTAACATGTCATTCAAGATTTCGCTCTAAAAAAATTTTTTTCGAAAATATCCACGCACGAATGTTCGATGATTTCGTTGATTTTCGAAAATCCTCTCTCACTTGAAGTGCATTATCTCGACTTGTGTTAATCGGATCAATGTCGGGTTTTTTTTTATTTTGTACTTTGTTACAATAGCTTTTAAAATATAATTAAAAAAAATTTTTTTTCTTAAACAAATTATATTAATAACAATTATATTTTTTAAACCGTTAAAACATACCTTAGCCCCAGGTAAAATCCATTCAAAAAAATATCAGCTTATTCTCCATTCTTTTAAGCGGCAAATATATTTTTCCCAAGATGGAGTCTTTCTTAGATTGGCAGATATTAAATATTTACGAGCGCAAGTCGAGTTAAGTCAATGTCGCAACGTGTTAAACAATTGCAATCGAGCACGCTGCTGTATGAAGTTAGTGAGCGTAGAGCGTACGTTTGTCATTTATTCGTTCAAACTGTTTTTAAGTGAAGTTAAAAAAAGAGTTCAGAACAATTTCATAAGAATTTTAACCCCCAATTTGTTGACAAAGTTTTTAATTTATAACTCGTTTTAATGCAATTTAAATCAAAACTCCTATGTTTTTGTTGTATTTATTTTTATATTCTCTCTCAACAAATTTGGCGTAAATTTATTAAATTATAATAGAGCACATAAAATATAAAAATATACATTTTGTTGATGTATTCGACGTAAACATTTTATTGTAAGACCTTTGCTACGATTGAATCATTATCTTCTTGGAATGAAAACTTCTTAGCTCGTACTGTTTTTTTTGTAACAGGTATGATGCAATGAAAATTTAACGTCCCTTTCACAGTTAAAGCCTTTTTGAATCTCGCGTCTAATTTCTGTTCTTCCTCAAGATATTCTTTATTCGTCGCATATCTCGATGAGATGTTAGGGAGAGACTCAGTTGCCCATTCAAATAGTTGTTTCGGTGTTTGAATCGGATTGGATGTTCTTTGTAGGCTGGCCCTTGCAGCCAACCTCTTTAACGTACCACCCAATCCATCGCATGCGCCTTTTCCATGAGATGTTGGAAAAAAGTGCCACTCTGCTGCTATACCGAAATCCTTTTTGTGATGAGTGAGATTGACAAAATTTTTTTTGTTTTTATATTGCGCTGCCGCCCCATCAGAAAAATATATGATTTTTTCAACTTTTGTCAATTCTTTTTTTATGAAATTAACCAAATATCTTTGGAACACACGGAATGCGACAGTGTCGTGGTGCAAACATTCCGATATCATGACGAGACTTTTCACTTGAATATTTCCATCATTGTGTCTGTAATATATTGCAAATGGGTGCATTGTAGCCTGATCATTATTCCAATGAAAGCCTTGCGCGGCGTTTTGAATTACAAAAGCGTAATTTTCGGAAAAATCACATACTACAATACACTCGTTCTCTGTTAGTTCTTCCTTTTTATGCTTCATGAATTCAGTTTGTTTTCGAACTAAGAATGAGTGCAGTAGAAATTTTTTTAAACCAGTCTTCAATTGTTGCAAATATTCATCAACTGGAGATGATATAATTTGCAATGTTGTTCGGTCAACGTTAGTCCACTGTTTGTATTTAAGTTCGTCAATGCAATTATTTTCAAAGGTTTGTTGTAGTATATCCATCAGATGCTCGGCACCTGGACACTTGGAGCACTCTCCGAAATAACAACTATTAGTGGGTTCAATGCAAATAATATTTTTCAAGCAGTCGTGATAATTTTTCAATGGATTGAGATTGTCGGCCGTAAGGTTCTTCATATTACATCCTTCAATCATTAATTTCACATTTTCGTGAATCGTACAAACACATACTGAATGTGTGCCCCTTGCACCCGCGAGTACGCAATATTGTGGTCTTAAGGACGCAAATTTTGAAAAGCTACACTTAGCTTCAGGGTAAGTTTCCTTGAACAACTGATAAAGTTCCCTCAAATTTATCAGCAGTAACCTTTTCTGCATTTGAACCCGTTTGTCATCAATCTTGACAGAAACAAAATCCTTTTTACCGGGCATTACACGACTATTCTCATCCAGTTCGTAAAAATCAACTATCAATTGTACTACTTCTCTTTCTAAAGAAGGGTGGCTCTTTGGAGTTGCATCCGACAAAATTCCCTTTTCTTCAGCTATTTTTTTTGCAGTCGTTATCATATGGGTAGTAGCAAGGGGAAAATGACTTTTGATTTTGCGGAAAGGCCAGTCCTTGAAAAGAGTTAAAATTTTCATTTTTTTGGAACGTTCTGTGGTCACTAGGGCTGCTCTTAATTCCCGAAATGGAATTTCAATCGGTCTCAGGGTCCAGAAGTGTTCCATTGGACATGGAGGAGAAACGTGAGAAATTTGGAAGCAATCGGATAACGGGAACCCGTGGCAGTTTTCAATTGAAGTTTGGGAAATTGGCAAAAATAGAGAGGAAACGGCCCTTAACTCCCCACAAGGCGCCCCTACGGATATATAACGTATGGCCAACCCCCATTATTTTTTTACTCCGAACATTTTTTTTGAACAAACCTACCCCCTATCTCCCCTCCTTAAGGGGGCTCCCATACAAAAATAATTTTTTAAAAACTTTTCCCCCCATCTTCTTAACTAGCCCCAGAGTGCTCCTAGAGGAGTCAAATGTATGACCGACCCCCATTAACTTTGTCCCCCTAACATTTTCTCCGAACATACTTAATCTCTATCTCCCTCCCTTAAGGGGGCTCCCATATAAAACTACCTTAATTTGAGCAAAAATTCATACAAAATGGCCGTCACTACAGTCAAACCCCTCCTAGGGGGCTGATATATATGACCGACCCCCATTATTTTTTTACCCCAAACATTTTCTTCAAACATACCTACCCTTTATCTCCCCTCGTTAGGGGGGGTCCCCATACAAAATTAGGCTTAAATTAAAGAAAAATGCCTCACGAACTTCAATCTATAATATAGATGCCGTAGGAACAAGAACGAGCATGTTCAGCATGCATATTCGAAAAATTTACAAAATTACCTTTTAAACGAGCCTAATATGAAGAATATTGGATTAGTTTTTGGTGTGTTTTAATAATATGATATATTTTATTACCTTTTTTTTAAAACTGAATTTTGGGTTCCATCCCCTAACTGGCCAAATAATGACCCTAGTAGAAAAAAAATATATTTTCGAGTCAAATGCCGCAAACCTCAATCTATGACGAGTTTTTTGAGACTATAACCATTAAAATCGGTTAGTAGTTTCTATTCATAAAATTAATTCAAAACAAATATTTTTTGAAACGCATTATTCACTGTTTTTACGTTCGTTTCTTGAGTCTTTGCATGCGTACAGACCGAGAGAGCCATGCGTACAGACCGAGAGAGACATGCGAAGACCTAAGAAACGAACGTGAAAACAGTGAATAATGCGTTTCAAAAAATATTTGTTTTGAATTAATTTTATGAATAGAAACTACTAACCGATTTTAATGGTTATAGTCTCAAAAAACTCGTCATAGATTGAGGTTTGCGGCATTTGACTCGAAAATATATTTTTTTTCTACTAGGGTCATTATTTGGCCAGTTAGGGGATGGAACCCAAAATTCAGTTTAAAAAAAAAGGTAATAAAATATATCATATTATTAAAACACACCAAAAACTAATCCAATATTCTTCATATTAGGCTCGTTTAAAAGGTAATTTTGTAAATTTTTCGAATATGCATGCTGAACATGCTCGTTCTTGTTCCTACGGCATCTATATTATAGATTGAAGTTCGTGAGGCATTTTTCTTTAATTTAAGCCTAATTTTGTATGGGGACCCCCCTAACGAGGGGAGATAGAGGGTAGGTATGTTTGAAGAAAATGTTTGGGGTAAAAAAATAATGGGGGTCGGTCATATATTAGGTGTAGTAAAAAGAAATCCATTATTTTTCCAATAGATGGCGTTATTTATCTGCATCTCGCGTTGTATAAGTCCGATCGTGTTCCGGTAGGGGGCATTAGAAAGATGACAGTTCCTACTAAAAAAGTTTTTTTGACACTTTTTTGATTGATTGATTCAGTTATGTTTGAGAGCTTGTCAAAGATGGACATCAGCAAAGAGAAAATTCGCTACATTTTACAGTTTTTCTTCGATAAGGGAGAAAACGCAAGCCAGGCGGCTTAAAATGTGAATAGCGTTTATGGACCTGATACTGTAACAGCCAATCATGCGCAATTTTGGTTTCGTCGATTCCGTTCCGGTAACTTCGATGTCAAGGATGCACCACGCACTGGAAGGCCAATTGTCGAAAATGTCGATAAAATCATGGAAATTATCGAGTCCGACCGTCATGTTAGCACTGTTTCGATTGCAAAAGAGCTAAAGATTGCACAAAAAACCGTTTGGAACCATTTCAATAAGGCTGGATACACAAAGAAGCTCGATGTATGGGTGCCACACGAGTTAACGCAAAAAAACCTCATAGACCGAATTTCCATCTGCGAATCGCTGCTGAACCGCAACAAAATCGACCCATTTTTTAAGCGGTTGGTGACTGGTGATGAAAAGTGGGTCACTTACGACAACGTCAAGCGAAAACGGTCGTGGTCGAAACACGGTGAACCGGCGGAAACGGTGGCCAAGCCAGGATTGACGGCCAGGAAGGTTTTGCTGTGTGTTTGGTGGGATTGGCAGGGAATTATCTACTATGAGCTGCTCCCATACGGCAAAACTCTTAACTCGGAACTCTACTGTCAACAATTGGACCGTCTGAAGGAAGCAATCGCCCATAAGCGGCCAGCTTTGGCCAATAGGAGAGGAATTGTGTTCCATCAGGACAACGCCAGGCCACACACATCGATAGTGACTCGCCAGAAGCTCCGGGAGTTTGGTTGGGATGTTCTTCTGCATCCACCTTATAGTCCGGACCTGGCACCAAGTGATTACCATCTGTTCCTGTCCATGGCGAACAATTTTGCTGGTGAAACATTCGCTTCAAGAGAGGCTTCTGAAATTCGACTGTCTCAATTTTTTGCTAATGGGAACGAGGGCTTCTATGAGAGAGGCATAATTAAATTACCTTTAAAATGGCAATAAGTTATCGAACAAAACGGCGCATATTTGACCTAAATCGGGTCATTCTAACTATCTTAAATAAAGCCCTCAATTTAATGCAAAAATAATGGATTTCTTTTTACTACACCTAATATATCAGCCCCCTAGGAGGGGTTTGACTGTAGTGACGGCCATTTTGTATGAATTTTTGCTCAAATTAAGGTAGTTTTATATGGGAGCTCCCTTAAGGGGGGGAGATAGAGGTTAAGTATGTTGGGAGAAAATGTTAGGGGGACAAAGTTAATGGGGGTCGGTCATACATTTGACTCCTCTAGGAGCACTCTGGGGCTAGTTAAGAAGATGGGGGGAAAAGTTTTTAAAAAATTATGTTTGTATGGGAGCCCCCTTAAGGAGGGGAGATAGGGGGTAGGTTTGTTCAAAAAAAAATGTTCGGAGTAAAAAAATAATGGGGGTTGGCCATACGTTATATATCCGTAGGGGCGCCTTGTGGGGAGTTAAGGGCCGTTTCCTCTCTATTTTTGCCAATTTCCCAAACTTCAATTGAAAACTGCCACGGGTTCCCGTTATCCGATTGCCTCCAAATTTCTCACGTTTCTCCTCCATGTCTAATGGAACACTTCTGGACCCTGAGACCGATCAGAAACTCGCTACAAAATTTCTCCATAGAGTTAAGAGCAGCCCTAGTGGTCACGTTAAATTCTTCTTTTAAAATTTGCATTGGATTTTACCTGGGGCTAAGGCATGTTTTAACGGTTTAAAAAATATAATTGTTATTAATATAATTTGTTTAAGAAAAAAAATTTTTTTTAATTATAGTTTAAAAGCTATTGTAACAAAGTACAAAATAAAAAAAACCCGACATTGATCCGATTAATACAAGTCGAGATAATGCACTTCAAGTGAGAGAGGATTTTCGAAAATCAACGAGATCATCGAACATTCATGTGTGGATATTTTTGAAAACAAAAATTTTTGGAAAAAATCCTGAAATACGTATGGAGTTATTTGATGCATAGAAGCTGTAAAAAAAATTGCAGGCGATTTAAAAATATCATGTTTTTTAAGTGTTCGATTTGTAAAAGAATGACCCATATATATAATTCCTCCTCCTGTTGTCGTTGAGTTCGATGTGCAATTTACTTGATTATATTTTACTTCATTCGTTACGTGCGTCTCTGATAATGCAATAAAATCAAAATTATATTTTTCTAATTCCGTGTAATTATTCAAGAGCCCTTGTATATTGGTATAAAACCCGTTTAACGCCTTTGATTGCTAATATCCGATTTTCCTTTTCTTTTCCTCTATTTTTTTTTCAAATATACATGGCACTCCCTATTGTTCGTTTCATGATTATCATCCAATCCTAGATTAAATTTCTCATTCGCACGTTTACAATTTAGACATTTTTTTATAATTTCGTTATTGCATTCTCGACTTCCGTGATTTCCATGACATTCCATACAGGCATTCTCATTTTTGCAATTTTCTGCTTTGTGGTTATATCCGCAACATTTGAAACATCTCATCACCTCTATATCATCAAATACTCAACTCAAAATAGTAAAAATATAATTTTTGCGAATTTCGCGAATGGTGGTCATGGTCAAATTTTAATTCCTCTCGTCACCTTGATCGAGGACTACATGTCTATACATATATGTATGTATGTATATCGCGACTCCTTCGATCAGTTACAATTTGTTTGTAACTTAAAAACTCCAATATATTTATCAAAAAATTGTTTTGTTTTTGAACAATTTCTTGAATTAAAAATTATGAGATATGTATATTTAATTTCATAGTTTAATTTGACAGATAGATTGGAAAAATATAGGAATTCTTGATTAACTTACGGTTTGTTAACCAAACCCGAAAAACGTTGAAAAGAAAAATTTCTTAACCTTTGATTCATAAACATTGGTAACCAAACCAAAGATTTTATCAGACTTTAAAAGACCCGCCCAAATGCCCGTTTTCTGAATGTCCGGCTAAAGTCTAGATTAACGAACCGGCAGTTAAACAAATCGAATGATTAAATGTTTCGGTTAAGCAATTTCGTTTTCTCAATGTCTAAATGATTTGTTTTGGTTAATAAGTGACAAGTTGGCAACGCGTTCACAAAACATTTGTTTCTAAATGTCAAAACGACAGAATTTTACAGCGTTTTGTACTGAATTTTATGAAAACCAACTGTCGTTCAATATGCATTCGGGATATACAAAGAGAATACGCAGCAAAAATTTTTCAAAATATGTTTTGCGATGTTTTGAAATTAAATTTGATATATCGTCGTTGCGACTGCAAAAGCGCGTAACAGCAATCTGCGATACCGCGTATTTACAAAATTCGCAAATTGATATATCGTGCTATTGACATGTGATTGTATATTGGAACTAGAGATGGGCACGGGCCTCAATTTTGAGGCCCGGCCCGGCCCGACCCGAAGCAGATTTTTCCGGGCCTGTCCCGGCCCGGACCGGAAAATTTTCAAAGAGGCCCGGCCCGGCCCAGCCCGGCCCGAAAAAAATGATCAAAAAAAATTAGTTTGTAGTTGCAGTAGTAAGAAGTTCTTCGACTATATAACAGAGTGTATTACATATAAACATATTTTTATTTTTTCTTCGACTACATAACTGAGTGTATTATATATAAAAGTAGTTTTTTTTTACATTTATTTTAGAAATATTAAAAATAGTGAGGATATAATCTTTCTGAAATATTTTGAGGAAATTAGTGTTTTATATATAAGTACATACTTTTATAGCTACAAAATAAAGCAAAAGTCATTCAAATAGAAAAAAAAATAACTCAAAATTAAATTTAAGCTTAAAAAAAAGAGTCTCTTAAAAAAAAATCATGAAATTAGAAATCTCTCCAAGAATGAGAGATATTGATACAGATTACGACATCAGAAATTTTTGTTGTAAATGACGTTATTGTTCCATTTTTCCCATGTTTGGGCTGCGACATCTTTGTTCTCCTGAGCCATTTTCAAAGCTGAGTTCTAATCAAAAACTTTTCACTTGCCGAAATAACGCAATGAAAGAAAACGGCCTTAAAAATGGCATAGGAACACAGAGATGTCGTAGCCCAAACATAGGAAAAAAATTGAACAAATAACGTCATTTACAACTAAAACATTCTAATTTCGTGATCTGTATATCTATCATTCTTAAAATCTCCCTACATATTTTTATTCTGTTACTCATCATCGAAAATGTAAGTCGGCTTTTACACAACCGTATAACTTCACTTGTGCTTGTCTATTCTCAAATCGAAAATCGGCCAATAATCGATATATGTAAAAGGCCGCAGATGAAATAAGTGCCTTTCCGATAAAAACATTGTTCAGTGCTTAATATGTAGCGGGCCTCTTTTCGGGCCTACGGGCCTACGGGCCTGCGGGATTTCAACCTGAGGCCCGGGCCCGCACGGAAAAAGCCCGTTTTTTGATTTTTTGGCCCGAAGCCCGTATTTTTTGACCTAGGCCCGGCGGGCCCAGGCCCGGCCCGGCCCGTGCCCATCTCTAATTGGAACCTAATTTAGTTCACGCCATTTGAATTAGACAGTAAAAAACGTATATTTCAACGTCATAGCAAAACGGCGTATTAGTTCTTGAGATGGTCTTGGCACGATATTTCATGTTTGCGACTTTTGTAAATACGCGGTATTGCAGATTGATGTTACGCGCTTTTGCAGTCGCAACGACGATATACGAATTCCAAAATATTCTATAACAAGATCTAACTATTCTATAGCTAGATCTAACCGCCAGATGTTTCTTATAAATAAATTTAATCGGCGGATGAGCGTCGGTTAAGGTTTGTGCCTTAATCGTATTTTGAGAAAACGAAACTTGATTTTTTGTAAAAATTACTGCCGGTTACGATTTAACCGGACATTCAGAAGACGGGCCTAAGTGTGTTTAAATTAAAATTTACTTTTTTAGTTGAAAATGAAAGATCCGGTATATGTTCTATATTTTGAATTCGTGGACGGGACACACGTACGCACAAATGCAATATGCCCCCGACAAAGAGTGTATGGCTTATTTATAATAAGTGAAACAAATGAAAGAAAACAAGAAAAAAAGTAACCGAAACGAACGAATTTCATTGAAAAGAAACGCGTAAGCCGAAAATTCGAAAATGGCGGGTCAAGGTAAAGCTTATTCCCAATACAGTGAATATTTAGTATTCCTCCATAGTCGACTGTGATTTGCGTCTTGAGATTTCCTGAATTTATAATTTACTGTTCATTTTTTTTACGTTTTCTGCTTTTCAATATTTTTCTTCTTCCGATGTTCTCCTTCCTTTTGGCATTCGTACTCCTTTTGCTGTTCTTTTTTCACTTCAACAATAAAATCGCCTGAATTGAATGGATGAAAAATTGAATTCATATTGCATGCCAGTCGAAGTTTTTTTCATTCACTGTCAACCGAAATTCAGTCCTTCGAAGCCCAATGACAACTCGACCAGTAGCGTAGCAAGATATTTCGGCCCCATGGACACAATTGGGGCATAATAAAGGGAATTCCGCCTACGCCCTCGACCCAAAAAATTAAAATATGATTTGGCTCCCGGGGCGGCTGCCCCATTCTACCCCCTAACTACGCGACTGAACTCGACCACTTTATATGCATTAATTTATTTGATGATTCGGGCGATCTTCCGAGTGTAAAATTTCCCATTTTCAAGATTTTTGATAAAGAAATTTTTATTGCTATTCATTCGGAAAGTAGTCATTTCTAAAATGACTTGAAAAAGTATAGATTTGGTGCTGACTCGCGCCCTGACTGTGACTCTAGCTCGTGACGTTGTCCTTATGACTTCATTCGATTTAATTCAATAAATTTTTTTCGGTGTTGTTTGGTCTGTAAAATTGGGAAAAAAAGTTTTATGGATTCCATTTAATCGTTTTGCCGCAATGTGTAGGTAACTTCTTGATGTTGGGAGCACAATGGCAAGCGATTAAATAATATAGATCGACCATTTTTCTTTACCCCCCACATTCTACACCGTAATTTGATATTTTCAATCTGAAGATTTATTTCTTTTTTTCTTCGCGAATGAATTATTTACAATGTTTATACCCGAGACACTCTGTGTCGAGGGTATATTGCGTGTGTGCGGTTGTGTGTAAAACCCAAAACTATTCAAGATAGACCATAAATAATCAGCGTCACCAGGAGATTCGATTTAGCTATATTCATCTGTTTGTCTGTATACAGTTTTCTTACTGAAGGAGTTGAGCTATCTTGGTGTGCGTGCTCACGGGGACATGAGTAAGGACAAGTTTTATAATGGACCCGGTCGGACCATTTTTAGGGGTACCTCCAGTACTAGGGTTTGTTTCGAAAATTGTAAAATCGGAATTTTTGAAATATTTCAATGAAATTTATAATTTGAGCGTATATTTAAGTCTCCGATTAGAATTCATGATATGAAGCCCTTGCGTCCTTTAAAAGCTCTAGAATATTGTTTCTTAATGATCCTGTTTATTTGGGTGTGGTTTAAAAATTATTTAAACATGTACATACATATGGGTATTTCCAGAAAAAAGTAAACTTTTTGTCACGCCCGAACCTATCTAATTGCCTTTCTAATCGGAATAAAATTTTCATAAGTATAAAATTCCGGAAGAGCTGCACGATAATAGTTAGAAATAAAATAACCATTTTCCACATTCTTCAATTCGGGACTTAAAATTGATAAAGTAACTGTCACGTTGGTTTGGAAATACCCATATGTATGTCTGTGTCGGGTATTTTATTGTCCGACTTGCCTGACTCTAACACCCTTACTTGTTTTAATACGTTTTTCAGACTAACTCTATTAACACTATTAACTCTATTTATCTGTGCATTTAAATGCATTTAAAGCACTCTAAATGCAAAAATATATTCTGATTTTATGATATTTTCGATGCAACACTGGCGAAAAGGTACGAAATATAATTTTGTTCTGGGCAACACAGTCCACACATTCAACAATAAGACCGCCAACCTTAAAACAAGTCAATGCGGGACACCGACCCCTTGCCAAAACAAGACAAAGAATTTTTTGGATTTGTTGATGGTGTATTTATATTGAAAATTAAAAATACAACTGATTCCCAATTTATTTATAAAATCATATTTTTCACATGAGTTGCATATTTTAACGCGCTCTGAGTTTTGGTTTAGAATGTTATTCCGAGACGGTGCCGCAGAATGGGTGCTACGTGCAGATATGTTTAGTCTGAAAGGTCTTTTTAAATTCTGCAATTATCGCGCTAAATACTGAATTTATGTGCCAGTCTGAAAAGCGTATTAGACTTGTATAAAGAGTCGTTTGAAGTCCATATCGCAGGAAATATCGTAGACAATGAATGTCCATTCAAAGAAAATTGTTATAAATGACCCAACTAGCAAAATAGTTCCAAAGTTGATATTTTCTTGCCTATTTTAGGGCAGAATATTTCATTTCCCTGCCCTAAATGGGGCATAATTACGTCCGCACGAATTCCATTCGACGTAAGTGGGTGGGGAATAGAATGGAAGTCGTCTGGCGGTAATAATAGGGCATAATAGGGCATTTCGTATTTAAAGTAAGAACATTGAGAAGGCATTTCGACAAAAAATAGGTCGAAAAGAAGTCGAAATTACCAAATTTTAACCTAAATTGGGCAAAGAATGAAATGAAAAGAACGAACCGAAAACGAACCCAAAACGAAACGACAAAAAGGGAGAGAGATATATAAATAGATCAGATCTTACTCATTCATACGGATTAATTCAATACAACAATGAACGAAAGATTTTCTATCAAGTATGTCTTATGAAATGAATAATAAATAAAATATGGACTTGAGTAAAAAATATTTTGCGATTCATGTAATTTTTTTGACCTAATATCGCCCTAAAAGTCGAACGGACCTGATAGTCGAAATTAAGTAAAAAAAATGTGGTCCATATGCCTTAAAAAACTTACCTAATTTGGAATTCAAAGTTATGGCACTATTAGGGCATTTAAGAAGGACTGTTTTACCTATTTTCGACCTAAAATATTCTTTAAAGTCACATTGACTTTTAAGTCGTGACATAGGTTGAATTTCGGTAATTTCGACCTTGTAAAAATTACTTTTAAGTTAGGGTATTTTTAAGGCAGAAATTTGGTCAAAAATAGGTAAAACATAACCAAAATAGGTCGAATGGACCTAGCGCTGGTCATATTTCCTTACTTTGCTTGTTGGAGATGCTGTCGTCACCTCGCTTCCTTACTGATGATTTATTTTTTAAGTCTTTCGAAATCGAAATTACTTATTACACCCATAAGGTTACAGTTTTTGGCAAACATATTTCCATGTGTATTCACATATATTTTCGCATATAAATATATTTTTTTGGTACTAACGTTAATCCTCTTGACCCGAAATTTCCCCCTTATTCGTTTTTTATTTTTCTTTTGATGGATACATGGGGCTATCTGTCGGCCTGCCTGCGTGCCTGCCTGCCTTCCTATCCCATTTCCGATTTCCTTTTTACCTGTCTGGCATGCAATGAAAATGCGATGCAATGCAATAACGTCTTAAATATTTTATGTATATATTCGCTCCATGCATCTTTGCTGGAGGCCAATGCGCAGCGAGACAGAGAACGGAGATTAAGTCGTAAAAGTCTATGAAAATGTATTTACACTAATGGGATGCGGATGCTTCCGGCATCGGGATCGGATACCTTTTGCGTCTGTAGAAGCGCACATATCGATTTTCGGTCCCCAATGCGCTCCCTTTTTGTGTTTCTCTTTCTTAGAAAAATGGAATTTTTCATAAAAGGTGGACGAATCGCATTGTCGGAAATGTTCAATTAGTTTTGTTGTTGTTGTTGTGATTTTATGCTTCTGCCATAAGTTTAATAAGATTTTTTTGTTTTCTTTTCTTTGCCTTATTTGCAGACATTGTTCGAGCTTCCTCAACGATCTCTACGAGAAACAGAGATATCATGGTATTTGATCATCCAGCACCGACCAAACCACAATCGGTTGGCGATGGTGATGGTCCGTTTACAAAACAATTGCATCAAATCTATGCGGGTGCAATTGCAGGCTTCGCAACACGTGCAGCCACACAACCGTTTGACGTGCTCAAGATACGTTTTCAACTGCAAGTTGAACCGGTCAGTTCGATTACTCGATCCAAGGCGCCAACGGCGACAAACGCTAAACGGGGTACATCCAAGTATACATCACTCGCTCAAGCATTTCGCATCATTTTACGAGAAGAAGGTCCACGAGCGTTTTGGAAAGGCCACAATTCGGGGCAGTTTACGAGCATAACATATGGCGTTGCGCAATTTTGGTCGTACGAGCAGCTAAAGGAGGCAATGAAAACCGCAAATGTTCTACAAGAACATCGATATGTGAAGGACTTTGTTTGCGGCGGTCTCGCCGGAATGGTGGCTGCGGGAATTTCAACGCCATTCGATGTTGTGCGCACACGTATCGTGGCAGCGGATCATGGTGTTGGCTATCGGAATACATTCAATGCATTCACGACGATTCTGCGCAATGAGGGTATCGTGGGACTATTTCGTGGTCTATCGCCGACGCTGATTCAAATCGTTCCGCTGGTGGGATTCAATTTTCTCTTTTATGGCTGCTTGAATGATATTGCCGAGAAAATACTTAATAAAACTAGTGGGACACTGCCAGCTTGGTGGTTACTAGTTAGCGGTGGTATCGCAGGTGCCACATCAAAGGTTCTAATCTATCCATTGGATTTTGTTAAGAAACGCTTGCAGATGCGTGGCTTTGAGAGACATCGCACGACTTATGGAAGAACGCAATCCTGCCGCAGCATGATCGATTGTATTAATTTAACAATTAAAGAGGAAGGCTACTTGGGCTTCTATAAGGGTCTTTCACCGACTCTACTTAAATCGGGCCTAACGACAGCATTATACTTTTCAGTTTATGACAAAGCGAAAGAAATCCTTGATATGCCCATAGCGAAGCCAAAAAAAATGTAGGCTAGTATTTAGCTTATAAAGGGCATGCCTTCTTTGCAAACACAGACTTTTGTCCTGCCTCAGAATTATTTCTTTTCAATGTCTTGCTTACCTCATACGCTAAGTATTTCATTTGGACTTTTTCACTTTCAATTATGACTGCTCACAATTCACCATTTTGGACTAATTTTTTGACTCTGAATTCTGGAATCTTGACTTTGGTTTTATAACTTTAATTACATTTATTTTTTATTTTATAGATGTAGGATTGTCTCTTATACTGCCACCTTGTCAAGCTGGCTGAATTCTGTGTAACATTTTTAAAGACATCGTACATCGAAAGTTCTAGTTCATGTACACCCCATAAGAAAAAGTAACGCATAACGTTTTGTATACAGAAAAACAGTAATACATATTTAATTATTTGTAGAGAAGGTTTCCACGAGTATTTCCATTTTGTGATTTCGGAAATTATTTTCGACAAGTTCTAAGAGACCCAGGCATCTCTTTAACGCACTGAACTATAATTGATATTTATTTTCATTTGCTTTGTACGGCTGTCAAAATCATCGAATGCACAAATTGTACTTAAAAAGCACAAAAAAAAAAAAAAAAAAACAAACTTTAAATTTAAATTTTAAAAGAGACTTAATGAAACGTAATAATTATATAATTAAACATAAATAAATTAACTACACCAAATGTTCCTTGATTTAATTCGATGGTAAAGCAATTTGGAGTCTATTGGAGCTATTCATACGACACCTGAAATTTAAAAAAATGTGACCTTATTCTAGCGCTTCGAATGTTCAAAAAATTCAAAATCAATTAATTAAATTAAAACTTTCAAGTTAAGATGATGATGACCATTTCTTTAAAAATGTAAAATAGTTGTAAGTGTCGTACGTGTCGTACGTGACAGTTATTACACCACTCTCTTCAAAAACAAAATTTCAATGACATTTTGTGCAAATTTTTCTGACTGAAAAAAATTATACATCGGTATAAGAAACATACTACACATTGCGACATGCAATAAATATTTTCGAAAAACAAAAAATTTGCCATTTTGCTATGCAACAAAGCTTTTCAGTGTCCGTCATGTAGGAGTGTAGGTCTAACTCTTCTTCTTCCTAATCTCTGCAATGTGTTAGAGCTACGCTGCTTCAACATAGGCATATAGCATGAGGAAAAGAGAAGCACGGTATGGCAGCGAAATATTTAGCTCTGCTCTGGTGAAATAAATTGCCACTTTTATAATTAATTTTGGGAGATTTTCGAGTTCATTACATATAAAATATCTACCAAACTCATAAAATGATATCAAAAGCTTGAAAAACATAAAACTAATCAAGGAAACTCAATATCAAGGAGAAATATAAATTGTTTTGTAGTCCTACCCTGTCCACAAAACTTTTTGATTACACTGTTTCAGCAAAAATACTGAAATCTATGTACAATCAAATTCGTAGGCGTAGTCAAAAATGTACGTCAATTTATTACAAAATGAAAACATTCGTGCACATTAAGCAAAAGCATATCGTAATACATTTATTAAAGCTTCAATTATAACTTTTAAAGCAATATAAAAAACCCGAGCCGACGCCGTGTTTCTTTGATAATTTTCTTGCAAGTGGCATCATAGTGCCACTTTGTGTCTACCCGTATTCCCAGCAAGAATCGTAACAGTTATATAACTAGTTACGTACCGGATACGGGTACCAGATGTTGCGGTATTTTCTTCGTTACACGCTTATGGGCAAGAGGAGATTTATACCGCGATGTTGCTGAAAAAATGTTGCGCACACTGCGTACATGTAGCAACCATCTTTTTCTGTTGCACGAATCTGTGCATAGGTTTGTCTCTTTCTGGCACATTGAATATATCGGAAATGTCGTAGTACTTGTAACTTGTTAATACCCTGTTATTATTAAAGAAAAGATATGGAAATATTTTTTCATGCAATCCACCCTTTACCATTCGATTATTTGAAATGCAAAAAGAAGTTATCTCCAAATATTATTTTATAGTAGGTGTAGTAAAAAGAAATCCAAAATGAAGAAATGCCTCTCTCATAGAAGCCCTCGTTCCTATTAGCAAAAAATTGAGACAGTCGAATTTCAGAAGCCTCTCTTGAAGCGAATGTTTCACCAGCAAAATTGTTCGCCATGGACAGGAACAGATGGTAATCACTTGGTGCCAGGTCCGGACTATAAGGTGGATGCAGAAGAACCTCCCAACCAAACTCCCGGAGCTTCTGGCGAGTCACTATCGATGTGTGTGGCCTGGCGTTGTCCTGATGGAACACAATTCCTCTCCTATTGGCCAAAGCTGGCCACTTATGGGCGATTGCTTCCTTCAGACGGTCCAATTGTTGACAGTAGAGTTCCGAGTTAAGAGTTTTGCCGTATGGGAGCAGCTCATAGTAGATAATTCCCTGCCAATCCCACAAACACACAGCAAAACCTTCCTGGCCGTCAATCTGGCTTGGCCACCGTTTCCGCCGGTTCACTGTGTTTCGACACGACCGTTTTCGCTTGACGTTGTCGTAAGTGCCCACTTTTCATCACCAGTCAACAACCGCTAGAAATGGGTCGATTTTGTTGCGGTTCAGCAGCGATTCGCAGATGGAAATTCGGTCTATGAGGTTTTTTGCGTTAACTCGTGTGGCACCCTACTCGAGCTTCTTTGTGGTATCCAGCCTTATTCAAATGGTTCCAAACGGTTTTTTTGTGCAATCTTTAGCTCTTTTGCAATCGAAACAGTGCTAAATGACGGTCGGACTCGATAATTTCCATGATTTTATCGACATTTTGACAATTGGCCTTCCAGTGCGTGGTGCATCCTTGACATCGAAGTTACCGGACGGAATCGACGAAACCAAAATTGCGCATTGATTGGCTGTTACAGTATCAGGTCATAAACGCTATTCACATTTTCAGCCGCCTGGCTTGCGTTTTCTCCCTTATCGAAGAAAAATGTAAAATGTAGCGAATTTTCTCTTTGCTGATGTCCATCTTTGACAAGCTCTCAAACAAAACTGAATCAATCAATCAAAAAAGTGTCAAAAAGCTTTTTTAGTGGAACTGTCATCTTTCTAATGCCCCCTAGCGGAACACGATCGGACTTATACAACGCGAGATGCAGATAAATAACGCCATCTATTGGAAAAATAATGGATTTCTTTTTACTACACCTAATATATGAATACATAAGTACTTAAAGATTTTTAAAGCATATTAGTTTCATAATATCCTTCAATACTTAGAATGTGGCTCCGACGCTTGCAACTTTTGAAATAATTAAATGGCGACATATCTTATTGATGTATAAACATCAGAGACATGCAGGAATGAGTAAATCAATGGGTACATCATTAAATACTTGCTTCAAAGTAGTAGTTTGAAGTACTTCTGCGATTTATTCCTTTACTACATATTATTTTAATTATGCTTTTATTCATGAGCAACACTTTGGCTTATCCCAATTAAGGAGACTGGAAACAATTTACTGGTTACTTATCGCAAAAATTCAACACTAGAAAAAATATGTTTACAGAACATGTATTGGTGTTAGTAACTGCAACATTTGCTCATATGTGTTAGTGAGTTTCGGTAGCAGGTTCTTGCTGGGATTGTTGTTGTTAGCTTTTTGGTGAATTTCTCGAAACTGTTGAATTTCCTATTCCTGCCTAAGGTTTTTGTTGGTAGCTTTTTGGTGAATTTACCGAATTTGTTGAATTTCCTATACCTGCCCAATGGTGTATTTCCCCATCGCGGCAGAGCCTTTTCGACGTCGAGAGTTAGACCTACACTCCTACATGATATCCCAGTAGTCAGCGGAGCCACCACAACACTAGCGATTTCACTAGTCACTGGGTGTCGGGGATCGGTCCCTTTCCTATCCAAGACGCTGGCGAATTTAACATTACGATCTCACTGCCGGGGACAGGTGGTCCTTTTATGCGCCACCTTTAACCAGTCATTTCGCTAGCGAAAAGGGGCAGGAAAATGGCCTAGCACCAGCGACTGAGAAAAAAGAAAAATTTCATTTTTTGTTTTGAATTTTTTTAAATTTATTTATTTTATTAATTATTATATTTTTTTGTTCATCTATTTTTTATTTTAAATCTTTTTTATCTTATTTCTCTTAAAATTTTCTCGCCTCCACCGAGCCTCGAACCGCTGACCACCAGATCGCTGGGCGAACGCCTTAACCATTACGCTAAACGAGCGAATTTAATTTCTTGGTCAAAATGCTCACTTGAGTTTAGCGTTGCTCAGATTTTGGGAAACGTATTTAACGAATTTTTTCACTCCAAAAATTGTTTACTTGAAAATGAACCATTAAAAAAAAAATAATAATAAAACCTTAAAAAATTAGGGGAAAATGTTTTCTTCCAAAATAACTGAACTATGAACAAAAAAAAAAACTCTAATTTATAAAAAAAAGTAAAAAATTTAGGAAAAATTCTCGCCGCCCGCAGGGATTGAACGCCGAACCTCCCGGCTATCGAGTCATAGTTTGAACCACTGCGCTATCGAACGCTTGACAGGTAAATGATCAGAATGCGACGTAAAAGCAGACAACAGCAAAAACAATCATACGCAGTGAATAGGGAAATGTGAACTGAGGCCTATCTACTCTTTCAGGTTCATGTGGTCGGTGAAATGGCTAGTCATCAAGGACTGGCACTTTGGCATGTCACAAATATCGGGGGCGACCTACTGACTACTGGGATCCGTTTCGCTTGAGGACTTTCGCAGGAAAGAAATAGAACTCGCCAGTGGCGACTCGCCAAGCTCATGTTTTAGCGTGTACGAGCACAAAAACAACAAGCATACGAAAAAAGAGCGTCAGTTGCGCTCCTCTGTCGCATTCTCTCGAAATTCAAAAAAAAAAAAAAAAAAAAAAAAAGTTTTCGAACTCACATGTACAAGCTGTCGATGTGAAAGCCATAAAACAGCTTTTGAGAGTCGCTTATGGACGTTTAATGACCCTGACAATCTCTGATCTAGGGCGTTGATCGAAAAAAAAAAATCATATCGTCTAGCGTAGGGACCTCTTAATTACACTGGTCAGCAATGAAATCCTCTTTTTGAGTTTGAGTAGTGGCTCTAGTAGATTTTGGTCTGCTGAACAATTGAAAAATATCTAAAAAAAATTCCACCACGTAAGAATTTCGAGAAAATCGCGTTTGAAATTTTTCAATATTATATCAAAAATAAATTGATTAATTTATTTGGGAGTTTAAATTAAAATAACTCAACCATAAACCGCATCTTTTTCAATTTCAATATCTTAAATGGTAGGCCAATCAATTATCTGCAGAACATATCAAATCTCAGAACTGTATCACAAACCTTTTCTACGATATAAAGGTTTTTCTAAAACAACTCAATTTGGATTTTCGTATACATAACGAAACATTACTTTGAATTGAAAAATCTACTTGTTTTTCGTTTCGAAAAGCAATTATGACTAGATTGGTTTGAAATATTGGGTCACGAAAAAATAAAGTTCGGATTAAAATGTGCTTAATTCCATAGATCCCCATGTTTACTGCCGCGCCCACAGTTTTTGGTCATTATGTGGACCAATTAAAGGCGTTTACCATTAGCGTATCGACCCAAACAAATAGGGAAAGCTAAATAAACCCGTTCAAAATATAGGCCTAGCAAAACGATGATTTTGAAAAGCGATTTTTACACCCAAAAATTCATGAGCGAATTGAATGAAAGTTGACATTTAAGCTGGTATCGTGTTTTCCCAAGAAATCTCTTTTGAAAGTATTTAAAGGACTTGGTAAATTTTTGGTTATTTTTTACAAAAGCCAAAAATGGAATTATATTAAATGCTTTAATAAAACAGGTGAGTTATCACATAATCTGTTGGATATTGAACTAATGTGTCCTTTTACGTATTACCTTAACATCTACAAAATACGAATTTAAAGAACTGTGTCATAGATCAAAACCAAGCGCAATTAGTGCTAATTGCAATTAAAGCTTTATCGCGAATACATAGCAACCGTCATCATTCCATTCCGTAATAGCGCCGAGTCACTCATAACAGTCAGGCTTCTGAAGATTTACCGCAATAGTTAAAGATATCTCTTACACTGATTTATTTCACGCAGAAAACAACATTAATAATTAAAACGGAACGAGGTAATCGCAGATTTACAAAAAAAAAGGATAAAGAAAATGAGAATACTGCAGTACAGCTCATTCTACATTATTTCGTCGCCATTGGGAACATATTCCAATTTGTTCTTCGTTCAAACTTCTCCTCAATTCAAGAGAGAAAATTTCTAGTGTCCTCATAAGCCCGCATAAGACCGTTGTGACCACGTGACTAGAAACAATCAGCTAAAATTAAAAAAAAATTTTCGATTAAAATAATTTGAATTCTTCCATGAAGTGCGAAATAAAACAATTTCTCATAGTGACTTTAGACAACATTCTAGTTGAATGCCACACCCTTGGTAAAATGTTCACAAAACATAAGCAAAACGTCAATCGATATGCAAAAACGTTCACATAATTCATATGCCAGATGTGACATGTTGTATATACCTAACATATTGCAGACATAGATAAATATGGCTGGGCAGTACTGTATGGACGAGGACTTAAGGCTTATTTTTTACTAAACAGTGAATTTTGTTTACCCAACTGTTGATGTTCTGTAGAAGACTGAACTAGTTTGGAAGATTTTCGGCGTTCATTTTTTTATATTAGAATAAATTGAAAAATTTGTGCTCCCATGTGCTTAGTCTCTTTACTTCTGAGTAACTTCCTTTTCACTGCTCACATCTTATTGCCTCACGTAACATCATATCCGACGTGTGCCACATACCACACGTGCAACGTTGCACACTTATACATTTTTTTTTGGTTCTCAAATATAAGCCTGTTTATAGCCACCCTGCAGTAATTGAGACTCACCCCCTACTCACCTATGGTGCACCTCAAAAAGACCACAACTAGTCCCCACATAATTTACTCTTACATGCATTCAACTCACCTCTTTAACATGGGGCCTACATTAGAAAGAGAGTAGTGCATGTAAGACTCACCCATGGTGAGACGTTTTGGGTGAGTTGGAGGTCAATTGACGATTTTGTTAATTTATGGGAAAACAAAATTTTAATTTTTGTTTTAATTTTTTTTTTCTTCTTGTTTTTATTTTGTTTATTTTTTGTTTTTATTTTTTAAATCTTTTTGTTTAAACATTAGTTATGTTTTTTTAATTTTCTCGTCTCGAACGAACCTCGAACCGCTGATCTCTGGGTTGATAAGTCTGCGTCTTAATCATTACGCTAAACAAGGAAATTTAACATGTTGATCAAAATGCTGACTTGAGTTTTTGGTTGCTCAAATTTTTGTGAAATAAAATAGAACTTTTCATAGCAAAAAATTTTCAATTGAGTGTGAGCAGGGTATATATAACAGGTTGGCTGATAAGTCCCCGGTCTAACAAAGAAAAACACTTTTTTTTGTCAAAATTCGTTTTTATTATTCAACATAGTTCCCTTCAAGAGCGATACAACGATTATAACGACCTTCCAATTTTTTGATACCATTTTGGTAGTACTCCTTCGGTTTCGCCTCAAAATAGGCCTCAGTTTCGGCGATCACCTCTTCATTGCAGCCAAATTTTTTCCCTGCGAGCATTCTTTTGAGGTCTGAGAACAAGAAAAAGTCGCTGGGGGCCAGATCTGGAGAATACGGTGGGTGGGGAAGCAATTCGAAGCCTAATTCATGAATTTTTGCCATCGTTCTCAATGACTTGTGGCACGGTGCGTTGTCTTGGTGGAACAACACTTTTTTCTTCTTCATATGGGGCCGTTTTGCCGCGATTTCGACCTTCAAACGCTCCAATAACGACATATAATAGTCACTGTTGATGGTTTTTCCCTTCTCAAGATAATCGATAAAAATTATTCCATGCCCATCCCAAAAAACAGAGGCCATTATTTTGCCAGCGGACTTTTGAGTCTTTTCACGCTTCGGAGACGGTTCACCGATCGCTGTCCACTCAGCCGACTGTCGATTGGACTCAGGAGTGTAGTAATAGAGCCATGTTTCATCCATTTTCACATATCGACGCAAAAACTCGGGTGTATTGCGAGTTAACAGCTGCAAACACCGCTCAGAATCATCAACACGTTGTTGTTTTTGGTCAAATGTGAGCTCGCGCGGCACCCATTTTGCACAGAGCTTTTTCATATCCAAATATTGATGAATGATATGACCAACACGTTCCTTTGATATCTTTAAGGCCTCTGCTATCTCGATGAACTTCATTTTACGGTCATTCAAAATCATTTTGTGAATTTTTTTGATGTTTTCGTCGGTAACCACCTCTTTCGGGCGTCCACTGCGTTCACCGTCCTCCGTGCTCATTTCACCACGCTTGAATTTTGCATACCAATCAATAATTCTTGATTTTCCTGGGGCAGAGTCCGGAAACTCATTATCAAGCCAAGTTTTTGCTTCCACTGTATTTTTTCCCTTCAGAAAACAGTATTTTATCAAAAACGAAATTCCTTTTTTTTCCATTTTTTTCACAATAACAAAAGTTGCTTCACAAAAGACGCTCTATCTCACAAACTAATTGACTTACAGACGTCAAATTTTGACACGAATCATTTGAAGGTTGCCACTATATAAAAATAATATGCATGTAATACTAGCGACGCCATCTATGTGTCAGACCGGGGACTTATCAGCCAACCTGTTATATATAATAATATATATATATATATAAATATATATATATAATAATTATAATTATTGTGCGTACCTCGTAAAAGCTAGTACTAGGCCACGCAGGAGTAGACAGAAAAATATGTAGGTATATTCTAGATCAGGGTCGAAAACTGAATCGATTTAGACATGTCCGTTTGCCCGTCTGTGGTCGGATCTGCTTCCAAACAGCTGGACCAATCACGTCAATATTCGGCACACAGGTATCGAGCCCCGAGGATGATCCTAAGTGAAAACGGGACTGAGGTATTTCGAAAACATATTAGGGAGATTCACAAGAAAAGTGGAATTTTATCGGCAAATGTCGACGTCGGAATATTTTCGACTTTAATTCGTCACACAAAACACTGCAAACTGCAGGAAATTGTGGTGTTAAAGACCTTTGGAGAAACGAGACTACAGAAAAGCAATGTTGATATATCATCCAAACAGTTGCGACACCGCCATCGTATGGTTTCGGTGACCGAACTGATGACTGTGTCATTCAAAAGAAATTTGATTTTCGGGCTGTTGCTTACCAAAGAGGAGAATCGAAAAGCGAATAATTTGTTTCAACGCGATGTAGGATCCTTTTTAAGGACCAAAAATTTTTTGATGATATTCATTTGACTACATAACGGGCAGCGCGACATGCAAACTTTTGACAAAAGACTTACATATGAATATGCACTTACACAGAGAAAAAAATCAACCGGAAAACTGGTTAAATCAAAAGGAAAAACATTCAAAACGGCTTCAACAAGGAATATTTTTATTTTAACAATTTTTCTTGTTGAAAAAATTAAAGATTTTCCTTTTGAATCAACTCTGTTTCAGGTTGAATTGACATTAAAATTTTCAAAAATGGATTTAAATTTAAATTGTTGAACTAACCACGGACATGATTGAAATTGACAAGATAATTTTTATAATGAAAAACATTTCTAAAATACCCA
The DNA here is from genome assembly GCA_020466095.1 of Chlorops oryzae. Lineage (NCBI taxonomy): Eukaryota > Metazoa > Arthropoda > Insecta > Diptera > Chloropidae > Chlorops > Chlorops oryzae. The sequence continues at coordinate 60,239,135 of CM035806.1, read as the reverse complement.
TAAAAGAAGAAATGTCAAAACAAATTTATTTAACGTTCAAAGCAAATGGCCACAACATAACCTTGCCGAATATAACCCCAAAAATAGCCATCGGATGGACTTCATTCGATTTGTCCCTCCGTTGTCGTGTCTGCTTTCGCAATGCTTAAAAAGCTCTAAGATGAATGAATATCTTATATGTCCTATTTTATAAAACAAATGAGAATTATACCGAACGTTAAGAAATGTATTATTAAACATATTTCCTTTTAAATCAACCCAAAATGTTGTTGACTCAACAATTTTTCTTTTGAAATTTTCGTTCTGCTCGAAAATCAAAAGGACTTAGAACAACAATGCGCATTTAAAAAAAAAAATCATGGTTAAGTTCGCTCAGTGTACATATCACGGCACTTGCAGCAACAACTGGAAACTTCAAACGAAAGCGAAAAATATTTTCTGGAAAATTGCCAATCGAATTATCATTTGGGTGACAAAAGCTTTTGGCTTAGTTGTGTTTTTGTTTTGCTTTCAACTGCGTTATAATGAAATGCCAAAATTTCGATTGTTGTCATTGTACGAGAACCTTCAACACCTTACATTTTACACGACCGCACATTCGATTTTACTCAGAGAATATAGATTTGATTTGACAATTTTTTAGATTATATTTAAAAGAAAAAAACCTATTTGGACCAAAAGCTCTTATAAGCGGCAAGAAAACGATTTTTAAAGCAGTAAAGCGCTTGTTCCTCCTTCTAAATGCACTTGAATTTAACATAGGCATGTTCCGCGAAGCAAGCGCTTTATTGCAGCAAGTACTTGGCGCTTATTTAGCGCTTAGCACTGATCAAAAATAACGCACATTTGCGTTTGCGCCAGTTGAAACCAAAATTGAAATATAAAGTCTTCAAAACTTTCATAAAATTTGCAATATAATTTGGCGCCCGGGGCGGCTCCTCCTGGGCTCTCCCCCCTCGCCACGCTACTGTTATTAGGTACATTAATGGAGCATTCCACAGAAAATGATACTTTTGTCCCGTACAAACAGGCAAAAACTAATATAATTACTTCAAAATTTTGGAAAGGGCACCTTATATCCTGTTAAGTATCTTAATATGAGCACATGAAAAGATTCGGGCATGTGACAGAAATCGAATACGACAGAAAACGTTCGATTTCGGTTAAATTTTCATACAAATGTAAGCGAAATCGAACCTTTTCTGTCGTATTCGATTTCTGTCACATGCCCGAATCTTTTCATAAAATTTATCATTTAAAGATAAAAAATATCATGAATATTATTTGTCCCGTACGTGAAATGCTCCTAATGCTCTTTTCAGACTATTGCATTTAACTGAATTTAAAGGTTAATGTAGAATTTTTCGTTGAATTTAGCCTTAATTTAGCCTGTTTAAATGCAGAAATAAAGCTGTTTGTATTTTGATTTGAAGTTAATATTGAAAAGCGTGTTTTGACTACTGAAGAGAATTGCAACATGTTGAATGTTCCGGTTGCTTTTATTTTTTTGCAATTTCTGACGTCTCAACAATAACATGCTTAAAGTTTTTTTCTGATCATTTTCCATTTTGCAGTTTTTAAGTAAAACAAATGCTCGAGACTGTGAAAAGTTGTTTGAAAATCAATCAAAACAAAAAAAAAAAAACAACTGTTTGAGGTCGTTAATGAAGGAATGGACGGTCTGAAAGGGTTTTTGGTAAATTCAACTTAAGGAGCTAAATTCAGATTTTAAGTTTATAGTCTAAAAAGGGCATAAGGAAAGCGATTTGATAGCGGACGAATTAGGACAAGAATGAAAGATGCAAGGATATCTTTTCGATTTAAAGAGTTAAATCATACTTCCATACTCCCCTACACAGAGAAAAAAATCAACCAGAAAACTGGGAAAAACATACAAAACGGCTTCAACAAGGAATATTTTTGAATCAACTATATTTCAGGTTGAACTGACATGAAAATTTTCAAAAATGGATTTGAATTTAAATTGTTGAACTAAGGGCCCATTTACACTTTTGACGTTTGACATCAAAAAAATTTTACTTCAAAATTTAAAATGATTTTTCGACTCAAAAAACGATTTTGATGTCAAAAATTCTAACGTGTATACTTTTTGAAGATTGTTTTGACATAGATTTTGACAAAATTGTCAAATGTGTAAATGCCCCCTAACTAATTGTTGAATTTTGAAACAAAAATTAACGTTCAAAGCAAATAACCACAGAGCCCTCAGCTGAACATAACCACAAAAATAGCCATCGGATGGACTTCATCCGATTTGTCCCTCCGTTGTCGTGTCTGCTTTCGCAATGCTTAAAAAGTTCTAAGATGAATAAATATCTTATATGTATGCCCTATTTTATAAAACAAATGAGAATTATACCGAACGTTAAGAAATGTATTATTAAACATATTTCCTTTGAAATCAACCAAAAATATTGTTGATTCAACCATTTTGCTTTTGAAATTTTTGTTCTGCTCGAAAATCAAAAGGACTGTGAATAACAATGGGCCCTTTAAAAAAAAACATGGTTACGTTCGCTCAGTGTAGTCCAATGGACGAACTTACAGTTGGGCAGGGAGGGGCAACTTGAACGCACCATTTTATGGGTACCTCCAGTACTAGGATCTGTTATAAAAATCCCCAAAAGTGTTCAAGAATTTTCATTTTTGAGATGTTTTATATTCTTTTATGCACATAAATATCTCATTTAAAAATATGTTAGTAGGGCGTGGTCTAAAGTCTAATTTAGAACAAATTGTTTCTATAATATGGTATAATGTGTTGGGTATTGAATTGTCAGGCTCGCCTGACTACAACACTCGTTCTGGTTATGGTTTTACTTTTTTTGAAAATACCTAAACCATAACATCCAAAATAAAAGATAACCAGATGCATTACTCTTGTTAAAAAATGCATTTGTTTGAATTATTGCGATGTTGCTCTGCGCTTAGTTACAGATTTTGAAAGTCTGTGCGGCGTTGACATTACCAGAAAATAGATAGCCATAAAAACCTAACATTTTCAAATTTTTGAAAATAAATTGGCTATCATGTTAGCATTGCGTATTCAAAATTTAAGCCTTAACTTATGCATCGTTTTCTTTTTACAAGGTGTAAAAGAATGTAATAGGCTAATACTTTTGCACCTCAAGAGTAAAATCATTATTTGTGGAATTGCCCTGCAGAAATGAAGCGGTTAATTTCCTAAAAAGGACTGACCTTTAACCAGTTCCACATCGACCGGTCAAAATAGGACTCTTTCTTATAGCGAAATCGGTTAACCGGCGGTCAGTCCCCCAAACGACACTCATATTAACTTAGAAAATTTTTGTGAATTTCATACAAAAATAAAAGCAACTTATTCGAAGCATGCGAGAGAGGATGCTGTTTCAATTCTTTATATTCTTTATTTTCGTTTCTTCTATGGACTTAAATGGAATATTGTCTTTAAGTGAGTCACAGCCAGTGGTAGCTCAGAGGATAGCGTGCAAGCTTACTAATCAAAATTCCGCAGGTTCGCTTGTTCAAATCCCGTGCCCATCAAACAATTATTCGAAAAAAGATGTTCAAATAGAATTCTTTAAATATACGCGCGAAGGGAGAGAGGGCACATTGCCTACGCAAGGCTCTCGAATTTTTTTGACTCCATAAATAAAAACTTTCAAAAGAGACAGAGAGAAAAAGAGAGAAAAATTGGGTGCACCGCTTTATACACTTTTGTTGCTATCATGAATATGTCTATAAATAGAAACATTCAAAAGAGAAACAGAGAAAAAGAGAGAGAGATTGACGTGATGCTCTCAACAAAAAATCAAATTTTCGAATATTCTTTCGAATGAACCTTATGGGACACACCTACGGTCAGTCCCTCAGCGGAGCGGTCCCTCTCCAATGACAGTCCCATGTTAAAAAGGTCAGTTGAATACATTGCAAGTGGAATTAAGAGGGGACTAGTAGTGGTATCGTGAGGGACTGACCGAAGGCTACACTTGGGTCAGTCCATATTTCTGCAGGGTGAATTACGAAGAAATTCACTATTTTTATACCCGACACACTCTGTGTCGAGGGTATATTGCGTTTGTGTGGTTGTGTGTAACACCCAGAACCATTCGAGATAGACTATACAAAATATATATAGAAATGATCAGCGTCACTAGGAGATTCGATTTAGCCATGTCCGTCTGTCTGTCTGTCTGTCTGTCTGTCTGTCCGTCTGTCTGTCTGTCTGTCTGTCTGTCTGTCTGTCTGTCCGTCTGTCTGTCTGTTTGTATACAGTTATCTTATCGAAGGAGTTGAGCTATCTTGACAAAATTTGGTATGCGTGCTCACGGGGACATGAGTAAGAACAAGTTCGAGAATGGATCCGATCGGACTATTTTTAGGGGTACCTCCAGTACCAGGTTCTGTTATGAAAATCACAAAAACTGCTCTAAAACCGATGTTTTACAAGGTATTTTGATGAAATTTGGTTTTGAACATATTTTAGGCCAATTAAGTGCTTTACAAAAATTAGAAAAATGGGCGTGGCAGAACGGCGGTTTTCGAAAATTGTCTCCTACTCCCGAAACGCCTATGGGACTTGAACGAAAATTGGCACTTATACTTCCTTTGTAGCCATACACATCTTGCCCAAAAATTTTCTTGATCGGTCCATTATTAGGGTACCTTCAGTATTAGGGCCTGTCACAAAAATCTCAAAACTGCCCCAAAATCTGACTTTTTCCAAATATTTCAATGAAATTTAGAATTTGCGCTTATATATTTAAGCCTCCGATAAGAACTCCGAAAAAACAAAAGTCGGTATATGGGGCCCCTATGGCCTTAAACAACTCCTGATATTAAAAATTATTTGCAGATGTCTGTCTGTGTCCGGTATTCTTTTGTCAGGCTAGCCTGACTATAAGACCCTTACTTGTTTAAACTGCATCATTACTTTGTTCCATTTCTATAGAATCTTCAGAAGTTATGAAGCCTTATGAAAATTTTCCAAAAATATTCCTTTCATTACTCCAAATTGACCAAAACTATTGGCTAAACTTATGATTTTTGTACACTTCAGAAAAGTTCAGACTTTTTTCGAACGAAGCAATGACTCTGAGACAATAATGTTTGTTATTGATAAACTTTTGCTTATAATTCAAAAAAACCTCTAAACCTTTTCCGAAAAATTTGGAATAAATCTCAAAAATATTTCAGACCATAAGCTTTGAAATAAAACCTGTGCAAAAAAATTTTTTTTGCGACCCCCTACTGGGGGGTGGTTGGTCAGGGGTTCTGGGGAGTGTTGAGGGAAAATTAATGGTCGTAGCTTGATTTCGACTCCATATTCTTGCTCAGGACATCAAAAAATGTAAGTTGGGATATTTAAATTGTTATTTTATGCATTCTAGATAATTAACCCTTTTGGGGGTTTTGTAGAGCGCTGGGGCGAAAACTGAGGATGATGGGGAAAATATGACTCCGAATTCGTGATCAGCATCGCAAACACATAGGTGTGCCGGTGTTATCATCAATTCAAAGCTATATTCAGTTGGCCTGGACTGTATTATATTTGTGGATCGTACGCATTCCAGGATATCGAATATGTTCACTTTCGTGAATATCATGTGTAACTAAGTGAAATGTCAGCCAATAGAGAAGGAAATGCGACAAAGGCTAAATAAATAAATTTGTTAAACATTCATCATTTCATAGTTTATTATGTATGTATGTATATACCAAACTGAAACTAAGAGAAAATCACATTCTGTGACCTTAAAAAAAGTAGTAGCATTATTAGCACAAGAAGTAGAAAAATCATGCGAAGACACATATCGTCGGCTTAAAGTGTAAACTTGCTAAGTCCACTTTTAACCGATTCTGAGTTTTCGATGTCATTCGAAAGAAAAAAGCACACTGCATCGTCAGGCAAAAAAATCTTCTTTAATTTCAAATTCTAAATACGGAGAAATTGGTGATGAGTAAAACTGCTAAGTCAAAGTCCAACTGTGGTCAAAGTTCACAGCTAACACCAACAAGTGACTCCAAGTAGACTTTATATGGTGCACAGAATCGAAATTATAAGAGACTTCATATAGGAACAAAATAAACCATCCATAATTTGGGTCTCCTTTCCAAGCTTGAAGTCTTGAAAAAAAAGTGTTTTGTTAACCCTGTAAAGTTTTGAAATTGTTAGTTAGCAGGTTTACACTTTAAGTCGACGATATTTCGTTCAAGCACAGTTGACCAATTTTAAAAATCTCAAACAGTGTTGGCCAATTGATTCTTCAGCTGCAGTTATTACAAATTTATTGAAAGGACTATCAATAGCTGCTAATGTGGCTACCTTGTCGCCCGTGAAAAGGGTAGTAGCGGTTGCCTTGTGGCCCCCAGCAAAATTTTATCTTGCAAAGTATTCTTGTGCTTACCGCTTCAAAATAAAGAATCAAAATATTTAATAAATATTTAATTGTGCTTCATGTTTTTTGACGACTTTTAATTTCGACACGACTTTGAAATGTATTTTTATTCACAAGATTTAATGGGGATTCGATTTGTAGAGCAAGGCAATTTATTCGATTTCATTTGTCAAATCGAATCGAAAATGAATAAAATAAAATCAGAGCACAAAATGTGATTTTAAATTGAATTCGAATTTTTTCATGGTTTTATCCGTTTTTGTTCTATATGCACGATTTTTTTTTATATAGAACACGATGGATACGAAGCTTGTCACTTAGGTGTTTTATAGCACAAAGTCAATGTCTCATATATCAAAAACTATAAAAGGTAGGAGCATACTTATTACATTTTTAGATCGAAAGATCTCAAAAAGTAATATGGTTTCCAGACTGTCAACTTAAAATCTGATTTTAGCTCCTTAAGTTGAGTTTAGAAAATACCCTTTCAGACTGTCTTTTTCTGACTTTAAATATTCAATCAGCTGTTTTTTTGTTTTGATTACTTTGCACAAAAGTTTTCGTGAAGTTTTCTGCAAAAATATTTGGTAAAATGGAAGAAGGAATGATAAATGCAGCGAGTATGCTATTTTTAAGACGGCGACAATTGCAAAAATTAAAAGCCGTTGCAATTATGTTAAAAATTAATTTTTTAATATCAATGCTGGACTAACTGAAAATAGCAACAATAGTTTCCAGTAAGAACTTAACTCAAAGAAGAGCTTGGAAACGTGTAAGTACGTAAAATGGCATAAATGAATATATTCATTATCATTGAGCTTTGCAGAACCGTCACAGCACTTTCTGGGAGCTCGATGTTCCTGCTATGGACGACAACAAGTTTCGCGACAATTTCCGCATCGGCAGGAACTCATTTAAAAAATTATGCGAGCTTGTGAAGTCCATTGAAAAGCAGGACACGTTTTTTAGTGCATCCATAGAGCTTGAAAAAAGAGTAGCGATTTCAATGTACGCACTGGGCTCTTCAGCTGAATATCGCACAGTATCCAATTTATTTGGAGTGGGACTCAGTACAGTCGCCGAAATTGTTCTCGAATTCTCAGTCGCTGTTTGCGACAATTTATCCGATTACATTTCTTCCTTCCCACCCACTGACGAAGAAATTGAGAGAGTTGTGAAAGGATTCGAAGATCTGGGATTCCCGCAATGTTTTGGAGCTATAGGTGGTTTATGAAAGTAATTATAAACAAACAGTATTTGATAAAAATTAATTTTCGAAGATGGATGTCACATAGAGGTGCAGCCCCCAAAGGCTGATGCCGTTGATTATTGGCCTCATGTGACCACAGGTAAATAAATTATGAAGTATGGGTTTAAAAATCAATGCAAATGTTTGTTCATAAAGGTGCATGTTTACATATCTAAACATTGGATCGACAGGACGAAACAACGATTCATTCATATTTGAAAACAGTTCGCTTAAATGTTTCCATGAGTCTACAGACATTTTCGATGCACACAGCAAAATATTGAGCAACAGAAACGTTCCGGTGCTTTTAATAGGTGACTCGGCTTTTAGACTATCGCGATACATGATGAAACCGTTTCCATATAAAGCCAGTCAACCGGAAATTGAAAAAAATTTTAACTATCGCCTCAGCAGATGTCGCCGTGTCATTGAGAATGCTTTTGGGCAACTAAAAGCAAGGTTTAGAAAATTAGGAAAAGGGCTAGAATTAGCTCCAAAGAATGTGAACGTTGTAATCAAAGCATGTTGCCTTTTACATAATTTTCTAAAATCTGAGGACGACAACGTTACGAAAGCTTGGCAAGATGAGTACGCCGAAAATTCCCAACAACCCCAGCCTAATCATTGCACCAGAATCGGCGACAACAATGAGGAAGCAAACAATATTCGCGACGCCATTGCACGCAGTTTTTGTAAGTAATGTTTTAACAAAGATATCATTGGGGTTACAGCAAAACCCAGTTGAAAAAACGAGCATGAGATGCATGATTTATGCCTCCTAAAGTGCTTGGCATGCATGCCGATTCTCAATGCCTGCTCATTTCTTTTTATAAAGGCTTCTCATAGGAAATCATCAAATTTTCAACGATAAATGATGAAAAAATGCTCAAAAATGCTCATGGATGCATTAATCATGAATACTTCGGGTATGCATGCTCATTTTGTCAACTGGGAACTTAATTTATTTTTCTGCAATTTTTTCAAATATATCAATTAATTTTTTATCGTTTTCTTCTTGCTTTTGCAAAAAATTTTTGAAATCGCTACTTATATTTTGCAACAATTCTAGCTGTTTTTCGCTTTGCGTTTTAAAGAAAGAAAAAATTTCCTTTTCTTGTTTTTGCCCCCTCTTTTTAGGTTCCGACGATCCTGAGGATGTGGACGGGGTTTCGTCCAACATGGACATAGGTGATGGTGGTTCTGACATGATCGGCGACTGGGGCGAAGATAACGAGTTATCCGAATAATATGTCTGAAATTCCTAAAAAAAAATATATGATATAAATTCACACAAAAAGTTTTGACTTGTTTTGTTTTTGTCTTACAAAAGTTTGCAAAATTTGGCTGTTGTTGGAGGCGTGACTGCCAATAATTTCGTGTACTTTAGCGTACAGAGCCCCCTGCGATGGGCTACCTCCCGAGGGTCCTATAGCTTTCTTCTCCACTCTATAGAAAAAGATCAAAAGGAATAATTACACTACTTATTAACGATAAGTCTATTCTGACCTATATTTTTGCCGCAAATTTCTAATTTTCGTAAAAATTTCATGTGCAGTAAATGTATTATCCATTTTAGAAGCCATTTCGGAATAAAATTGAGAGTTTCGCTTATTTTTTCTAAACTCGGCCTCATGATCTCGCCAAATTTCCACGAGGGCTTCGTCGTCGGCCATAGTCCACCTTTTGCGTTTTAACGCCCTCTGCTTTTGGGTTTGGTGCTACCAAATTGAGAAAGTTTGAAAAAACTAAAATTACTAAAAAATCTCAAATATATTTATCTACTTACATTTTCTTCCATTTCACTTTCGAATATTTTTCAAAACAAACAGCAAACAGCTGATTACATTGTTGTGAAAAAAAGTACTAAAACGTAAGGGTTGCAGCAACAAATGACTAAAATCATGAGTTTATTTCTGAGTTTAAAAAGCCTTAACTCAGTTTAAACTCACTACTAAAGTCTACTTTAGGTACTAAAATCAGTTAAACTCAATAGTCTGGAAACCATATTAGCCAACAACTTGGTATTAAGTATCTCCATTTTTTTCCATTTTGCGGTATAGAACACAATCACTGGCGAACGACGGTATGTCATGCAGTGTACATGTACATTCTTTTTGTTTTGTTACCTTATTATTTTATAGAAATAATTTTTGTTTTGTTTAAAATATTTCCTTTTTGTACACGCAGAGAAAAAATATCACATACCCAATTATATTTTGCAGGCATTACATATGTAATTGGGTATGATGTAATTTTTCATAATTACGTCCAATTATATTTTTCATTACCTCCAATTGTATTATATGTAATTGTATCAAATGATAAAAAAATAATTTCAATTACATAAATAATTTCGTCCAATTAAATATCTAATCGCCTGCAATGTAATATGTAATTGCATTGAATTATATACATAATTGCGTGTAATTAATTTCGTGATCCCCTGCAATTTAAAATATATTCTATATATCAATATAAAAAGGAGCATTCTCCACGATTGGGCGGAATATATTTCACCACGTCATATTTGTGGTCCACCTGCCCCATGGAGTGCCTAAGGATTTTGAAAATTCAATCACGTTATATACGATCGAAATTATAAACCATTTGAGAAATATAAGAAAAAGCTGTAAAATAAATACAATCACATATAAGTATAATTGCACCAATGCTTTAAATTGTAAAAGTAATCAAATGTAATTACATATCGTCGTCCCGGAGTTATCTCCTCGTATATCACAAAATCAAAAAATTTGAGATAAGCACGTTTTCCCGCGTACTTTTTCAAGATCTATCCATCTGTCGAGTCTCCAGGTTGCTATACCATATAGTTTACGAGATATTTGTGAGCTAAATAATTGTATATCCTTTAAAATGATAGTTTCTACGCGTTATAACATCGTATATCCATATTTTGTGGATATACGATGATTTATATATGAAATTTGCGCAGTAAAAAGTTGTTGTGTTATCTCATCGTAACAAAAAAAATTTTTTTTTAAGAAACATTTTTTTATGTTAATTTTAAATAAAAAAGATTTATTCGTGTGAAAAAAAAACAAAAGAAGCAAAAAAAAAAAATTCTCATAGTAACACTCCTACAAAAATTTTCATTCTGAAAATAGTGTGGAATGCTTATTATAATATAACAAATTGCATTTCTTTAAAATTTTTAACGTCATCTTGTAGCACTACAGATCACGCCGCTCGATCAAGCGCTGTAAATACGTCCTCAAGCTTATTGTTCCTTTAAATAGAATACTATAAGATGCTTTTGAATTATTTTTCTTGGTTTGTGTAATTGTCGGGCTAGACCGATTATAGATTCCTGACTTGTTCAAAGTCAAATGGAAATGAGTGCAAAACAGCACAACAAAGCTAATGCAGGTAGCTCAGCTCCTTAAAACAAACGTGGAAGGCACAGTTTCGTTGTACCAACAACAATACCCATATCAATTCTTTATTTTGTAGCTTAGTTGATTACATAACGTATAAAAATTTAATTTCCCCAACAAAAATAAGAATTCGAATTTTTTTTAAAAAATTTTTTTTTTGAAATTTAAAAAAAAAAAAAAGAAAGTTATTTCAATTTTAAATTGGCAATTTTTAATTCAATTATATTTTAATTGTTCCAATTAATAAAATTGGGCAAGGTCCAGTAAATGTTTTTCCCAAAATCAGGAATAATTTTTCCTGATTTATTTACCCTTTTTCATATTTTTAAAAATGGGAAAAGGATAAAATAAAAATTTCCTAAAATAAAAAAAAAATTTTTTTAATTTCTGTTACAAATAAAACAAAAACATTATAAATTTTTTTTTTTGCATTTTTAAAGGAAACCAGGAATTAACAATTTCCCGGCCTTTTTTTATTCCATTTAAAATTTTAAACCAATTTCCCAAAAAATTAAAACGAGGAAAATTAACTTCCGGGCCAGTTTAATTTTAAACCCAATAAAAACTAAATTTAAAGCCCAATTTAAAACCCAAGGCGTCCCAAAATTAACGCCTTTTTTTTTCTATTTTGGGCTATAACCAAATAAATTAAATTTCTTAATTTCATTCGTTGGTTGAAAATTGTTCCAAAAGAAAAGCCGGAAAGCCTTTTTAAAACCCGGAAAATTCCAAAAACTTCAAAAGTGGGCTGGAAGTTGGGCGGGCCGAAAAAACCCTTTCCGGTTGGGAACCATTTCGAATTCGAAGCTTTACCCCTTTTATTCAAAAACAACCAATCAGGGGGTGGCCAGGGGCGGGGCCCAAAAAATTTTTCCCACACCTTTTTATTCGCCGGGAACCTAAGTTGGTTCAACGTTAAAATTTTAAACCTTGGAAGTTAAAGAAAAAATCCTTATTTGGGGCGGGCCAAGGGGGGGCCGAAAAATTTTTCCCTTACCCCTTTATTTGCCTTGGGTGAAACCTATTGGCGGAATTTCAAGCTTCCTACCCTTTTACTTCGGAAAGGGTTTGGAAAATCCTTTAAATTTGGGCTCCAGTTTCCAAAAAAAAAATTTTTTCACCTTTTCAAATTGGCCTTGGTGGAATTTGTTGGCGAAATTTAAAGGCTTTCGCCTTTTATTCAAACCAACAATCTTATTTTGGGCTGGCAATCCCGCCCAAAAATTTTCCCAACCTTTATTGCCTTGGTGAACCAAATTTCCGAATTCGAACTTCTACGTTTCTTTTAAAACCTTGGAAAAAACGGAAAAATCTTTTAATTGGGTGGGCAACCGGGCGGGCCAAAAAAATTGGGTTTTTTAAATTTTTTTTGGTGATTTTTTGGAATTAAAATTTTTTAGTTTTACTTAATTAAACGAAAAATTTTTTCTCATTGGGCAATAAAAAAACCTTTATTTCTTGGGAACCTTTATTTGGAATTTCAATTCTAATTTTATTGGAAGGTTCCAAAAATTTCAATTTGGGGCGGCCCAGTTTGGGCGGGCCAAAAATTTCCACATTTCTTCGGGCCTTTTAACCCTTTTCGAAATTTTAAAGGGTTTCCTACCGGCCTTTTATTGGAAGGGGTTAGGAACAAAAATCTTATTTGGGGGGGCAAAGTTGGGGGGGCCCAAAAATTTTTTTCTACAAAATTTTCCCACGATTGGTAACCTAGGGAAAAACGAAAGCTTTAAAGCCTTTTATTGGGTTTTAAGAAAAATTTAATTTGTGGGCTTTGGCCATTGGGGGGCCAAAAAAAAATTTCCTAAAAATTTTCATTCGCCTTTGAACCATTTTGGAATTTGAAAAGGCTTTAACCCTTTTTAATTTTTCCAAATTAGAAAATTTCCTTTTGTTGGGCTTTGGCAATTTGGGCGGTTTAACCTAAAAATTTTGGTTTCCAAAACAAAACCTTAATTTTTTTATTCAATTTAATTTTAGCCTTTTAACTTCCAAAATTTAAACAAAGTTTTATTTTTGGGCTTTTTGGGGCCGGGCCGAGAGGGCGCGTTCCTTTTTTGCCAGGAATGTTTTTTTGGTAATTTTCCACAAAAAATTCCAATGAAAGGTTTAAAGTGGTTTGCCAAGGGACAACATTTCCCTGAAACCCACAAAAATTCAAATTTGTGGGCTGGGTGGGGGATTTCCCCATTTTTAACCTTAATTTCATATTTCGGAACCCCTTACAATTGGCCCAAAATTTCGGACCCTTCATTGGTAAATTATTTGGGGTTCCCACCACAACGGCATTCTTCAAATTCCAGTTTTTTAAAATCCGTCACCCAATTCAATTTTTCAAATAATTTCCAATTTTTTTAACCCAATTAATAAGCCCCTTAAAATTTTTGGGCCCCCTTATTTGGGGCGTTGGCCAAAGGGGGCGGTAAATTTTTTGAAAGGGATATGTCCTTTTCGTAAGTTTCCAGCAACCAAATTCGGAAAATGTGTTTTTGATGGTTCGCCGTTAAAAGCTTTCACGGAAAAAATAAATTCCTTTGTGGGCTCCAATTGGGGGAGCTCCCATTTTTCCCTTAGGAATCATATGGGCCCCGAAACAGTTGCCAAAAATTTTCCTTCCAAATTTGGCTCAAAATTTCAGGGTCCGACCACAACGGAAGGGTCTAAACGTTTCCAAAGTTTTTGGGGTTCCTGTATTCAAATCCCTATTTTCCCGGAGCTTCTCCCTGGTTCCGTTTGCAAACCCAAAACCCTTAATATTCCCCCTTAGCCTTTGGGAATTAAAAAATAAACTTTTTTCAAAACCTTTCCAAAAGATCAGGGTAACCGAAAATACCACAAATTTTAAAATTAAAAAAAAATTTAAGGTTTTGTTTTTAAACCTATTTCCGAAAAGTCGGTAACAAATTACCAAGTTTAAAGGAAATTTTTAAGAGATTTGGAAAAAAAAGAAAGTTTTTAATAGTTTTTCCAAAAGGAAATAAAAAAGGGAAAATTTTCAAAGGCACCGACCCTAAGGGCTTAAAAAAACAATTTTCAAAAGTAAATTAGTTTCAAACGGCTTTTTTTTTTAGGGTCCATTTTGGGAGAATTATTTTTTTTCGATTTAAAAAAACCCTATTTTTCTTTTGATTTACATTTTTTTTAAAACCTCTCCAATTATAAAAAAAGAGAAAACCCTTAATCAAATAAAATAAAATAATTAAAATGTCCCACCCAAAAAAATTTTTCCTCTATATCTGGTTCCCGGAAAGGAAATTGTCGGAAAAACGGGTTTTTCTTTTCCCTTCGGAACACCGAAACCGATTTTAGTATTAAAAACAATTTGGGAAACCAGGGTTGGAAGCAATGTCCTTTTGCCTTTTTTTTATTTTTTTTTTTTTGGAAATTAATACATTATGGATGTTTAATTTTGTAAGAAACTGTTCAAGCCCAGAAAACCCAAAAATTTGAAAATTTTTCCCATTTGGGGCTTCATGGGAAGGGAAATTTTAATTTCCCTCATTTATTCGCCGGTAACCTAGTTGCCAATTGAACCCTACCCTTTACTTCTTCCTCTTTATTTTGTTGGGCGTGGATGGGCGGGCCAAAAATTTTTTTACCCTTTTATTTGTTGGTTAATATTTCAATTGAAAGCTTCTAAGCCCCTTTTACCCCGGAATTAAGAACAATCTTCCATTTGTGGGCGTGGAAGTGGGGGGCCATAAAATTTTTCCCTACACCTTTCATTCGCCTTGGTAAACCTATGTTGCGAATTTGAAGCTTCTACGCCTTTTACTTCGGAAGTTACGAAAAATCTTTTTTTGTGGGCGTGGCAGTGGGCGGGCCAAAAAAATTTTTTCCCTACACCTTTCATTCGCCTTGGTGAACCTATGTTGCGAATTTGAAGCTTCACGCCTTTTACTTCGGAAGTTACGAAAAATCTTTATTTGTGGGCGTGGAAGTGGGCGGGCCAAAAAAAAATTTTCCTACACCTTTTATTCGCCTTGGTGAACCTATGTTGCGAATTTGAAACTTCTACGCCTTTTACTTCGGAAGTTAGAAAAATTCTTTATTTGTGGGCGTGGCAGTGGGCGGGACAAAATTTTTTTCCTACACCTTTCATTTGCCTTGGTAACCTATGTTGCGAATTTGAAGCTTCTACGCCTTTTACTTCCAAGTTACGAAAATTTTTCATTTGTGGGCGTGGCCAGGGGCGGGCCATTTTTTCCTACCCTTTTCATTTCCGGGAACCTATTTGGAATTTTGAATTCAAGCCTTTTATTAAAAACAATAATTTTATTTGTGGGCTTATTTTTTTCTTGGTCAACCGGACCCCGTTCCATTTTTTGCCAGGTTTCCCTTTTTGGAAGGTTTACCAGGACACCAAAACAAGGAATGTTTAATGGTTCCAAGTTTTACGCATTTTTAAAATAAATAAATTTTCATTTTCCGGGCAATTTGGGCGGATTTCCCAAATTTTTACTTAGGTATATGGAACCCCGAAATAAATACATAATGGCCAAATTTTTTCGACTTCAAATTTGGTTCAAGCCGTTTTTGGAAGGAGATCCGAAAGGAAAAGGAGGCGCCAAGAAAAGAAGGAAAGGTCAAGGCAACCGGACAGGGCTGTTAAACATTCAAAGTTTTTAATCCTTTTTTTTATATTTTTTTACCCGGACAACTTCCTGTTCAAGGGATTTGCCCTTTGTTGGGTTGGGTAAAAAACCGGTTTAGAAAAACCAACAAAATTATAAAAAAGGTTTCAAGCTTTGCCAGGAATTGATAAAAGTCCGTTTGTTTTCTTTTTTTGCGTGCCTTTGTTCTTTAAAAATTTCTTTTGAAATTAAATTTTCCCTTCTTTTTCTGCCTCCGGGGAATTGAACTTCGAAAACCCATGGGAATTTTAGGGGACCCTATCCACTTTATGCCACAAAAACTTGCTCTTAAAACCAAGTTTTCAAGAATTTTATAAATTGGATTTGCTTTTGCAATAAAGTTTCAAAAATTTAAAACTGGATGCTTTCGAAATTGTTCCTACAAAATACAAAGGGGAAAAATTGGCACGTAAGTTTTAACCAGTAACCCTGGTGACCATTAATTTACCTTGCAGGGCCTTCAAAAAATTTCCCAAAAAGCCTAAAAGCCCAAATTGAAATTTTCAAAAATTTTTGGTTTTAGGGGCGATTAAACCAAAAAAATTGAAACGTGGCAAAAAACAAAAAAATTAAAAAAAGGAAAAGGGCCCTAGGCCTTAAACAACTTGTTTAAAATTATTTCAACTAATTCGTTTCGGGTTTCTTTGCGTGCCAAAATATAAAACCCAATTTTTTGATTGTTAGTTTTTTTCGTTTAAGAAAACTATTTTCCTTTCGAAAATTTTTTTGGAACTCTTAATATTTAAAATATGAGCAAAACGATATGCAAAATTGGAAAAAAATACAGTAATTGACGGCCAAATCTTCTGAATGCACCTCCAAAAGGGAATAGAACTATAATTGAATATCATTAATTGACTAGTGCTAGGTTAGGTTAGGGTGGCTGCTCCCTTTAAAGGGGACACACTTAGGCCACATATGAGCCTGTTGTGATACCACGAGGGAAGGCATGCCTCCCTAGTTACCCGTTTGGTGGAGCCAATTGGACTCATTAACGAAGTTAGACATGTCTTTTATTCGGACAGATGTTAGCTTGGTGAGGGAGGAGAAGAAAAGGAGCCGAGCAGCCTCGATCTTCGCCTAGCCAGATCCGGGCAGTGACACATGAGTTAGCTCACTGATTCTTCTTCCTCCTCCGATCTGCAACTTCTACTAGTGTAAAAGACCTGAATTATTGATTGACTGCTTATACATTAGGTCAATCTTGCTTTCCGATTCTTTGGCAATTCCCCTTTGTAGTTGCGTTCAATGGCAACTGTTCTTTTTCGATTTTTACCTCATTTGCGAGGGGATAATTTTGAAAATACTGTTACTGTGTCATTTTTTTCAATAAACTTTGTAAGAGTATACATAGGTAAAAATTTTTAGTTCGTTATTTGTTTTGATAAAATAGCTTTAATAAAGTTCAGAAAACCAAAAATTCGCATTATATAGTAAATATGTTTGGAAAAGTTATAAATAAATCTATTTAATCGAATTTTTGTTTCAATATATCATCCGACATTGATTTATAATTATGCAGGTCTTGTATTAATCGAAAATCGATTTTTTCTTAAATTTTACAACTCTAGCAACGACTATGATCATACGCGAAAGTGTTACAATAGTCATACAGCTAGCTATTTGTATCTTTCCCCACCCTTACTGAAGTTCTGGATACGTCCATGCCTAGTCGTAGGTACATTAAAATTTGAGAAAATCCTAAAAAACGGGACATAAAAATCTATTTTGTTATTTCTATAGAGGATGAAAAAGGAAGTCTTGTAAAAAACAAAAAAAAAAAAAAAAAAAAAAAATGGAGATGAAATGACATTAAGCAAACAAGAGGAAACCCAAGAAAAACAAATCAGGGAGTTTTCCACTCAGGCAAGACAACCATTGTCACATTACGAAGGTCATTCGTTTCTCTTAAGCGAATTTACTTGGGAAAAGGTGAAAAAAGTTTAAGAAAAAACAAAAAAAAAAGCTGCTGCAGAATGACTGCGAAACGAAATGTGTGACAATATTAGTGTGAATAACTGCGAAAAAGTGTCGAATAAGAAAAACGCTCATAACAACTTTCGATGCTTTGCTAAGCTCGTGAAAATCGAAGAAAACGAAAACAAACAGAACGGAACAACTCAGTGGCGTCTTATTTACTTTGAGGTTTTCTTACTTGGCTTTTATGCAAATGAAGATATTAAAATCGACCTTGTGCTTTGGTTGTTTTGGCTTCTTCGATTGAAAAATACCCAGCGGGAAATTATCTCCTGCATGACAAAGTCACCAATGATGTCATCGATGACATATAGGTGACATTGTTATGCATGACATCTTGGCGGACATGTCATCGTGGAGGGATGCTGTTCATGTGCTTGACTCTCATTGGCTACTGAAATTTAAATAAGGTTTAAGCGTCAGTTCAGCGTTAGCATGAAGTGGCGTAGATGATGAATGCTCGACTCACAATCCGAAGACCGCGGGTTCGATCCCTGGCAGAGGCGAACAAAAATTGTTAAACATAGATTTTTAAAAATTTTCGAAACTTTCAAAGAGAGGGAAAAGAGCAATGTGCTGCTCTCAAATGCTTTTTTTGCATCCCCTAGCATGACCAGTGACATTTTCTTATCTTCCGGTGATAATGTCACCGCTGAAGTCCCTGTCAGCTCCTGTGTAAATGTCATAAAAAGTGTCACCGGAAATAGCATGCATTCCGGCTCCGAAGTCACTAAGGCATCATCGGAGATGTCCGCGGGACATTTCCCGCTGGGTAGGTTTGAGTATATATGTGTGTTGGTGAAAATATAGACGGGTATTGGTGTTTGCTATGTCAAAACTTGGTAAGGATGTTTTTTCTAAGTTTATTTTCTATTCTACTTGATTGAATTAAGTTGACAATTATGAACTTGTTTTTAATATTGATGAAACAGTAAAAACAATTAAGGGTGTTATAGTCAGGAAATACAATGCCCGTTACAGAAAAACAGTTAGCTATATATACTTATATGTTTTAATAGGAGGCTTAAATGTAAGCTCAAATTTCAAATTTCATTGAAATATCTCGAACGATTCTGATTTAAGAACAGTTTTTATGGTTTTTGTGCCAGACGCTTGTACAAGAAAAATAGGGAAATTTGACCAGTCTTTAGTCCGTTCGACCTATTTTGGTTAAATTCTACCTATTTTTAACCAAAAGTTTGCTTTAAAAATTACCTGACTTCAAAGTTATATGGACCATATCAGCCGGAGCGATATAAAGAGCTGTTGTTCGAGACTAACACAATCTAAATTACTCCACGTATCACCCCAATGATCTTCCAAAAAAGTGGTAGAGCAATATATACACTTCGCGTTTCCTTAGTCAGTGATGTTCACCAAATCCGTGCTTTCGCCCACAGATTCATCGCAGACACTATATTTTTCACCTAATTCCCAAATTCAATGAAGTCGAACTTATTAGATGTGATAGCAGTCAGCAGTTTAGATATTTCATTTTCTCATTTTATTTTCAAAAAATTTATTAGACATATGGGGTACCAAATTAAAGAAAATCGATCCAGCCTTTTGAATAACAAAAAAATTTGGGTGTTAATTGGACACTTTTCATACCAAAATGGCTTCCAAAGTAAAAAAAATTGATTTGTTTTTTCAGAATTTTTTACATTGACCGTTTATTTTTCCGTCAATGGGTCAAATTTTTAACATCAATTCAATTTTGCCTAAAAGCACATACAATTGGATTTCAAACTGGATAAAAGTTTTTTTTTCTACGATGAACCATTATTGTGGAAGAGTTATTTTTCTCGACTTACTGCCTAAAATTGGCTCTGGGATAGCGTAGGGGATGCGTGCTATGCTCTTGATCCCAGGGTCAGAGGTTCGATTCCCGGCACAGGCGAAACGGAGTGTAATGGTTTTTCAAAAATCGCATGTTAGTTGGGCACACTACATAAAAAAGATATACACTCACCCAAGCACAAGAAAACCTCTCGTGGTATCACAATGGGCCGATTAACGGCCTAAGTGGAAGCCATTTCAGCCTACCTGCCTACCTACTGCCTAAAAACTTTAAGGCCCTATAACCCCTTAGGGGTGCATTTGCGACCACCACCCTGCCCCCTCCCATAAAATTTGTTGTTAGTTCTGACCTCCTCTATCAGCTTCTTACCGGTTGACCTTCACAAACGGAACATCCTGTATATTTGTCTTTATAAGTAAAGAATTTAAGCAGTCAATAATTTTTATTGGAAAAAACTCAAAAAAGTTTATAGTAAATTCTATAGAATATAATTGATCTTATAAATTTTAAATTGTCATTAGTCGATCGAAATCTCAAGGGGGAACTATCTATTCGTCATCACCGGTTCCGCTCACATCAATAGGAGATACAGATGTCAGAACGAATGAAAGTAGAAGAGAAAAAGAAAATAAACACCTGAAAATGCTCTTCTCCCGTTTTCTTCTTTCCTCCTTTCCTTTCCCTTCTTTTTATTATTATTTCTATGCTTATTTATTCACTTTGCTTATCTATGAATTGTTTCTATGGAAACGATTGACAAATAAAAGCTGCAATAAGTAGAGGAAAATACTCAGAAGTCATTTCCGTAATGAGAAGTGTTTTCGCTATTGACAAGTATCTCAAATTCTATAGAACTTTTTTCCACTGAACAAGTTTTTATTTTGCTCTCAAGTATTTCGAAAACTTCTTAACTTTTATACTAGGGACTGCGGTACGAATTCCCTTTCGTCATTTTATGAGTGCTCAAATAACAATAAGAACCACGCTTGCAAATCATCGCATTGAAATTTCCATTTCACACGTATACGTCGGGTGTCCCTGCCATTTGCTCCTTGACTATATTGGTTGTCGAGGTGTTGCTTTTTAATGCTTTCGAAAAGTTCTTAATACCCAAACTTTGCGTTGTTTAAGTACTGAAAACATTACAGTGTTTCACAAACTCCTTGGTCAATTCACTTAAACATTTATTTAGCATGATTTTGCTTCAATTTCGCTTGATTGCGTTGAAAAGTTTTGTTCTTCAGAGGCAATTGTGGTGAAGTAAGCCTGGAAAAACACCTGCTTATTCAAATTGAAACAAATTGTTTTCCATTTACTATGTTCGAGTGATGGCTGTGGAAAAATACACGCATTTTTATAGAAGCAAAACACATCGAAAGGAACAGAACGGGTTGAAACAAGCGCCGTTGTTAGTAATCTCATTGCATTCTTAATGCTTAATGTTTTCTAAAAACAAAATTGCGATTTGTAGGCCTGCCAGTCCGAAAACTATGTGGTTGACATTCTTATTTCAATATTATAATAATCAGGGCTCGGATTTTATTGACTTTTCTAAATTTAAAGCATACTTTATGGAGTAAAAATTTTGTTCAACTCACATAAAGTTAAGATTCAAATCGATTTTTAACTTCAATATGAATTTTTTTGAAGTTAGAAAAACGGTTTGAAGTTAAACTTCGCTAAATTTATTTGCTAAACGTTGGTAAGAAAAAGTTTTGCCCCATAAAGTATGCTTTAAATTTATAAAAGTTAACAAAATCCGAGCCCTAATAATAATATAATATTTCGAATTATTCGAATACGGTCTTATTCGAATATCGAAAATCGATTTTCACTATTCGAATAATCGTTCGCAGTCGAATATTCGATTAATCGGAAAACAGCAACTATTCGAATAGTAGCTTCAAACTATTCGAACGATCGCTTTATATTCGTCTTTCTATATATGTTTATATATCGAGCACTAATCGCCAAATTGATGTAAGCAACAAAAAACAAATTTTACAGGAGAGCGTTTTTTCTGAACTTGTTTGCATTGACTGGAATACAAGTTATAAAACTTATCGTGGAATATCTCCGTTTCTATTGAGCTTATTGTCACTATATTTTACTAGGTGATGAGTTTCAGGCTGTAGATATGTTTCTAATAGTGTCCGTAGTATGACCGTCAGTAGCGTAGTTGTGGCATAATCGCATCTCAGTCTAGAGGTTGTATGTTCGATTCCCCACACAGGAGGATTTTTTTTTACTTCCAAGAACTGGCCTTAGGTTATCGGAATGCTAAATTTGTACCAATTCTACCACCTGAGGTACTTGATTGCATTTCAAACATTTTTTCTGGTGTCCTAAAAGTTTTCATCCAGGACAATGCATTAACATATATTTTAAATATGGTACATTGAACCAACCTAACTCTGGTCCGTATTGAGGACTTGTTTTAAGTGATTGCTCGTGCAAGTGGTAGAATTGTGTTAGCACAGCTTTGCTCTACAAATGGAGCAAGTTACTTGCTTACCATCTATACTTTTTGCAAAAAAGTTCCACACCCAGTTAATTTTTTTCAAAGTCATGTTCGCAAATGAAATATAATTTGAACATTTCCCTTAAATATTTTTGTGACATAAAAATTAATGCCACATTCGATTGTTCGATTTTGATCAAATTTCGAAAAGTCGCATTTCAACATTCGAGTATTCGATTAATTTCAATAGACCTAGTTTGAGGTGGGCGAGGGGGTCAGGGGCATGTATGTTTTCAATGATCTTCTTCTT
The DNA here is from genome assembly GCA_020466095.1 of Chlorops oryzae. Taxonomy (NCBI): domain Eukaryota; kingdom Metazoa; phylum Arthropoda; class Insecta; order Diptera; family Chloropidae; genus Chlorops; species Chlorops oryzae. Next base: position 60,216,910 of record CM035806.1, on the reverse strand, counting down.
CTTCTTCTTTTTCTAGCGTGTTCTTTCCCGGCTTATACCGGGGTCCGCATGTTTTGAATTTTTCTCCATTTTCTTCTATCCACTGCATCCTCGATTCTTAGATCAGTTGCTTGGAGGTCCCTTTAAGCATGTTTTCAATGATAAGCAAACAAATTCAGCCATTCAACAAAAAAACAGAAAGTTTTGAAATCGGTGTGTTTCCAGCCTTCGGAAAATGCCATCCATACAAACCAAATTCAATGAAATTTTTGTGTTTGCGCAAGTCCATACTTTAAACTGTATTACAACTTTGAAGATGCCCAGCAGATGATCTTCTGTTAAAACGTTAGTTATTCAATAATTAATTTAATTCTTTTCATAGATGTTCAGTACACAGGCGAAACCTCGAAACAAACGTTGACCATGACGAATGACAGATGGCGGTGGACATTACACGCCCACAAATGGAGATATTTCATTGCAACACATTGATTTAAAAGCTGAAAACTGAAACAGCCCTAAAATCATCACATCACTCCCTTAAATTTAAGTAGTATTGCAATAGCAACACGAATCGGAAACTGAAGTGGCCCGCAATTCAATGGCAAATCAGGTGGCAATATGCTTTCGGAATCAACACGCCTTCACCCTTAAGAGTCTATGCTCACATATATGCAGTTAGCACTTGCACATTAAACGAAAATTAAGTAAATGAAACAAGTGAAACAAGTGAAACGCTACAGTTCAACAACTCGCAATTTCTGGAGGGAATAGAATACATATACTCGTAGCTTGCTATGTTGCCCAGAATAAATTTTTATTTCGTTATTTTTTCGCCAATGTTGCAGCGAAAATATCCTAAATTCAGATTTTGTTTGCAGATATAGCTGCTGGTCTGAAAAGCATATCAGCTTACATTAAAAATTGACATGTTCATATCTCAGGCGCAGTAAGGCCGGAAAGTCGCGTGCACAACCTGCACACTCAATACTTCTTCATTACTTGATATCTCGCTGAAAGATGAAGGGTGAAAGTAATTCATTTATTTCCAAGTAAATTTCAAGTTTTTTGCATGCGGTTCTCATGGACACTTAACTGACTGCATGTCTGAGTAAAGGCTCTTATATAAATATACCTTTTAACTCTTAAACTAGGCATAAGCATATTAAAATGTTGCATTTGGCTTCCCAGAAATCCTGTATATTTTTATATTAGCACAAAAAAGAAAAACATGGATTTTTCATAGGAAAATATCAATCGAATTCGTCTGAAGTTAAGCAAAATGTGGAAACAGGAATTAAATTCTAAATTGGGGATAAGCTTTAAGTATCATTTCTGCTCCACGATTGCGAATAATATTCGCAAAGCTTTTTCACAATAAATTTCGATTTGCACATTACAAATAAAAATGGTTTTTTATCATACATAAATACCTCAAAAATTTTAATTGAAATTTGAGCCCATGAAAACAGGAATATTTGTATTGATCAAATAACCATATGCTGAGCCATTGAGGGAACAATATGAAATTAATATAATGTTTAACCTGTTGCCTGTGGCACGCAACGCTTTGATCACTGAAACCGCTTCATAGCATACAATTTGTTGCTTTCATTCAACAATTTCGCTTAATTAAAGACGAAATAACTAATTAATTGCTTATCGATTGCAATTCCTGTAGACTGCACATTATATGTTGCAGTGAAATTGATTCAATCAAATTTAATTAAGCTCGAGAATACCTATGAAATTCGAAGTCCGCTTGAAAATATTCAGCAAATTCAATGATCGATATTTTTTCATTTAAAACAACCGAATTGCCGTAAGGTGCAAGCTGTGATGTATGGGGGAAATTTACATGGTGCATTTGATTTGATTTTTTGTTTGTTTTTTTTAAATAAAATCTTTATTTGGACGCCAAGCCCACAACGACTTTTGTGAGTCAATCTAGTTCAAACTCAAAAAACCCTTTAAATATTTATGTATGTATTCTATATAACTTCGACTCATCACTTCGATTAAACCTGATTTCACAGTTTTAATAATTAGAAAAATAGAATAGGTTTGCTCGAAAAAAGCTTTCTGCAGCGATCCAATGAGGCTTATGATTGTCCAGAAAAGTTTTCCGAACAAAAGTCAAATTTAATTTCGAATATTTCCTTTCTTTCGGTAACAAATTAAGCTTTTGTTCGAATGCTTTTGAAAAAGTTTTTTAATAGGATCTTATGTACCAAACTTGAGGCCGCTTAACACCGTGATTTATGGGTTACATTGTGACTTTAATAGGCTGCAAGCCTTTCTTTTTCAATAAGCAAGATACTAAATGCTTGTTATTTTTTTGAATAATTTTTTTTTTGTCGTTTTAATACGCGCAGCGGTTTTTGTTGTTTACTGTGATAATTTTCAAATGTCAAAATGGAAACAAACTCCGACCGAATTCAAAAGCAAGAAACCGTTGCTCCGAGAGCAGAGATTCAAGCTTTTGTCAGTTCCACTCAGTAAGAAGAAGAATAGGCACTTTCGTGGACTTCAAAAAAGAAAGCTCGTTCAAATTTCTCGAGGTTTATTTACATAAATAAAAAAAATTATTTAAATTAAATACATATATAATATATATATATAGATAAAAATAAATACAGTAGCAGGAGATAAATTATTCATATGGTAGTAGACATGAATTCGAATTTGGAAATCGCAAATGGATGGCTTGCAACCGGAAATGAAAATGAAATGAATAGATGTTCAGCACGATGCGTGCTCATAAGGCTGGTTACCTTTGCTCCCGCTGCGTGGATATGGTGTCAATTGACAGTTGGACTAGAATAAATACGTGCGCTCTTGGCCTTGCGTATGAAAGGCATGTATTTAAGCATGGTTGAAGATAATCGTTGCCGTATCCTTGGCGCCCTATTTACCCCAGCCTGATGATTGCCAACCGCCTCCACTGCTAGGAGGGGAATACTCATAGCCTCCCGCACCACCTTGCGAACTACCTGAGCTTGCGGCAATAGCAGCTATACTGGCGACATCGTGACCACTACTACTTCCACCGCTACTGTAGCTATCGCCACTGCTTCCGCCGTATGATCCATGACCTCCATAGCCGCCGGAGCCGCCACTGTGTGCACCGCCACTTGTTGCTGCTGCAATCGCTGCGATTTTTCCATCGTCATGTCCTGAACCGCCTCCGTAGCTACCGCCTCCGTAGCTACCACTTCCATAACCACCACTGCTGTGAGAGCCTCCGGTAGCTGCTGCGATTGCTGCAATGTGCGCTAAAGAATTGGAGCCACCGTGCCCACCATGACTACTGCCTCCATAGCTACCACCGCTATAGCCACCACCACTTGTGTGAGATGATCCAGAATCTGCTGCAATTGCGGCAATGTGTGCCACAGAATTCGAGCCACCGTGCCCACCATGACTACTGCCTCCATAGCTACCACCGCTATAGCCACCACCACTGCTGTGGGAGCCTCCGGTAGCTGCTGCGATTGCTGCAATGTGCGCTAAAGAATTGGAGCCACCGTGCCCACCATGACTACTGCCTCCATAGCCACCACCGCTATAGCCACCACCACTTGTGTGAGATGATCCAGAATCTGCTGCAATTGCGGCAATGTGTGCCACAGAATTCGAGCCACCGTGCCCACCATGACTACTGCCTCCATAGCTACCACCGCTATAGCCACCACCACTAGTGTGAGATGATCCAGAATCTGCTGCAATTGCGGCAATGTGTGCCACAGAATTCGAGCCACCGTGCCCGCCGTAGCTACCACCGCCTCCGTGACTACTGCCACCTCCGTAGCCTCCGCTTCCATGTGACGATGAACCAGCAGCTGCGGCAGCTATAGCAGCAATTTTCGCACTATCGTGGCCACTGTTGCCGCCATAGCCTCCACTGTTACCATAACCACCACCAGCACCACCATGTATGCTACCTGCTGAGGCTGTTAGAGCTGCTGCAACTGCATGTGAATTCCCTGAGTCTCCTCCGCTGCTGAAGCCTCCATGGCTACCACCTTCGTAGCTGTAACCTCCATCGCCACCGCCAGCACTGTGCGCAGATTCTTCCACAACAGCATATGTATCAACGGAGCTACCAGAGCTGTGACCACCACCTCCAAACCCACCGCCACCGTAGCCACCACTGCCGCCGCCGCCGCCATGTCCGTGACCACTGCTACCACTTTCAGAAATGATAAGTGTGCTACTGTGTCCGCCACCGCCACCACCTGCACTGTAGCCATCGCCATGTCCACCACCAAAACCACCGCCATGTCCGCCACCAAAACCACCGCCATGTCCGCCACCAAAACCACCGCCATGTCCGCCACTAAAACCACCGCTATGACCACCAGCATCAGAAATAATTAGAGTTTCATGAACGCCACCACCATGTCCGCCTCCGTAGCCGCCACCATGACCACCACCGCCGCCGTGGCCACCACCGCCGCCGTGGCCACCACCGATAGTTAGAAGCCCACTACCGAGAAGTCCTCCGGTCAAAGGTCCAATTACATCATCATGACCCCCACCACCATGACCACCGCCGCCGCCTCCTAAATAGCCACCAAAGCCACCACTGTGATCATCATGGCCTCCACCACCGCCACCACCGCCCCCACCGCCACCACCGCCACCACCACCACCACCGCCTTCAGGCAGGTGTATACGTATGTGCACATGCTCTCTACCGAAAGACGGCTTGCCCTGAACTCCACCAGCAAGTAGAAGAGCGCTCAACTGAAATGAAGAAGAAAATTTTTATTAAAACTCTATAGTCCCATGAATTTCGAGTGAGTCCTGATCGGCGTGTACTTACAATGAACAACTTTGCCATTATTAGAAAGCCTTCGTTCGATCTTCGCTTTCCGAAACTGCAATCAAATAGCGAAAATCTGTTCCAAACCTTTTCAACTTCAACGGCACGGTCTCTTCTCCGTTTCCGGTAACCGAACTTGTTCAATGCAAAACCGTTAATGACACGGCAAGAGTCTCTGAGCAGCGTTTTATACACGAAAACTCACAACAGACGATTATGTAAGCCATCTAGTCGAGCAGTCAGTCGCGTCTGTCCCTCTATTCGAAATTCATCTGTTCGACCCCTCTTAAACGGAAAGTGAGCGCCATTATGAGTCAAGTTGAGGATGCGCGCGTTCATTGCGGAAAAACAAGATCTTCATCTTCCCTAAGAGTTCGACTGGTTGCCGAGAGACGCCCGCGGGCAGGTGGCAGACGTCGGACGTCGGACGTCAGACATGAGACGAAAGTCCCAAGATATGCATATGAATCGCTTGCAATACATACAATAGCGACAAAACATAAATAGAAAAATACACAGATATCAAAACAACGACGACAACAACAACGAATACAACAACAACAACAACAAAAACCATAGACAACACCGCCCAGCACGCTAACCTTTCCCTCTTTAACTTCCGAAAAGAGAGCTCTTTCTACTTGCAAAGCAAGTTTGATACGAGAGCAAATGCTTTTCTCCTCAAAAGGTTCAGAGATTGACTGAAACTCTCTTTGATCCAACTTAAATCGTTTTCTGGTTCGTATAATTTTTTGGACTTTCATTCATGTAACTCATTGTGTTCATCTACACAAAAAAAAAAAAAATGTTTATACAGGGGTCCACGGAATTTTCTGCATTATTTTAATACGCGATAGCTTATGCCAAGAGCTGATTTTTTTAACTTTGGACCACTAGTCCAAAAGGTACCGTTATTGAGTGTAGTATTTAAATTAAATGCAATTAAGACATATACAATGTATAAAATAATCCATATTTTGCTCATCCCGAAAACGTCTTGCTAACAATGCTTTTCGATTAAAGAAAAAATGTTCGTGAAAGAGAAATTTTGCATTATCGCGATAAGCTCTATAATCCAGCCAAACTTAGAATTTACAAAAAGTTTACGATCAATTTTGAATGCTTGGACTACATGAATATGATAGATTTGGATGATGACAACATTTTATCTGAGCCTCCCTTCACGGCCAACATTCCTTACAAACACTTGTTGGAGTACATTGGGTTTGACGCTCCACCGTTGGCTGACCCGAAAATTCCCTTACACATTCAAGGAACAGAGCGATGTGTGCAGCTTCTGACTAGTGTTTCACAGCGAGTTACAGAAAAAAATCGAAATGATGTGATAGCATTAACATTGGAAAGTCGTGGAAGAACGGCTCGAATGGAGTGCAAAAAAGATTTAAAAAACTAACTTTTATCTTAATTTTAACAAAATAATAAAAAAAAAATACTTAAAAAAAAAACTTCAATGAAAACTTATCGTCATTGAAAAATTTTGAGGTCGATTTGCGCGGAACAGGGATTGATTTTAGGACTATGGTTTCTGAGGGAAATTTTCTTCGAATTTGTCGTAGATTACGATTTTGTTATACCATTTTTGATTATTTTTCCACCCATACAAATCGACCCGGCCTAATATAAAATACATTCAAATACTTAGGGGACAATTCTTATAGAACAACCAACACTAAACGCGCTCAAATGATGTTTATTTTATAGATCAAATACAGAATGTGGTCATCCGCGAGAAAAAAAAGAAGCTACCATACTATGAAAGCCACGCCCACACACCCGCCCAAAACTCACGATTTTTCATAACATCCGTACAAAAGGCTATAGAAACTTGAAATTCCACGTAATGGTTGGCAATGTCAAAAAAGAAGCAATTTCTACTCCGACAAAAACTGACCTGTGAGAAAATATTTACTATGACGTGAAGACTATCAAATTCGATATTCCACTTCTTCTTCTCAATTCCTTAATCCCCTTGTGGAGCATAGCACCTCAGCAAGTTTGGTGTAAAGAATTTGAATTGTTTTTTATTGTCCGTATCATAAATTTGAAATTTTAAACCCCATTGAATAAGAACAATAAATGTTTTTTTTTTTTTTTTAATTTAAAATTGAAAATATTGAAATAAAAAACTTAATATCGTGGCCATATTATTTCCAATCCACACACGTCATGACGTTAAAAGTCAAGAATAAAGTATACGAAAATATTTCAGTGCACATTTTTCTCAGTGTAATAGTTTGTGGTACAGCATCCATATTGAAATTTGTCGATTTTGTGGGTTTCCGTTTGGTCCGCTTGACATAATAATCGTTATTTTTATTTTCATTTCTGTAATCCAAACGGAATCTGTAACGAGTTTGATCGCAAAGTTGCACTTTAACACTAAACAATGTAATGGGAGCTACGTGCTGGGATATTCGTGTCGCGAGAAGAGCGACCATGCATACGTAAGTGTACTTATGTACATACATATTGAAGTGTGCAACTATAATCATAAGTATTTTCCTTCTTCAGTCTTCCGTTTTATTTTATTTCATTTCATTTTATTCTCTTTTCTCTTATTTTCTTTTCTTTCTTTTCTTTTCTTTTCTTTTTCCCATAATTGTCTCTTGATTACTTTTCATGGATTTTTATGTATCAATATAAGCAGATGACTGAAACGATGCGATTTTAGGCCTCAAAACAGTTATGTATGTTACGCATATTCAAGCATATGTAGATATAGGTAAGGTGTTTTATGTAAAAGGTTTTTACATAAAATCGAGCGCCTATATGTTACCTTTCGAGAATATGGTTTTGACATAGTTTAGGTTACTTAACGTACTTTTCGTTCGACGTCTTGCCATTCTGTCGACTTAGGACAACTTGAATTAAGGCATTATTAATATAACCAACCAATATCACAGGTATACAAGGTTTTGGACCAGAGAAACTGGATAGCGACCCTATAGGAATTTTTCGTGCTGATTCCGAATCTGGTATCCGTTTTTCTCTATCACGTCAAGTTTTTGAGAAATCGTTAAATAACGGTTTTTGACATTTTTACCTATAGTCTATGTCAATAATGAGGTCGTAGACCCTATATGCCTTAACCGATTTCAAAGTTTTTGGTACTCATATGAAAGAGGAATGACAACGCAACATATCCTTTATACACAAATTTGGAATTGATTCAGTAACTTGGAAGCTATAGGGCAAAAAACGCGATGCTGATTTCCAATTTTTAGCGATTTTGTTTAAAAACTTGAAATTCAAATGGTTATAATTTCCGAACCAAGGCTGGTATTCCAGGTCTTAATACTTTGAATGAAAGAACAATCAATTGAAAAAGTTTTGAGTCTAAAACAAAAAAAATCCGTTGCGTCGTTATAATTTTATGAGGATTTTCGCTGAAAATGACAAAAACGAATTTTTATTTTTGGTATATTCTTCGCTCGTTCATATGTATATTTCAGTTCGAATTGTGTATGTTGGTAAAACTGGCTTAAAAAACATAAAACTTAAATTCTATTTTAAACCTATCTTTAAAGATAAAACCAATTTAAACTTTAAAAATGAACAGAATTTGAACTGAGCCTTTTGTATTGTTTACTATCTGTTTCGCGTATAAGGGACCAGCAATAGTCTATTGTGACTATTGCTCGTCCTTTATACGCGAAACAGATAGTAAACAATACAAAAGGCTCAGTTCAAATTCTGTTCATTTTTAAAGTTTAAATTGGTTTTAGCTTTAGAGATAGGTTTAAAATAGAATTTAAGTTTTATGTTTTTTAAGCCAGTTTTACCAACATACACAATTCGAACTGAAATATACATATGAACGAGCGAAGAATATACCAAAAATAAAAATTCGTTTTTGTCATTTTCAGCGAAAATCCTCATAAAATTATAACGACGCAACGGATTTTTTTTGTTTTAGGCTCAAAACTTTTTCAATTGATTGTTCTTTCATTCAAAGTATTAAGACCTGGAATACCAGCCTTGGTTCGGAAATTATAACCATTTGAATTTCAAGTTTTTAAACAAAATCGCTAAAAATTGGAAATCAGCATCGCGTTTTTTGCCCTATAGCTTCCAAGTTACTGAATCAATTCCAAATTTGTGTATAAAGGATATGTTGCGTTGTCATTCCTCTTTCATATGAGTACCAAAAACTTTGAAATCGGTTAAGGCATATAGGATCTACGACCTCATTATTGACATAGACTATAGGTAAAAATGTCAAAAACCGTTATTTAACGATTTCTCAAAAACTTGACGTGATAGAGAAAAACGGGTACCAGATTCGGAATCAGCACGAAAAATTCCTATAGGGTCGCTATCCAGTTTTTCTGGTCCAAAAGTTGGCCTTTATTTGTAAACTTGTGTATTTGGCGGTTAATTTTTTCTTTATTTTTTTTTTTTTTTTTTTTTGAAATTTTTAAGCATTATTCCATTGAAATTTGATTCCTTCGAAGAGCAGCTATTTAATAATATACATAAGTACCTATAGATAATTTCTTAACAAAAGAATTTTTTGAAAATATTTTCCTTAACGGATGGAAGAGCGCAACACATACTACGTTTATGCATCATGTTAACCCAGGTATACTCAACCCGGGTAGAAAACCTGAGCGTAAACGGGCAAATTTGAACTTGAGCTGAAAGACTAACCCAGTTTTATTCTAAAGAGGCACTGACACAGCGATGCGGCATGACATACACGAATTTTATGTTTTTAGAAATATAGATGTATGGGGCACACATTGCATTGCATGACTAAAAGTCGAAATGAGTTGGATTTTTTGTCATTCGCAAAAACTTCTTTGAATTCAAGCGAATTTATGAATTCCATGTGTAAAGTATGCGCGTAGGATCTTAGCAAGCATGTACACCAGCAACACGTCATGCCGTATGTTACCATCTTGCTTCTGCAAAAAAAAAACGGACAAATGTTTAAAAAAAATTAATTTAGCTGTACGCTAAATTGGAAAAAAATGTACAAAAAACGGACACATTTTTAAATATATATTTACACAAAAATCCATTATTTCAGTTCAAACAAATTGAATTCTTCGGACTCCGAACTAACAATTGTGAGATTTCCAAATACAACTTAGCATTTAAGTTTTGAGAGTGCAAATCACCAGTTTTTAAGTGTATACAAAAAATTATTCTTCACCAAAATTTTCAACGTCATAACAAGCCAATTTAAATCAAACTTGTCAATGTACCCCTTTACATTAGGGCACAACGGTACTCGTCGTTTGTCGGATCTTGAAAATTTTGAATTCAAAAAATGATGGGCTGTGGGCATATTTCTAAAAAAAAAAGTACAATCGCATGACAATTCATGATTTCAAATACGTTCGCATGACCGCTGTATCGGCTTAGAAAAAACGGACTGTCCAGCGAAAAAACGGACATATGGTATGGCTAGTCATGCCCGAGTAAATTCTCTAATTCGATTATAAAGAGCGTTTATGCCAGGGGGTTGAATTGACTTGAGTTGAATATACCTGGGTTAACATGATGCATAAACGTAGTAACAATATATAAAAAGCATTTACTATAATGGCGGGTAAAGGTATTTAACGCTTTCAAGTTTATGGTTAAAAATCATAGTGTAATTATTTGGGACACCATTTTGCATTAGCGAATATTCCATATGCATACGTACATATGTAGATAGCAGAGCCCTTAACAAAACTATGAACGCAACTAACTACACAGTTATTCATAAAAAAATTAACTTGAAAAATACATAAATGAACAGTTCATTACCAGTTTAAATAACTCTATTGTATTCGCTCGCTTGAGAGAGAAAATCCAAAAGGATAAACCAGAGTCAAACGAACCCATTGAAAAATTTCCTATCATATATGTGCTATACTTATTAAATTTGCAAACATTTCCCAAACGCTTTCCAAATGTACTTGGGAAACGTTGAATTTCTCAAGTACTTCGCAAATCCACCCAAAATAATATGTATGTTATATAGATATCGTACATATGTACATACGAGGCGTCTACAGTTCGATTTTTTCGAACGTTAATGTATTAAATCTAGCACTCGCGAATGAGATCTTTCGGTAGCGTACTGAAGCGTGTTGTGATTTGCACCCTGGAAGGCTCGAGTTCGATTCCTGTCCCGGGCGAAAAAAGGTTGAGGAAAAATTGGGACGTAGAATGATATCTGTGGTAAAATTTGATCCACTTAGGGGGGAGAATGGAAGTTGGCAGTTATAAATTTAGGTTCCTATCCGGTCGTCAGAAACGTAATGCATACACATACATACGCATGTGCTAACAAAATTTTTATTTTTTTTTCCATATATGTTTGGATGAAAGCTAGTTATCCTCTTAGTTTTGAAATATTATTTAAATGTAATATTATAATCTACCTAAGTATTGAAAAAAAAAAAAATAACGCTCGCAACAGTGGGGATTGAACCCGCCTACATCGGATTGTTACTGCTTGTTTAGGCTTGGAAAATATTTAATTCGATTGCTTGGATTTAAATGTTTTCCAATCTCAAGTCCAATTGAATAAAATGGGAGCCATTTTAGTTATTTACACTTGAATTCCAAATAAATTCCAACACTTCGATCCAAGCCTTTTGCTTGCGGGCGCAAATTGCTTCCAATTGATTAGTAAGGTTAAATGTTTGCTGGGTTCCCTCAAAACGCCTTGCGAGCTCCAAATGAAACTATTCTCTGTTCTTTTCGATATCTTCTACTTTAACATTCTATCTACACTCAAAAAATTCCGTCGTAGAATCTATGATATCGGACGCAGTATCTATTATATCCGCGATTGATATAGGTCCAATTTCAAGATATCATAGATTCTACGACAGCTTTGCAGTAGTTTCTACGATGAGGAATGTCATTGAATTCAACGATATATAACGTAGATTTAACGATATTCCATCTTAGGAACTATGATGTTATTTCACAGTAACTACGATATCAAATCATAGGAACTACGGTATCAAATCTTGAAAACAAGGTCGGAAATAAAAGATTTTAACAATCTTTTGATGCTTAAAAAATTAAAAAAAAAAAAAGATTCTATAGGAATTTCTTGGAAGAGCTTGTGCGTGACGTTTTGGAAGGCCCGACGAAAGCAACTATTTATTGGTTGAACTTACTTTCTGTTCCCCGTATTTTGTCCTTGAAATTTACTTGCCTGTTTTATTCTCCATTTTTGCATAAATTCTTTTCTCCGTGACAGGGTTCGAACTCGGACATTCCAGATAACAAATCTAGCACACTTCAACTACGCCATCGCGAGATATGATTTGAGCTTGCTAGTTTTATTATATCAATAAAAGTGGGAAACAGTAGAAACTATTAGATGAGACTTATTGTATTTTACGTAGATTGTATGATATTTCCTTTGTAAAATCTATGATGGACATATTTCTTCCACAGTAGAAACTATTGGATTTACAGTAAAACTTATTGTATTTTACGTAGATTCTATTATATTTTTCTACGGCTTCCTATCGTAGAAACAACGATGCAAAATTTGTTCAGTGTAATGTAGCATAATATCAGCTCATTCCGACTGGTAAGTACATTTATCAATCTCATCTTCACTTTAAACGGTTCATTTGATATCGCTGCCTAAAAACGCTTATTTGATGTGCATAATTTTAACCTCATGTAAAATCAATTTTTTTTGGTTTTGTTTTTTTGTTTTTTTAGTGTAGGTATAATAGCCATACAATAATTTCTTTTGGATGAGGTAAATTCCAAGCGAATCATCGTACATAACTAATTTGTTATGGTAATCCAGTTACATGATCCGATAAACACGATTTTAACAAAGCATCTTTCTCGCTTTTGTTTTTTATTCAAAGTGTTTTCTTTTCCCTCTTTTTGCTTAACGTTTTGTGCTCTGTTATGTCCGTTGCCAACTTCTTCGGCATTTCACTTTCGGTAAGCCAGCCTTCAAAAAAAAAAAAAAAAAAAAAAAAAACTTACCAGGCTTAATCAAGTTTTGTAAAGTCAACTCATCCAGTTGCGTTGTGCGCTCTTTTCCATGCATGGGCGAGGTCATGGTCGTCAAAGTCTTTACGCTGCCGAGAGCCGTTACATATTTACTGTTATGTGATTATTAATTTGGAATTTTGATTCGTTGTTGTTTGTTTTTAAATCACAAAAACGTGCAACAACATGTTAGGACTTTATCACCTACGAAATACTTTTTACTCTCTACCTGAATTCAATTCAAAATGCTACACTTTCTTAATTTGAAAAGAAAAAAAAGTAAGGGTGTTATAGTCAGGCGAGCCTGACAATAGAATACCCGACACAGACACACATGTTCAAATAACATTTAATATCCAGAGGTGTTTAAGGCCATTAGAGGCCCCATATACCGACCTTTGATAGATTTTTTTATGAAAAACCGCCCTTTTGCCACGCCCACTTTTCCAATTTTTTTGAATTCTAATCGGGGGCTTAGATATACGACCAAATCCTAAGTTTCATTGAAATATTTGGAAAAAGTCCTTTTAAGGCAGTTTTGGGATTTTTGTGACGACCCTAGTACTGGAGGTACCCTTAAAAATGGACCGATCAAGAAAATTTTTTGGAAGGATGTTTAAGGTACAAAGGAAGCATAAGTGCCAAATTTCGTTCAGTCCCATTTGAATTTCGGGTGTAGGAGACAATTTTCGAAAACCGCCCTTCTGCCACGCCCAATTTTCCAATTTTCGGAAATAATATTACTGGCCTTTAAATATGATCAAATATCAAATTTCATCAAAATATCTTGAAAAACATCGGTTTTAGAGCAGTTTTTGTGATTTTCATAACAACCCTAGTACTGGAGGTACCCCAAAAATGGTCCGATCGGGTCCATTCTCGAACTGTTCTTACTCATGTCCCCGTGGCACGCATACCAAATTTTGTCAAGATAGCTCAATTTCTTCGATAAGATAACTGTATACAAACAGACGGACAGACGGACAGACGGACGGGACAATGTCTAAATCGAATCTCCTGGTGACATGATCATTTATATATATTTTGATGGTCTACTCGACTAGTTCTGGGTGTTACACACAACCACACAAACGCAATATACCCTCGACACAGAGTGTGTCGGGTATAAAAAGAAATGAATTTTTTGATGGTTTTTTGTTCTCGTTTGCTTTACGATGATTTAATACAGTGTTTCTTCGATCAAAGTTTCGACAAAAGTCCCGAAAACTTGTTAGTAATGAAAAAATTTCATTATAATGAGAAATAGTCATTAGTATCGGCGATTAAAATTCGGAAATGATGCTCTAGTTGAGGTGATGTACTTTTTGAATATTTTTTTATTCGTAGTTTTCACGCTACTTCTGGAATCAAGTAGAATCAAAAACTTTGGTTTTATACTTGTTAGTTGATTCTATGCTTCTTGTTACAAACAGCCCTCATCAAAGTACTCACAATCCGATGTCGGCGAGTTCAATCCCCGTTGAGGTGAGTGTCAATTTTTATACCCAGCGTAAGCAGGGTATATTAGTTTTGTCTGAATCTTGTAACAGCCAGATCTAAGCTCCGTAGATATAGACATAAACTTATATATATTCTTGATCAGGATCAAAAATTGAATCGATTTAGACATGTCCGTCTGTGGTTGGATCTCCTCCGAAACGACTGGACCAACCAAGTCAAAATTTGGCACACAGGTATATCGGATACGAGTATGATCCTAAGCAAAAATGGGAGACATCCACCTACTGCCACGCCCACAAATGAATTTAATGTGTTTTCATCAAAATGCTTGTAACTTGCGAACCACTCAACACATTTCATTGATATTTGGTGTACTGGTAATCTACGAAAACGGACATATCCTGGAAAAAAATGGACGCCGTCCTCCTCGAGTCATGCCCACAAATATGCCCACAAATAAGGGTTTATCGTAACTTGTGAAGTAAAAGTCATAGAAGCTTCAAATTCGCAACATAGGTTGACCAAGGCAAATGAAAGGTGTAGGAAAAATATATATGTGGCTCGCCCACTGCCACGCACACAAATGGAGATTTTTCGTAACATAGTGCGCCAATAATGTCGGGACGCTAGGTATTTCAAAGTCGGGCTTGACCGACTTTAGCTTTCTTACTTGTTTTGTTTGTTTTTTTTTTTTTAGATAAGTAGATAATAGTGGTATTCAAGCAGATACGCAAAATTTGCGCCCTTGGAAATTTCGCTAGCTCGCAAATTATTTTGTATGAAAAATAGTTTCCGCAGCCTCGGAAATTTTGCACCCCAACTGCGATGCGCAAAATATGCGCGATATTCGCTTCTTCTTCTTTCAGCAAAGTAAGCATTGAAATCGGCTGTTTCGCAAAATTTTTGCACACGCTTTGCATAAGGGTCGTTCAAGCAATACAAAATTTCCGCGCGCAAAGCTTGCACCTTGCTATTTCCGAGCCTTCTTGAATACAACTAATAATATAATAGGGGTGTTCACAAAGGGGTCGGAAAAAAGTAAGTCGGAAAATCGGAAAATTTTATCTGCTTAAAAAGTTGTGCAAGATACAAAAAGAGTTTAAAAATTTTTTAAGAAGTCGCAATTTTCCGATTTTCCGACTTTCCAACGTTTTTAACACGCCTTTGTGAATACCCCTTTATGTCCGTAGTTAGTTCAACAATTTAAATTTTAATCCACTTTTGAAAATTACCATGTCAATTCAATCTGAAATATAGTTGATTCAACGGGAAAAAATTGTTAAAATTAAAAATATTCCTTATTGAAGCCGTTTTGTAAGTTTTTTGTTTTGAATTAACCAATTTTCTGGTTGATTTTTTTCTCTCTGTATATATATGTATATGTCATTTATCGTTTATAATCTAGGAGAATGGACAAATGCAAAGCAAAAATAAAAGTTATGCTAATTGAAAAATAAATTTTCTTTCGTCAAATTCTGGAATTTATCTAAAGAGTGCGAAAAATCAAATACAATAGAAAACTACTAAATGAAAGAGTCATCTTCATTGAAAGAGCACCGACAATGGCTCGTTTGAAATGTTTTAATCGATTTAAAATTATGCAAAACTGCCAAAACACCCAAGCATATAAATAACAATGGGAGTAAAAACGAGAAAAAAATAAAAGCAATGAATAGAAAAGAGAGCGACGAAAAAAGTAACTTAAAAAATTATAATAAGTAGTAAAAAAAAAATAAAAAAATAACCAAAAAAAAAAAATACTGATTTGAAAGATGTCAATAGTTATGTCACTCGTGAATAGGTTAAAAATAAACTAAAAATAAAATGGAAAAAAACATTTTTTTCAGATAATAATAGACCCGTTATAAATCTATGTTACTCGGAACTCCTCAACATCAATAGAGCTATCTTAAAATTTCCAAACAACAACTCCGTATAAGTTGATAGTGGGAAAAGCTAGATTGGCATCAAAGTGCCAAAAGAGCATCGCATCTATTGTGCGTATTTTATAAACGAATTACGTATTTAAAAAGGAAGCAGCGGCATTAGGCGTAGTCAGAGAGGCAGCACCACGGTAGCAATGACGGTAACCAAAATTTTGTTTAGCGCATTTCGCTTAAGTATTAATTAAGTCGCATGTCCACATGTTCCCGCGTTTTAACGAAAGGGAACGGGGGCCCATTACTGCACAACATAAGTGCCTTTGCTGGTGGTGTTTCTGTGTGTGTATATGTGGTGGATATGCGAACAAAAGATGAAAAAATGAGTGATGATAAAAATCTCATTAATACTTAATAGGGTGCATTATTTGATGGCCGAGATTACTCGAGATATTGTTACAGAGCATGGAAAACAAAAATACTTGAAGTTATGGCTGACATGCCATATCGACGGACTTAATGCAGTTCACAAATATTCAGAAACAGATCATGATGCAAAAGTGTGAGGACAACATGCCTGCAGAAGTTGAACAAAGCAGCCAAACTGTTGGCAAACTCTTTAGTTCTATCAAATAATACATATAACATTAGTAAAGAGCTTGCAATTTGCTTTTTTCGGCGTTAGCCCATCACAAACTACGATTCGCCAATGCAAATTGCAAGCTCTTTACTAATGTTATACTCTTTGGTTCTGTTCAATATGAAAAGAAAAGCTCTTCTATGCCGAGAGAAGCAGGAGAGTTTGTAACGGAAATTGAACAATTCGGTGGCGGAGATAAGAGGATAATAAAATCCTAGAATAATCAAATCTTTCCGCTAACTCCGCGACACCCGCATTAATATACAATCACACTTTTCCTGCAACAAATTTCGATATTGAACATATACTGTTTCTCTATTGACAATGGCATCAATTCAACTTACCAGTTTTACACTTTCGCAATGTAATGCGCTGTCGAAAATTAATGTCGCATTGTCAATGAGAATGAACTAATAGCGGGGAGAGGCACAGTAGAAGCACTGAAATCGGTACCATATTTTGTAGACTTAATCTGGAAAAACTGATGATTGTTTCGTTAGTCTTAATTTTTTGGCATATTGCCAAAATTCTCTTACTTTCGATGGATCTTTTAAATACAATGTACCGACACCGCTTGCAAATATTGGTGACATTTAAAATACTTCTGTTGTCCATTTTGACGGTAGCGTAGACTTCGGGGAACAAGACTGCAGCTTTACTGCAAGGATTCTATAACTTCAACAAACTTACTATAGCGTTTAGGGAGAGAAAGAGAGAGAGAGAGAGAGAGAGAGAGAGAGAGAGAGAGAATTTCCGCAGGTATTTCTAGCAGAACTGTAGCCTTATGGCATTGATTTTCAACCAAAAAAAACATTATGAAGAAAATGAGTAATGAGCAGCGCTATAGCAAAATCATTTTTATTTCGATTTTTTAAAATAAAAATAAAAATCAATAATAAGATTTATTTTTATATTTCATTTTTGATTTTTAAACTAAAAGTCATAATTATTACGGTCCCTGATTGAAACATTAAGCATTAAAACTAAAAAATATGATGTTATTATACCTATCTAATAAGCTAACACATTTTCATACCTAATTAAGGTTTGACTGGTCAAACCCCGAATTCATAAGATTTAGCTTCGGCGTTTGACTGGCCAAATTAATCTATCCTAGGATTGACCAAAAATCGTTAGTCAAAGATAGAATAAAGATATTGTTTCGGACTTTGACTAAGCCTTCTAGTCAAACCTAGGATTGGCGGAGCTTCGGGGTTTGACTATAACATATACAGGAGATTTCCGATTTAACGAGTATTCGCGTTAGCGAGTTTCGCATTTAACGAGCATTTAAATTCGTTCCATTGAGTATCTTATATAACGAGCAAAATGGCACAAAAATTTTTGTGTGCACTCGGTTTAGCGAGCAACATAAGAAATCAGTGAAAAAACATAAAGAGAAACAAAGAGGAATCCAAGAAATAGTTAAGCGAAGAGTCTAAAAGCGCGTGTGCTGCGCCAACTGCCGCAAGCAGTCAATGAATGAAAAGTAATGTTCAATTTTGCGTGACCTGCGTGAAATCGAAAAAGCGCAGGCGCTGTTGGACTTACCGCTTTAATTGTGTACAGTTGTTCAGTGATGTCAATTTTTAATCCCCCACGTAAGCATACGTTATTAGAAATCAGTCGCGTACCAACCTAGGGGCTAGGAGGGGCTTTGCCCCACCACGATTCTTGGTCTTAGGTGGAAGGAATTACGAAAATTAAAAGGAAAAAAATTGTCGAAATTTCTTTGCCCCCCGCGGGAAGTTGGATTGCTACAGGTCTGGTATAAATCAGACTCGCCATGTAATCAAGCAAAAGATTTCTCAAACCCCTCCCCCTTTTTTAACGCAAAAATACATTTTTCTACTGGCAACACTGCAGTTGTTTACTTATCATCATTACTCTTACTCTCAATTCAATTCATCAAATTTTCTTTGAATTTTTGTTAAAAAACGGGTTTTAAGCAAACTTTAAACTTACGGTCTTCCGTAAATAAAGCATTCTGAGAAATATTTTGGACTACATGTTGAATAATTTCGTATCTAGAAGCTGTAAAAAATATCGCGCAATTGAAAAGAACTAGGTTTATTTTTCCCCTTTTTTTGTTCGGTTTATAAAAGAATACCCCATATTACCTATGTATTTTATAATTTAAACAAAACGTGATCTCATAAGTTTTTTACTCTGTTTACATAGACGTTATGTATATGTTTAATATGAACCAAAATGAAAAGTTGTTATGCTGTTTTTTTTTTTTTTGTTATAATAATTCTTTTGAAATAAAAAATTGTTTATAAGCCCAATTTATAATTTTAATCTCTTACAATAAGAAAAAAAATGATTTTATGATGGTACGCAATTTAACGAGAAATTCGATTTAACGAGAAGTGCTGGCAACATTGAGCTCGTTAAATCGGAAATCTCCTGTACATGAAAACTCAACATTTAATTTTCATTTTTCATTTATTATGATTTCAGGAATCCTAGCCAAAGTAAGAACATCTGTCATTTTGAATAAACATACATACTCCCCTAAAAACTGTGAGGCCAATAAGCGTTTCGTTTCAGATAACATTAAAATTAGTTGTTTGATTGTGAGAATTTTTGCAACTATCTTTTTATATCTTTATTTTTATTATAACTTTTTACTAACAAAAAATATTCAACCGATTGCGAGCTCAACCGACAAGCCCTTTCCTTATTCGGCGTAATTAAGCTTAATTAACTTCGACTTGCGAAGAAATAATTTTCTCTTCTTCATACCTACATAACATTCAGTGGGTCTTTCCGTGTTCAAAACAAGAAGTCAAATTTTGAAAAAAGAAGAAGAAGAAGAGGACGACGAAGGCGAAGGCGAGGTGGAGAAAAAAACATCAAAAAAATTGGTGTGTCTTAACAAGTTACCCGCGAAAGCGAAAGTCAATTTCTGGTCACATTGAACTTGTGCGATGCAGTTTTATGTGCATTTTGTGCTGGAATGAGCGACGAAGCATCTCAGCATCTCAGCGCTTTGGTGCCCCATGCAACATGAAGATTCATGGGCGTTCAGCTTTATTGGATAACTTGAAATGTGGAATTGTAGCTTTTCGTCGTTGCTTCATCTCTTCTTGAATGCTTTAAGACTTTTGTTTGAAGATGCGTCGCACAACATGCTGATCTTCGGGCACAGTCGGCAACCAAGAGTCAACAGCCAACAGCCAACCGCCAACAGTCAACACGTTCATTATCATTCTCTTTCTCTATTTTCTTTTATCCCTCTTTTTTGTTTTGTTTTAAATAATCTGCTCCAGCATGTGCATTGTGTGTCGTCATTTGGTTTCTGCTGCTGACGCCGCGGCGTTGTCGTTGCTGTGGCAGCGAGGAAGCTCTCATATCGACTAAACTTGAATTTTTGATGATTCGTTGTTGTTTTTCGGTCGTGATGTGAGATACGAGTTGCTTCCGCAGTTTCATATTTTTTCCATTTCCACTTTTTTTTGATTTCTGAATTTTTTAATTTTTTTTTATTATCTTTTGGATTTTTGTTTTTTTAATTAAACCACTCTTGATGCCACTTATGTTATGTAATGTGTGAAGATGCGCGCATCGTATTGAGGTAATGCGATGTTGCACCAGACGGATATAACCGATTACTTGTGCTGATGAAGCGGAAGGTATTGAGCTTAGGTCTTTCATTCGATTTAAATTTTTTATACATGAAATTTGGCCGTTGGTGAGCTGGAGGTATTTTAAGCATTGATTTTATGATTTGTCAGGAGCAAGGCCAAAGGAAGCACCGAAAACTGATGGACGGACACTATCGAAGAAGATCTAGGAGCAATGGACCTAATTGAAGCAAGTATCTCAAATAGAAATAAGTGGAGAGTTGTATTGCGAAAGCAGGCGCCAGTAAAGACCGAAATGTTGCATAAAGCGGCCCGCCGGGCGTTTAAAAAATAGGGCCCTGCTACCTAAGAAAAAAAAACCTAACAGTTTTTTGGAAAGTTAAAAGAAAACCATTATTTTTTTAAAGTAGTTCCATTTTCCTTTGGAAATTGTTGTTACCCTATAAAAATTTTTAATAAACCTATTATTCTTTGATAAAATACCTTTCAATAAAAGGTATGCCTCAATCTGAAGTTCGTTGCTCGTCAACCCGTTTTCATCACTATTCTACCATGACTTCTTTCTACTATTTTCACAATTCGTTTTAGGCTTGGCAATGCCGTTAGCATTTGGATGTACCCTGTAGAATGAAAAACGCTAATTGGCAAAAGTCAATCGTACTAGCACTAGTTCCAAACACTTAAAATATAATTTATATAGCCTCTGCAACATTTAATGGGAAAAAAACAATTTGGTTGTGTAGGGATTGGGCGGTAGGTGGTGGGCGTCGCCGATTTTGATAAAATTACCCAGATGTTTGTATTCCACGATAATTAACCACTGTGCCATTATTTCAACCATATTTATTGATTACAAAGCATTTAGTGAGTTAAATGGATTTTGGATTGTATGGTGAGCGGGTGGGTGGTGGACGTGGACTGTATGGTAAAACTTAGTTTTTTTTAATGCCCAATGTTTCATTATTGTATGAACACTCCTTATATGGATTTGTGTCGCTCAAATGTGTGGGCTCGTTGCACTGTGCATCGTCCTCCTACAGTAAATACGACAAATGCGTAACTTGTGTATGGAAAGGCGATGGAACTTCAAATTGTGAATAAAGTTTAATCACGATTTATCGGAGGTCAAGAAGACATACATCAAAAAAAATAACGCACACCTTGAAATTCTCAAAAAAACTACTTTTTTCCCCAATTAAAACACCAAAGTGGAAATTTTTTTTTATGAAATAAGAAAAAATTTTGCATCGTTGTTTCTACGATAGGAAGACGTAGAAAAATATAATAGAATCTACGTAAAATACAATAAGTTTTACTGTAAATCCAAAAGTGAAAAAGCAAAGCAAACGAAAAATGTGACCACCGTGAATTGAATTTCAAAACACAATACTATGCGCTATATTTTTATGATGCTTTTTTGATGACTGCGACGCACAGTGTGACGAGTGCGGCAAAAAATGCCAGAAATGAAGGTGCGAATCGTTATAAAATTTTTAACAATTTTAGTAGGTTATACTTGCACTAAGAAAAAGCAATAATAATTATTTTAATATAATTAGCCGTTCAGGCACCACACGTCTCCAAAGTAGCGCTTCGTACAAATTGTTTAATTGTTTTGTTGCATACAATTTTAAGTGTTATATTTCGTTTCATTGTAATCCGACCATTATGTTTAATATGTCAAATTTAAATATAGTTTTTATATATGATGGTAACTTTTTTTTTGTTTATACATATAACATATAATTAATGGTATTACTTAAAAGTAAACTGTAAACTAAAACCGAGTTTAAATTAAGAACTGAATATTCAAAAGCGATCTAAAAAAAACATATCTCCTATTGTTTGATATATTCTTCCGCAAAGTATGTATAATGAAATACCAAACAATAAATTGCCTTTATTTGCCTTTTTTTATCCTAATTTACCTTTAGTGGCAGCAGTTATTGGAAAAAACCTTTTTGAAATTTGGATGTTAAGTGAACTTTCTACATTTGATAAAAAACTAATTTAATGGTTGAATAAAAAAAAAAACCAGTTACTTTTGGTTTAAATGAGGCGTAGCTATGGGAAAAAATTAGTTTTTTGAATACGCAATTCAAATAGAAATGGGAAGCTTCTAAAAGAACCCGCGCATTTTTTGAAAAAAAAAATTCTGTTTTGCTGGCTTCCATAATGGATCTTAAGTCATGTGAAGAGGTAACTGGAAAATATTCCTTGCATAAATATTTAAAAAATCAACTAAAGCTAATAAATTTTTTTTAGCACAGTCAATGCCATTCAACCTTACCACCGCTTGATGACGATGTTAACTACTACGTAGGTACTTCTGTTTTCTTATCTAATTTTTTTCACATTTAGCAACCAATACAAGTAAAGGAAGACCGCCAAAAAGCTATGAAGAGTCAAGTGAGAGAACGAAGCGGCGTTAAGTTCAAGAACTGCTAACTTTATCTTCGCCACAAGAAATTAAAAGTGCTGCAGAATCAATAAAGAAGCGGGTAGGCGCTGCCAATCATAAGCTCTTTACCATAGCTATGTACTACATGCCATAGGCACTTGCCCTGTATTTTGATCTGAAGCTATCATTTCGAAAATATAATGTATTAAGGTCTGTAGTTAGTGCTGTTAGTGTCGATTGTTTTCCGAGCTTTTACGCATTAAAAAATGAAATGGAAAGGTTACTGCCGGAGCCCTTCATTTTATCGGAAGTTTCGGCAGAGGTTCCCCTACAAGCATTGTTGGACAGAACAGCAGAAAGCTTACTTCATGTTATTCAATTATTTAAATAGGGAAGCAAATGTAATTCCAGAGTGAAAATGGGGTTTCGATGGGAGCTCAGGGCATGCCAATTATTAACAGAAAATCAGTGATAACACCGACACTGATGAATTCCTCTTTGTTATTGCAATTGCGCCCTTAAAAATTTCTGATACAGAAGCACAATTAGATTTGTGGCAGAATAAAACACCATCGTCACCGGTTCTATGTCGCTCATTAAAATTTTTATTTATAAGAGAAAGTAAGGAGCTAATTTATAAAACAGAAAAAGAAAAAGCTAGTCAAATTGAAAGGCTGCAGAAAAAAATTTTGTGTTTAAATGGCGTTAAAATTACGGTGTTCTATTTACTTTACCTTACAATGGTTGACGGAGCAGTTGTGAATGTTCTTTCTGAAAGGAACTCTTCAAGCACGTGCTACTTAAATGGTTCTACCCCAAAAGTAAAGAACTGATTTCATGCAAGCGTAAGACCTTCTGAAGATAAATATTTTAAGTATGGGCTTTCAACACTGCATGCATGTATTTATTTTCTTTTGACATGCTTAACACCGTAAGATATATAATCTTATAATTTGCTGTTAGCTCATGATATACACACAATTTCAATAAACGGGGCATTATTGAACCTATATCTATAACATAAATAACTTATGATCTTATAATCTACTTATATTAAACAATTCTTATCCTGCACAATATATTTCTGTTTCTTAAAACTACTTGTTCATATTGACGTACTTAAAATTATTGATAAAATTTTGCAAGTTTGCGTCTGAAGTCCTGCATGCCGCTTGTTTTTGTAGGTTATTTGGGAGTGAATTCCAAGCACCAATAGCGTGAACAAAAAAATGCCGTTTCGCAAGTATGTTAAATACGATACGAAATAAATAACTTGGAGCTATCAATCCTTTTCCTCTATTAGAGCGCATGAAATGAAGTTTTTTAAATAGGCAAAGAGGTTCTTCGGTATATATTATTTTATGCAGTAAAATAAGTGTCTTATCGGTCCGGTATTTGTCAAAGGTCATATTGAAAATGTTTTTATTGTACGCTGATATCCTATCAAAGTTTTTAAGTCCGTAAATAAATCTTATAATGTTATTGTATATGAAATTAAGCTTATGCATACTTTCTGCACTGCAGTTTGCAAAAATTTCGCAACCGTACAGTATTTGAGGTAGCATAAGAGTTTTAGCCAAAAGCAATCTTATGTTTTGCGGAATGAAATATTTGATTCTACTTAATGATCGTAACTGGCTGTAACATTTACCGACAGATTGATTGATATGATTGTCTCACTGCAACTTTTCGTTAAATACAATACCGAGGTTTTTAGCTGTCTCAACATACTGAATTTCATTCTCTCTTATCAACAGCTTTGAGAGAGATGCTTTTGAGATTGGACGTCTATACAAAAGAAGAGCTTTTGATTTAGCGGTATTTATACGCAAACTGTTTTTAAATCTTCATTAATTTTCCCGCAGAGCGAGTGAATATTTTCAACGCTGCAATTTGCGTACAATTGCACGTCGTCAGCGTACATATGCACTTTACAGTGTTTTATGATACCAGGGAGGCCATTTATATACATCGAGAAAAGTAAGGGCCCAAGAATAGAACCCTGAGGAACTCCTCTGTTCACTTCCTGGAAGGTAGAGAATTTGCAATTTAAAAATACTGCCTGGAATCGGTCAGAGAGATATGAAAATATTAAGTTCGCTGCTATCAGACTGAAAGAGAATTGATGCACTAATTTATGGTACAGTTGGTAGCGTTCTAAAGAATCGAATGCTTTAGCGTGATCCAAGAGCACAAGAATAGCCATTCGCTTATTATCGAGAGCGACTCTAATTTCTTCAGCTACATCAATCAGTGTTGTCACACAGCTATGCTTCGAGCGAAAGCCTGATTGGAAGATAGATAATTTATTGTTGGCAGACAGAAAATTATTAATTTGTGTTTGGATGATCCGCTCGCAAATTTTCGAAAGAAAGGGTTGTATAGCAATGGGCCTAAATTCGTCTTTAGTCTTTGGCAGAGGTATAACTTTTGCATATTGC
Source organism: Chlorops oryzae (assembly GCA_020466095.1). NCBI lineage: Eukaryota > Metazoa > Arthropoda > Insecta > Diptera > Chloropidae > Chlorops > Chlorops oryzae. The sequence goes on along the minus strand of CM035806.1, from coordinate 60,191,695 downwards.
TTATACACACAGAAAAATATGACCCCATAAAATCGATAAGTTCCCCTTATTGAGCGATTTTATGGAGAAATATGCTTAAACTATATGAATAATATGCTTTTTCCATAGAGAAAACTCTTTGAATGCATAGAGAAAGTCTTAAGCCAAGTGTCGACTAAAGATTTATTTACGTAGAGATAGAGAAAAAACTCTCTTGTAGATACGTAGACAAGTGTATACACCCTGTAGAGCGCACTACACAAGCTCTCTACAAACTCTACTTGAGATAATTGTTGGATACAAAAATCTATAGTGTATACATCATACAATACTACAAACGACACTCTCTAAATTTTTTGAATTTGCTTGTAGGTATGATAAGAATATGCGGGTGCGATAGAGACAGAGAACAGTTTACATGAGTGCGACTGAAAAAGATAGAGTTTTGTCAACGACTGCTGTGGTGAACAGTTCAACAGCCCTGCAGGAAGTATGAGTAGTTAAGCTCTAGCGTTTTACTAGTTCTAATTCCACCAGCACTGGTTCTTCTTTATACCCCTGGTTATGTATTACTCTGTACAAAATTAACATTGCGTGTGGGCTAAAAATCACTAATTGTTCACTCGAACTAACGCTTTTTTAGTGATTTGGGAACAAATTGGGTATAGTAAAACACTAGTTCCTTTGAAAGATTATTGACCATATTTTGTGGTTTTTTGGTTATTTTTGTTCTAAAAATTTTTGAGCCTCCAATACGCAATAATTAAAAGACACCGAATTATTTTTCGTGTTTGTTTTATTTACAAAAATATTTGTAATATATAAAGATAGATTTTATTTTTGACTTCGGAGCACCAACGCTCTTTGCAACAACTATATAATGGCAACTCTTATTACTGACACGAAAAACCATTTTTCCATGCAATACAAGTCGGAGCTTTATATTAAGCTATACCCCCCTTTGCACTAGTTCTTTAGTTTTGGTGAAAGTACTAGTTGCATCCGGGCAATATACCTCACGCTTCCTAGAGGGTAATAAGCATTGAGCTCTGCTGTGTTGAAAGTCAGATTGTAATGTCGATGTGTGAGTTCATATGTACACAAATCGTGGTGAAAGTCAGTTTATTTTATGTGAATGTGTTAACTGTGGGCAAAGTCAGATTGTGAATGGGCAAAGTCGGTTTATACAAGCTCTCCTCACCCGTCTTAGTGATTTTGGGAAGTGTCGCTTGTAGTATTGTATGGTATACATATTTTCATGTAGGGGGTAGAGAGATATATCTGCTCTACACTCTATCAAACATGTTTGATAGTTTTTTTTTAATCTTAAGTAGAGATAGGAATTTGAAATTCAAATCAAACCTACTTCGATTTAAAGCGCTCCTTTTTTGTTCAACACAAATGTGTTTGAATTGTTATTTTGTGAAAAACTGGCACAAACTCAAAAAAAGCTCCACGAAAATGTGACTCCAAGCTGTGGACAAAAGAAAAAACTTTTCAATTGATTGGCTTATACGCAACGCACAGCGATTTATGGAATACATCTAATGAGAGGTTCAACCATTTCAAGTAAAGAAGTTTACATCGGCTTAGCCGATTGCACACATACCTTTTCCTTAGCTTAAAATATATTAAAACATTACCCTAACAAAAATTCCTATCGTTTTTATTGTTCTAGCTTGGATATCTAGTTATACCTTATCTGTTCCTCGATTTAGCTTCTCAAACTCGAAATTATTATTAAGCACAAAATTTTCGCGAATGGTGGTCATGGTCAAGTTTTAACCGTTAGAGGGTATTATATCTAGCTGTAAAAGACTCAATTTAAAATAGTGAAAATGAAATTTTTGCGAATTTTGCGAATTGAGGTCATGGTTAAAATAAAATAAAATAAAAACAAGTAAGGGTGTTATAGTCAGGCGAGCCTGACAATAGAATACCCGACACAGACTCACATGTTCAAATAATTTTTAATATCAAGAGGTGTTTAAGACCATAAGGGGCCCTATATACCGGCTTTTGATAGATTTCTTTATGAAAACTGCCCCTTTTCTACGCCCACTTTTCCATTTATTTTTGCAATCCTAATTGGAGGCTTAAATACACGCTCAAATTTTAAGTTTCATTAAAATATTTCGAAAAAATCCGATTTTGAGGCAGTTTTGGGATTTTTGTGACAGACCCTAGTACTGGAGGTACCCTTAAAAATGGACCGATCAAGGAACATTTTTTGGAAGGATGCTTAAGGCTACAAAGGAAGCATAAGTGCCAAATTTCGTTCAAATCCCATTTGAATTTCGGGTGTAGGAGACAATTTTCGAAAACCGCCCTTCTGCCACGCCCACTTTTCCAATTTTTGGAAATAATATTACTGGCCTTTAAATATGTTCAACTATCAAATTTCATCGAAATATCTTGAAAAACTTCGATTTTAAAGCAGTTTTTGTGATTTTCGTAACAGACCCTAGTACTGGAGGTACCCCTAAAAATGGCCCGATCGGGTCCATTCTCGAACTTGTTCTTACTCATGTCCCCATGTGCTCGCATACCAAGATAGCTGAACTGCTTCGATAAGATAACTGTATACAAACAGACGGACAGACAGACAGACGGACGGACATGTCTAAATCGAATCTCCTGGTGACGCTGATCATTTCTATATATATTTTGTATGGTCTATCTCGACTGGTTCTTTGTGTTACACACAACCACACAAACGCAATATACCGCCGACTTGGGATTTGCTACTACTTTCGTATTTAAATTTTTTTAATACGCTTGTGGTTATTTTAACTTCTACCGTTTATAGAGCCAAATCATTGCTCTTCATAGTTTAATTAACTACGTTTTTGTTATTTTTACTACGATTTTTAGCTCAGTGAACAATTAAATTAAGATTTCTGTAATTGCACTTTCAGCACTTCCCTACGATCGCTTACACGCATAAAGGATTGATGTAGTTATAAAAGCAATTGAAAGTGAAATGCAAATATGCAACTTCGTGCTTTTCTTTTAACTATTATATATATCATCTTCCTTTTTAACCCAAAGTCCAATAGATGAATAGGATCAACAGGAAATTGAGGAAATCATTTTTAAGCCAATCTCTTAAAAACTTATGGTATCATCGGGGGAATGTTTATGAAAATTTTTATTCTTTCGGTCCATAAAAGCTTTAAGTAGTTCTAAGTAGTCTATCCACGTGACGTACTCTAAGCTGTCCTATTCTTATTTCGCGTTCCCAACTGCATGCATTTGCTGTGCCCGTTAAAAGAATTATGAATGACACACCGTGCCACATAAAAACGCTATTGCTGGAGTGTCGCAAATGAAAGATAGAATTTTAATTGCAATTAAGTACACGTCCATCAATGTCGTTTCCATTTGTAATAATATTAAGGGTCTCGTTTAAAAATGATGTATGTAATCGTTCGATTTTTCTACATATATTCCTACGCCAACGTCAAATTAGAGCTTTTGTACAATACTGCACGGCCCACTAGAAGGGTATTTATGTTTTTAACTAATTCTTTCGCTTTTAAAAGCTGTGTTCTTAGGCCAATGTGCACTTATTCATCTGGATAAACAGTTCTTTAAACAATTTTGTCACATTTAATGAGACTTATTGAAGCAGATGAAACCTCAATGCTTTTGGATTTTCGGTGTTTTAAGAATCACTTCACCAATTTCTCGTCTATGTTACACTGGCTACTCTGATTTCTGTATATCTTTCATTACTGCTCTACTAAGACCATCATTATTGGATTCTACACATTCGTCTATTTCATGCAAATCACTTGAACTTGACGACGGTCTCATTTGTTTACGTACAATTCTACCGTTTGCTGTAGGTACATACATATACATACATATGCATTCTTTACCTTACCAATTGGTTCACTTGTTTTTATGGATTTGTTATTTTATATTTCTAATAAATTTGTGCGTAAATTTGCGTACTACCAAAAGCGTTTGGAATCATGATACATTTTTCATACTCTTTGTTTCCTGGTATTATTTTTCATAAAATTTCACTCTGTTCATAAGCATTCGACGTTTCTCCGTCGCTGTCTACACAGAAAAACTGAGTACGAAAAATTCCAATTAATAGCGGTTGTTAAACTCCACAATTAAAAATTTGAAAAAAATCACAAAATTTGGGCAAAGTTTGTAATATTAAATTTGAAACAAAGTTTTGTTTGGCTGTTTTGTTATATTGAACACCAAAGATATTAAGACTTAATAAAACGTTATTTGATTGTTTTGTCATATCAAACAATGAAAGTATTAGTGCATATAAATATTTTTCTAAGATTCTCATTTGCTTTATGCGGACTTACATACAAGGAGAGAAAAAATAATCAAAAATTAGCAAACATATATGTTCATGATGTAATAATGTATAATTATCGTCCGTAAACTGCCTTTACAGACCCCAATTTTTATTATGGAATTTATAGATGAGGATTGTATTCTCAGGTTCGCCTGAATATAACGCCCTTAATTGCTTTAAACAATTATCATTGAAAAATTTATCCTACCCGAGTAAACAATTTGTATTTATTTTGCACCCCCAAAGAACGCCCTAACTGGGCCCAAATAATGAACAGTATCGCTCCCAAATCGAGCCCAAACCAGGCCAAAATCTAAAAAGAACGCCCCCAAATCGAGCCCAAACCGGGCATGGGTAGTAAACAAATGCGCCCAAAATCGAACCAAATGCACGCCCAAATCTAACAAAAACGCCCCCGAATTGAGCCCAATGCGCGCCTAAATCAAGCCCAAATACAGCCAAAATGGGCCCAAAATAACAAAAAAATATTATTATTATTATTATTATTATTATTTGAGTATTGCGCCTTAATGAATTAAGGCCGCGCCCGCTTTTATAATTTTGGAAATCACATTACTTGCCTTAAAATTTGTTCAAATGTAAAATTTCATTGAAATATCTTGAAAGCCTCCGGTTTTAGAGCAGTTTTTCGTAACAGACCCTAGTACTGGAGGTACCCCTAAAAATGGTCCGATCGGGTCCATTCTCGAACCTGTTCTTACTCATGTGCCTCTGAGTACGCATACCATAATTTCGTCAAGATAGCTCAACTTCTTCGATAAGAAAACTGTATACAAACAGACGGACAGACAGACAGACAGACGGACGGACATGTCTAAATCGAATCTCCTGGTGACGCTGATCATTTCTATATATATTTTGTATGGTCAATCTCGACTGGTTCTGGGTGTTACATACAACCACACAAACGCAATATACCCTCGACACAGAGTGTGTCGCGTATAAAAAATATTTGCAGATGTCTGTCTGTGTCGGGTATTCTATTGTCAGGCTTGCCTGACTATAACACCCTTACTTGTTTCTCTATTTAAAATTCCAAATACCTATTATTTTTAAAAATGTTAATTTCTCGATTTTTATCTACCTCGTTGTGGGATTTGAACCCTGGAACTCTCGTCTACTAGTCATGTGCTCTTCATTGACACCGTTTTTTCCAAATTGAAAAGACTGGATTTTTTACGTTTATAGGTTTAAAGTCAAATTGAACTTTTCATAATTTTTTCAATTTTGGGCTGGATTTGGGCGCGCATTGGGCTCAATTTGCGCCGATTTTGTGTTTTATACCCGATTTAGACATGTCTGTCCGTCTGTCTGTCCGTCTGTCTGTAAACAGTTTTTGTATTGAAGGAGTTGAGCTATCTTGACGAAATTTGGTATTCGTGCTCACGGGGACATGAGTAAGGACAAGTTCAAGAATGGACCCGATCGGACCATTTTTAGGGGTACCTCCAGTACTAGGGTCTGTTACGAAAACAACAAAAACTGCTCTAAAATCGGAGTTTTTCAAAATACTTTGATGAAATTTGGTATTTGAACATGTTTAAAGACAATTACTATGAATTTAAAAAATTTGAAAAGTGGGCGTGGCAGAAGGGCGTTTTTCGAATATTCTCTCCTACACCCGAATCAAAGGATTGAACAAATTGGACTTAGCCTTGTAGCTTAAGCATCCTTAAAAATTTTCCTTGTCGGTCCTTTTAAGGGTCCTCCGTCTGGTCTGTCAAAAAATTTTCCCTTGAATTTTCGAAAAGTTCAATCTTAGATTATTAGGGTATTTACCTCCGATAGATTCAAAAAAATTGAAAAGTGGCCCAAAGGGCATTTTCATAAAGTTCAACAAAATGGTATTGGGCCCTATTGCCTAAACACCCTTGTATTAAAAATTAATTTGAAAATGGTCTGTGCGGGATTATTGTCATGTGATTAACAAGTTGGGTTATTTGGGCGGCTGGCTCAATTGGGCCTTTTGAAATTTCTTGATTCGATTTCAAATTGACCTTTGGTTATGTTTGGGCGCGCATTCTTTGGTATGGCGGTTTTGTTAATTTACTTGGTTTGGGCTTGATTTGGGCGCTGAATTTGGGCTCAATTTGGGCCCATTTCGTTTGATTTTTGGGCTTTGGGATTTGGGCCTGCATTTTTAGGGTAATATCAGCCCTTTTAAGGATGGTATCGTTTAAGTTATCGTTTTCTGATTGGGCCCTAATCGCGATTTTTATAAGTTTTTGGTTGCTCCATTTGCTAAATGGTAAGAATTTTGCCAAACGGCCAAAATATTATGGTCTTAAACATTTTGGCTCTATTTTCGTATTTAATTTTCGTTCATATTCATATTCCTGCAAAGATCTTTACTTCTTAAATATTCAAATCATATCTTTTAACCAATGAAGGCAAACTTTCCGAGAACATATCTACATGTATATTGTATTTCTATTGGAGCTACGTATTAAAATTATTTCCCTGTGTTTCTATTACAGAAATTTATTTCGGCATTTATGATTAGCTTGTACCAAACCCAAGCTAAAGGGTAAGCGATTTTCAAAACAGAAATAACCTGCGTTGCATTGGCATCCCATAAACATTTCGGACCTTTTTTATCGATTATTCTCTGTCGGGTATACCGTTTGTTGCTGTGTGTACTCCAAAAGTCGAGATTGACCATACAAAAATTTATATAATGAATGATACTACCAGGAGATTGGAAAGACATTGCCGTCCGCTCTGCTCTGTTTTGTTTGTATACAGTTTTCACAAGGTTGAGCTATTTGAGAAATTTGTGGTATGCACTCAGCCAATGAGTAAGAACAGGCGAGAATACCCATTTCGGCCATTTTGGGGTATCCGCTGGGCTGACGAAACCCAAAAACGGAGTTTCAGATATTTCAATAAATTTTCATTTAACAAATTTGGCAAGTATGGTCCAAAAATTGGAAATGGCGTGCAGAAGGGCTTTTCGAATTTTTTTCTACCTCGAAATACAAATGGACTCGAACGAAAGCTGTAGGAGCTTTTTGTATCCATTCCAAAATTTCTGATCGAACATAAAATACCTATTCAGGGCCTTCAGAAAATCCAAAACGGCCCAAGTTCAATTTAGAGGTAATGGTCCATTGCCGTTAATGGCCATGTTGTCCTTTTCTTGTTTTGTAAAGTTTTCTTTTTATGAAGGCCCCTAACGTGCGATTTTGAAAAGTGCTAGCTTGGAACATTACAATCCGTTTCGTTGCGGAATCGAACCCGGACTGGGATCAAAAGAAAAACAGCCCAAATGGACTTTCGGAATATTTGAATGAAGTTTAAATTGGCCAGTATTAAGTCTATTAAAAAAAATTCATCAAATTGGCGTGGCAAAGAGCTTTCAAATAAATTCAAAAGTGGTATATCCCTTAAGCCATAAATTGAAACATTTTCTTAAGGCCTATTTTTTGGCTCGAAAAAAATTATTTAAATGTGTTTCTGTGTCGGGTATTTTTTCGAATCCCCTTACTTTTACCCAGCGAAGCAGGTATATTGGGTGCGAATCGCAACAGCCAGAACTAACTGTTGATTTCATATATTTTCTTCTTGATCGGATTCAAACAAATTATTTATAATGTCCTTCCGTTGTGTGTCCTGGTCGACTCCTGAAACGCTGGCCACAAGTCAAATTTAGTAGGTAATTGGTCGTATGTCCTTATTAGGAGAATCGGCCATTGCCGACAATAGGGGTTTTCGTGATTTGTAAAAAGGTAAGCTTTAAATTCCACAAGTGAAGCGATTAATTGTGGAAAAAATGTATGTGCCTGGAACCACCCAAAATCGAATTTTTCGTAACTTCCGAAAAGGGAAATTCAAATTCCTGGTTGACCAAGGGATTAAAAGTGTAAAAAAAGGGCAGCCACCCCACAAATGAGATTTTTCGAACTTCGAAGTAAAAGGTTGAGCTTCAATTCCAAATTTGAGCAACAATTGAAATGAGAAAGAAACTTGCGGCGGCCATGAGAATGGAGATTTTTAACATTGTGCAAAAGTCGGACTTTGTAGTTCAAAGCGGCTTAAAACCTTAGCATTCCTTTTTTATTTCGTTTAGCTTAGTTAAAGAAAATAATTTAACTGTTTTCTTTCAGAAATGTCGGAAATGAAATATCCATCCTGTGTTAACACCCTTACTTTTTATACCCAGCGTAAGCAGGGTATATTCGTTTTTGTGCAATCTTGAACAGGAGAATAAGCTCCGGACTATTGAAAATATATATAAAATGATAGGTCAAAAACAGATTAGATGTCCGCCTCTTCTGTCCGGTCTGTCCGTTTGTCGTCCGTCCGTGGTGGATCTCCTCCGAAACGGTGGACCAATCAAGCGAAATTTGAACAGGTAATCGGGATCGAGTATGATCCATAGTAAAAATGGAGACTTCCGCCCACTGCCACGCCACAAATTAATTGTTTTCAGAAAATTTGTAATTGTCCCGTAAAAGCTTTGAATTTGGAATGGGTACTAGAATAAGTTGTCCGGCAAAAAATGGGCCCGCTGAGCCACGCCCACAAATCAATTTTTCGTAACTTTGAAGTAAAAGGCGTAGAAGTTCAAATTCGCAACATAGGTTGCCAAGGCATTATGTGAAAAATTTATGGCCGCCCACTGCCACGCCCACAAATAGAGATTTTCGTAACTTCGAAGTAAAAGGCGTTATGAGCTTCAAATTCGCAACATAGGTTACCAAGGCAAATGAAAGGTGTAGGAAAATTTATGGCCGCCCACTGCCACGCCCACAAATGGAGATTTTTTGTAACTTCGAATGGTGAGCTCAATTAATGTTCCGGATAAAGTTGGAAAAAATTTTATGGGCTTGCCGCCAAATAGATTTTCTAACTGAATTAAACGTAAAGTTCAATTGCAAAAGGTTACCACGAATGAAAAAATTATTGCGCCCCCATGCCACGCCCACAATGAATTTTCACTTCAGTTGAAATGCTCAAACGCCAACATAGTTCCACATGAAATTGAATTTTCCCCATCCGTGTTAAAATGCCCGAACACATCCAGATTTCCACTTTTTATGTTTGTCATGGACAAATACTTTTTATATTACGCTGCAGAAGGCCCACTCACTCGCTCACTGGCAGACATTGTGCAGAGTGCACCCGTCTATGAGACAAGGAAATAATGTACAATACTTACTTTCAGTTGGGAAAAAATAAACGCCGTAAATGCCGGATAGATGACTCAGGGAAAGCAAGGACGGGTGGCAAAAAATGGGCCCGAAAAATTTGCAACTGCAATTTGGCATTGGCAACAGTAAATTGAAAGCAAACTCAGCGAAAAATCCTTGAGGGCACATTTGCCTGCATTTTATTTTAAGTTCATTCAGATGTGTTAATATTCCGCTGAAGTCTATAAATGCAAGAGTTCCTAGCCTGTTGCCTGCTGCTTGATACTAACTGTCCGCTTGAATGTGTGGCATGGCAAATATTTTTATGCAATGGCCCCATACAGCACTCTTCTATCAGCGCAGCCATGTGGTTGAGCGTGTAGGGTGCTACCATGCAATGCCATTGCCAAAATAAACGTAGGTATGCATTTCTTTCATCTCCCTGTCTCTGTCTCTCTTTTCGCTTCGTTTGCTTTCCTTTTTCATTTTTATTTTATTTCCATTTTCACTTTTTACTTTTATTTTTTTACCTGTCGTAAATCCGACATCGCGGCCAAAGTCAGTCAGTGAGGCTAATTGTGTGCGCTATTCACTCTTGTAGGATTGCCAACCGGTTCGGCTCAGTTGGGTTCGGTTTGGGTGGTTTGTCAGTATTTCACAGTCAAACAAGGAAGTCATTACTACTGAATTTCACCGATTCCAAGTGCATTATGGCAGTTTATTGGTGAAATTTTCATTTCCTTTCATTCCCTTAACTATTCATTTGAATTATTCGGAAATTTCAGCTTAACAATCGAGGAAATGTGGGGCATTTGTTCTGAAGCCAAGTTAAAACATGTAGCAATAAGCAGTCAACCAGGCAAGACAGTGAGCAGCCATGGTAGCAAAGTTCGTTGCGAATCCTTTGATGTATACAATTGGAAATGTTGGAATTGTCCGAATTGCTGATTGTGATTGTAGAATGCAGAGAATTATAATAACAAAATAACGGAAAAAAGTACGAAGAATTAAAAACTTATTTCGTGAGCTCAACGGTAAAACATCGGAGAAAGAATCGATGCCGATTCCAGGTCCGAAAACTCATCGTAGACTAAAGAAAGAAAATAATTGTATATATATATTTTTTTCAGAAAAAATTGGATAATTTGCATAACTATCCTTTTATACCCAGCGTAAGCGACACCCGTCGGTTTTTATACCCGACACACCCTGTGTCGAGGGTATATTGCGTTTGTGTGATTGTGTGTAACACCCAGTCCCAGTCGAGATAGGTCATACAAAATATATATAGAAATGATCAGCGTCACCAGGAGATTCGATTTAGACATGTCCGTATTTCTGTCCGTCTGTCTGTCCGTCTGTCTGTTTGTATACAGTTTTCTTACCGAAGGAGTTGAGCTATCTTGACGAAATTTGGAGAATGGACCCGATCCGACCATTTTTAACGCTTTCGGGACGGGGTTTTATTTTGAATTCCGGAATAGCTATGAACAGATGAAGCGGGCTTCACCGACGAAACGCGCACAAATTTGTGCATGCACGGAAATGTCAATTTTTTTATATCAAAGAACATTGAAGCATCAGTTTTTGGGACAAATAACGTTGCTCTTGCGCACAAAATAAAAGAAATACAACTGTTTGAAATTTGGTGGGACGTATGATCCCAGTAGTCCGGAAAGGGTTAAGGGTACCTCTAGTACTAGGGTATGAAAATCACAAAAACTGCTCCAAAACCGGATTTTTTCAAAATATTTTGATGAATTTTGATAGTTGAACATATTTGAAGTCAAGTTATTCAATTTCGAAAACTTGGAAAAGTGGGCTTGGCCGAAGGGCATTTTTCGAATTTGGCTTCCTATACCCGAAATTCAAATGGGACTTGAACAAAATTTGGCAGTTATGCTTCCTTTGTAGCCATAAACATCCTCTCCAAAAGGTCCATTATTGAGGGTACCTCCAGTACTAGGGTCTGTCACAAAAATCTCAAAACTGCCCCAAAATCGGAGATATTCCACTGAAACTTCGAATTTGAGCGTATATTAAGGCCTCCGATTAGAATTAAAAAAAATTGTAAAAGTGGGCGTGGCAAAAGGGCGGTTTTCATTAAGAAATTTAACAAAAGTCGGTATTTGGGGCCCATAAAAGCCTTAAACACCTCTTGATATTAAAAATTATTCTAACATGTGTTTCTGTCCCAACAAGCAAAGTAAGGAAATATGACCAGCGCTAGGTCCATTCGACCTATTTTGGTTATGTTTTACCTATTTTTGACCAAATTTCTGCCTTAAAAATACCCTAACTTAAAAGTAATTTTTACAAGGTCGAAATTACCGAAATTCAACCTATGTCACGGCTTAAAAGTCAATGTGACTTTAAAGATTATTTTAGGTCGAAAATAAGTAATCAACGGAACTTAGTTAGACCTTAAAGAAGATCCACACCAATGCAAGAGTCCTTGCTAATTAATTTGTAAATGCGCATACCATATCCTCAAGAACAAGGCCGGCGTTAGTGGTGGGTACGGTTGGTAGTGCTACCCACTTGAAAAATTTCTATGTGGGTAAATACCCACCTGAAAAAGTAGCTTCCCTGCAGTAATGAAATGTTTTCGGTGTAAAATGGACCGGACCTGGGTGAGTCCATATAGGACCGACCTGAAAATGATATGCACCGCGACCGACCCGGGGTGAGTCTCAATTGGACTCACCATCGTCTAGTCCAAAAATAAGCGTAGGTGGGGTGAGTTCGTATAAACTTGTACTTATTGTTGTCTGTTTTAAGTCCTCAATCTGATCGTTGTGCTACCAAAGGCAAGTTAGCTTGATGGTTAAGACTCTCGCTTCGCAACCGAGAGGGTGGGAGTTCAAGCCCTTGCTCGTTTTAGAAAGAATTTTTTTTTTTCAATTACCTAAGATTTTTTTATGTTCATATTTAATTTTTTTTTTTAACTTGAAAAAAAAGTAGTTTTTTACATGTTAATTGTTTTTTAATATTTATTTTTCAAGAATTTTTTTTCTGTGAAAGTGAAAAATTCTTTACGCACGTTTCCCAAAAACTTGAGCAACCAAACACTCAAGTCAGCGTTTTGATCAAAGCATTAAACTTGCTTGTTTAGCGTAATGGTTAAGACACCAATTTACCAACCCAGAGTTCTGCGGTTCGAAGCTCGGCCGAGGCGGGCAAATCAAAAAGGAAATTATATAATGTTGTGTAACAAAAAGGTTTAAAAAAACAAAAAAGGCAAAATAAACAAAATAAGAAAAAAATTTTTTCATTTTTCATAACAAAATAAATATTAAAAAAAAAAACTCACCCTCATTTAAGGCCATATGGACCCACCCACAACCGACCCTAAAAGCTTTGAAAATGGACCGGTTGTTTTTCAATGACAGCGCTGTGGAAAAACGGGTGAGTTGAACGTATGAAAACGCGACCGGTCCTCACCTCTTTTGGACCGACCCCGGGTCGACCCGGCCTGCGAAAACCTAATATATCTTTTGGTACTCAGTATCAAAAGTAAGTTCAATCAATTGGTGGTGGCAAGGGATGTCAGTTGGAAAAAAATCGATGTATTTCTTCGATACGATACAATTTATGTAGATATACACAAGTCATGTAGGTCTATAGCATCTTAAAAATAAAATTTCCTTTCAAGTTGCGCCTATCAAACAATAAAAATATAATTTTACATATACTCGTCAATTTTCCAATAATAAATTATGTGTGCTTTATTAAATAAAGTTTATTTAGCAAGGTGCCAACTTTTACAATAATAATAATTTGCTAGCTTTATTTCCAAATAAGGACAAATTTTATGCAGACGCATATGAATGCATATTGAAATGCAAAACATTTAGGTGGGCGTGGCAAAGAGGTGGTTTTCAAAAAGAAACTGAACAGAATTTAGTATATGGGGCCCCTTATGGCCTTAAAAATCTCTTGAATAATCTCTCTTAATGGTCCTGGTTTTGGGGCGTGTTAAAAAATTATTTTAACACACTCAAAAGACAGAACTACTACTTGCTTGCTATAAACTATAGCAACGGTGTTATTACTGCATTTGCTATATTTTATATGAATTTCAGCTGGCGAAATGTCTTGATTTCAAACAAACATAGCCAACATAGCTTTAGTTTGTTAGTAAATGAATATAGCTGTAGGATAAAGATTTTAATGCATCTGCGGGTAACCAGCGGCGCAAATGTACGTTACGGAATCCAATACTTGTCCAATACTTAGCAGTCAGTATGCCAGAAAGAATCGATTACAAAGTTAATTACTTTTACATAAGCATGGCCGCTTTGTAATCAGCTCCCTTTACGAACTTATTTACCTGTAACCAAAAAAGTATTCCGCTGCCGAATACTTGTCGAGCGTTTGCTACACTGAGCGAACGTAACCATGATTTTTTGAAAAGGGCGCATTGTTATTCACAGTGCTTTTGATTTTCGAGCAGAACAAAAATTTCAAAAGAAAAATGGTTGAGTCAACAACATTTTTGGTTGAATTGAAAGGAAATATGTTTAATTACATTTCTTTTCGTTCGGTATAATTCTCATTTGTTTTATAAAATAAGACATATAAGATATGTATTATTCTTAGAACTTTTTAAGCATTGCGAAAGCAGTCACCAAAACGGAGTGACGAAATCGGATGAAGTCCATCCGATGGCTATTTTTTGGGTCATGTTCTGCAGAGTGCTCTGTGGCCATTTGCTTTGAACGTTTATTAATTTTTTTTTGACATTTCTTCTTGTATAGGTATTTTTTTTTGAATTTTTTTAAATAATATCTTGTCATTTCAACTACTATGTCCGTGGTTGGTTCAACAATTTAAATTTAAATCCATTTTTGAAAATTATCATTTCAATTCAACCTGAAACATAGTTGATTCAAAAGGAAAATCTTTATTTTTTTCAACAAGAAAAATTGTTAAAATTAAAAATATTCCTTGTTGAAGCCGTTTTGTATGTTTTTCCTTTTGATTTAACCAGTTTTCTGGTTGATTTTTTTCTCTGTGTACATTATAGTGCTTTAGTATCTCAATAGAAAAGTTTGCATCTAGACCTGGCGTGGCTCAGTGGGCGGAGTGCGTGGCCAAGAATCCGAAGTGCTCTCCCGCTCTCTGCTATGCCTTGAAATGTGCTGTCATTTTCGCCATGCTCGCTTATATCTACTCTTCCCTGTTTGCTTTAACTTCGCATTCTGATCAATTACCCCATAAGGGTTCGATAGCTCAGTGGTGCAAATTGTGACTCGACAGTCGAGAGGTTCGGGGTTCGATCCATGTTGGCAGCGAGAATATATCCTCAATTTTTTGTTTTTACTTTTTTTTTATAATTTAAAGTTTTGTTTTTGTTCAAAGTTCAGTTGTTTGGGCAGACAAAAATGTTCTCCTAAATTTTAAAGGTTTTATTATTATTATCTTTTTTCTTTTGTAATATGTTCATTTTCAAGTAAAAAATTTTTGGAGTGAAAAAATTCTTTAAGCACGTTTACCAAGATCTGGGCAACCATAAACTGAACTGAGGATTTTGACCAAGACATTAAATTCGTTCTTTTAGCGTAATGGTTAAGAGTTTCGCCCAGAAAACTGGAGGTTAGCGGTTCGAGTCACGGTGGAGGCGAGAAAATTATAAAGGCGAGAGATATAAGAGAAAGAAGATTTAAAATAAAAAATAGATAAACAAGAAAAAAATATAATAATTAATAAAAACAAGTAAAGAAGTTTACATCGGCTAAGCCGATTGCACACATACCTTTTCCTCAGCCTGAAATATGTTAAAACATTACCTTAACAAAAATTCCTGCCGTTTTCGTTGTTCTAGCTTGGATATCTATTTATACCTTATCTGTACTTCGATTTAGCTTCTAAAACTCGAGATTATTATTAAGCACAAAATTTTCGCGGATGGTGGGCATGGTCAAGTTTTAACCGTTAGAGGACATTTTGTCTAGCTGCGAAATACTCAATCCAAAATAGTGAAAATAAAATTTTTGCGAATTTCGCGAATGGTGGTCATGGTCAAATTTTAACCGTTAGAGGACATTTTGTCTAGCTGCGAAATACTCCATTGAAAATAGTGAAAATAAAATTTTTGCGAATTTCGCGAATGGTGGTCATGGTCAAATTTTAACCGTTAGAGGACATTTTGTCTAGCTGCGAAATACTCAATTCAAAATAGTAAAAATAAAATTTTTGCGAATTTCGCGAATGGTGGTCATGGTCAAAATTTAACCGTTAGAGGACATTTTGTCTAGCTGCGAAAACCTCAATTCAAAATAGTGAAAACCAAATTTTTGCGAATTTCGCGAATGGTGGTCATGGTCAAAATTTAACCATAAGTGACGACTTTATTTGGGGGCAAAATACACAACCAGAACAAGCAAAAAAAAAAAATCATTTTTGTATTCAGATATGAGAATAAGAGAAAGAGTGTTTTTTTTCTAATGTGTAGGATGATGACCATAGTTATAGCGATGTCGCAATTTTTTTCCAGCGAAAGCTTAAGTCTACATAGTAGCTATACACACACCAAATTTCAATAAGCTGGGATGTATAGTAAAAAAGTTATTCACGAAAAACGTTAAAAATCGTGATTTTTGAAACTTCTGAACCACTTCCCACGACCCAAGAAGGGACTTTGAAAAAAATTTGTATGCAGTTTTTCGGACATTTACCTGGTTCAAGTCCATGCCAAATTTCAATATGATATCTTTCATGGCTTAGGAGTAAATTACGAAAAACTAAAGTGTGACCGACAGACAGACAGACAGACAGACAGACAGACAGACAGACAGACAGACAGACAGACAGACAGACAGACAGACAGACAGACATGGCTAGATCGACTCCTCTTGTCACCCTGATCAAGAATATATATATATGTCTATATCTATCGCTACTCCTTTGGCATGTTACATACTCCGAGCCAAACTTAATATACCCTTTCCTTCGGAAAAGGTATAAAAATAAATAAAAAAATCAAACTGCTATTGGTGTAGCACGGGCTATATTAAATTATAGCAATAGCAGCTATTAAAGTTTCGTATAAAATATAGCAGATGCAGTAACAAAAATCTGCTATCCTATTTTCTACTATTGTTATAGCATTTAGCGCTAATAAAATATAGCACATGGTACTATAATTTTTTTCAGTGCATGTGTCAGGCTCACCTGACTATAACACCCTAACTTGTTAATAATGAAAATATTCTTAGGCCCGTTTTCTGAATAACCGGTTAAACCTTAACTACCCGTTGTCTTAACAATAAACAAAATTTCGTTTTCTCAAAATACAATTAAGGTACAAGCCTTAACCGACGCTCATCTTCCGATTAAATTTATTTGTAAGAAACAGCTGGCGTTTAGATCTAGTAGGTTTGTTATGGAATATTTTAGAAATTAAAACTTTGCAGTCGTTTTGACATTTGGAAACATATTATGTTTTGTGAACGCGTTGCCAACTTATCGCTTTTTAGCCAGAACTCAACAATTGGACATTGAGGAAACGAAATTGCTTCACTGACACTTTTAACCATTCGATTAGTTTAACTGCCGGTAAGTTAATCTAAACTTTAACCGGACATTCAGAAAACGGGCCTTAATGGTTAAAATGTTAACTTTATGTATGTACGTGCATACTCATAGATATGAAATTGAAGTTGAAATATCTCGATTGCTCTTGTTTTTCTCATGCAAGCACGAGTCTCCTTCTATCTTCTTGAAAATTATTTAACCCAGCAAACAATATGAGCGTTTTTGGACATTTCTTGTACACTTTTTGTGGATTTTTTTATGAGAATTCATCGCCATAATGTGCACGAAAAAGAGTCCGAAATAAGCGTATTTTCTATGAAAACGCTCGCACTTTATGTGGATATTTTATGAGCCTAATATGACTCTTTTTAGACGCAAATAAAAGTGCTTACACCTTCCTAATGAAGCACATAAAAACCTCATAAAAAGCACTTCAAAGATACTTTTCTAAGCACTTGCAAGGCTACTGAATGGGCTCCTAAATGGCTCTTTTAACTCACATATTGAAGTGCAGATTTAATTGCAAAAAGTGCACTAAACTATGCACTAAACTGTGCACTAATCTGTGCACTTTAGAAAGAAACGAAATTATATAAATTTAAATAAATCTATATTTTCAATATTAAAAAAAAAACGTCAACATTTGACGATTTCGATTTCTATGGGATGCCGGTTATTCTTTTATTAATTTTATATGATATTTTTGAAAAATTTGAATAAATCAAAGGTATTTGATTGAGTTAAGCTGGCATGAAGACTAAAACCGTACCACACCATTGTGCAAATGCGACAGATTTTGACATAGTAGTGGTATTCAAGCGGCTGTGGAAATTGAAGTGTGCAAATTTTGCCCTTTTGGTTGAACGACCCTGCGGAGAACGAGTGCAAAACTGGTGCGATAACATGGCCCAAATTTTGTCCATCAAAATCGATGTGCAATATTTACCCGTCCGCGGAGGGTGCAAAAATTGCACACCTGCTTGAATCCCACTAGTATTTGTATTTTTCTTCTATCAAAATCTCTCGCAGTTGCACAATCTCGAAGCACGGTAACAGCTTTCTGTAAAATTGGGCAGTTTTGGGCAGTATGGCAAAGACCTAATATATTGGAGAATTGAAAATTTAAAATTAAAGTTCCTAAACCGAGTTGTTGGCTACGACCCTAAATAACAAAAATTATAGAGGCATGCTCTAGAAATCGAATCCGAATAAAAAAAATTTCGAAATCAATGTGATTTGAATAGAAATTTAAGCTATTTCGCACTTTTATGGGGATTCGATTTCTGAGGCATAATTTTGCTTAATTTAGTTTTCCTCACTCTGTAAATATTCCTTAAATTCAAAGCAGTGAAGTTCATAGTTGCATCTCTTTATTAATATAGATTTCACAGTCTCAATTTTCATTTGGGAGTTTTCAAAAGTCCTTTCAGTTAGGGCATTTCAACCCGTTGAGTTCGAATTAAATTAAATTATTGCCAATAATTGACTAGTGTTAAAGGCCTCAAAGGGCTACCGCAAATAGAATCTTTTTGATTTGCATGGCGCAGCGCCTAAAAAACAGAACACCTCTGCTAAAAATAGATATGGTGGTCTCCGTAACCATAATGTCAAAAGAAGTAAACAGAAAAACGACTTCAATAAAAAACAAGTAAGGGTGTTATAGTCAGGTGAGCCTGACAATAGAATACCCGACACAGACACACATGTTCAAATAATTTTAATATCAAGAGGTGTTCAAGGCCATAAGGTGCCCAATACACCGACTTTTGTTAAATTTCTTTATGAAAACTTCCCCTTTTCCACGCCCACTTTTCCATTTTTTTGCAATTCTAATCGGAGGCCTAAATATACGGTCAAATTCTAAGTTTCATTGAAATATTTTGAAAAAGTCCGATTTTGAGGCAGTTTTGGGATTTTTGTGACAGAACCTAGTACTGGAGGTACCCTCAATAATGGACCGACCAAGGAAATTTTTTGGGAGGATGTTTATGGCTCCAAAAAAGCATAAGTGCCAATTTTCGTTCAAGTCCCATTTGAATTTCGGGTGTAGAGGACAATTTTCGAAAAACGCCCTTCTGCCACACCCACTCTTCAAATTTTTGGAAATCACATTTTGTCAAAATATCTTGAAAAACTTTGTTATACCCGACACACTCTGGGCATATTGCGTTTGTGTGGTTGTGTGTAACACCCAGAACCAGTCGAGATAGACCATACGAAATATATATAGAAATGATCAGCGTCACCAGGAGATTCCATTTAGACATGTCCGTCTGTCTGTCAGTCTGTCTGTCAGTCTGTCTGTCAGTCTGTCTGTCAGTCTGTCTGTCAGTCTGTCTGTCAGTCTGTCTGTCAGTCTGTCTGTCAGTCTGTCTGTCAGTCTGTCTGTCTGTCAGTCTGTCTGTCAGTCTGTCTGTCAGTCTGTCTGTCAGTCTGTCTGTCAGTCTGTCTGTCAGTCTGTCTGTCAGTCTGTCTGTCAGTCTGTCTGTCTGTCAGTCTGTCTGTCAGTCTGTCTGACAGTCTGTCTGTCAGTCTGTCTGTCAGTCTGTCTGTCAATCTGTATGTCCGTCTGTCTGTCCGTCTGTTTGTATACAGTTTTCTTATCGAAGGAGTTGAGCTATCTTTGAAAGAAAAAAATAAATTTGGTGTGCGTACTTACGGGGACAATAGTAAGAACAAGTTTGAGAATGGAACCAAACGGACCATTTTTAGGGGTACCTCCAGTACTAGGGTCTGTTACGAAAATCACAGAAATTTTCAAAATCCTCAAGGGGCAGGTGGACCACGAATATGACGTGGTGAAATATATTCCGCCCAATCGTGGAGAATGCCCCTTTCTATATTGTTATATAAAATATTTTAAATTGCAGGGGATCACAAATTTAATTAGACGGAATTATGTATATAATTCAATGCAATTACATATTACATTGCAGGCGATTAGATATTTAATTGAACGAAATTTTATATGTAATTGAATTTATTTTTTTATCATTTGATACAATTACATATATAATTGCAGGTAATGAAAAATATAATTGGACGTAATTATGAAAATATAATTACATTATACCCAATTACATATGTAATGCCTCCAAAATATAATTGGGTATGTGTTATTTTTTCTCTGCGTGTAGTTACTTTTGTTTTTGTATATCTGTAACTAGTTCCTTATTTGTGGAAGGAACTGTACCTGTACCTAGGTATAAAAAAGAATGAACAGTTATAACAATGTTACATTGAATTTACCATTTTGCCGGACCTTGAATCTAGAAGAATAAAGAGATAACGCGCCGCATGAATTTTTTTTCTATTCGTTTACTTTCCGTGAAGGAAAAAATAATTTTCAAAATTTATTTCCGTAGTCAAAACATCAGATCCGTTTAGTTGAGAGCACATTTTTGTTTGATCGCATAAGAGGAAAACCATTGGTATCTAATAAGTGATTTCATTTAATCATTTAGGAAACAATTAAACCAACGGCCATTGTTGTGAAATTCAGTTAAAAACAATTGAAGTTCTATGATTCATGAATATGACCAGGGCCAAAGGAAATACGCACGAAAAAATCGAGCTTAAACGCTCAGATAAGCATAAAAAAATGAGATCATATGTATTATGCTAGTAAATTTGCTTGAAAAAACATCCGATATTTGGGACATTCAACGTGATGCGGACACCGACAATAGGGTCATGTTTTGAAAATTCTTAATATTTGGATCAACTGTACCTCTAGAGAATATGAGTTAGAGGGCACAACGTTTTCGTGTAGTACACTTGATTTTCGAGATGTAGGCTTTTAAATATTAACAAAATGTCAAATATGTTTTTTCCATGCAATATTTCGAGTTTTAAAAAATCTGAAAAGTGAAAAGTAAAGATTTGTATAGAAAATTTATTGAGCTATCAAAAATAAAATTAATGTGCAGAGTCCAAAACGAAACGAAAAGGTTGGCTGTGTCATGAACGAAAGTTGGCACTTATGCTTTTTCTACTTAGGGCCGTTTTCTCATATTTTTTTATCTGTAAGGTAAATAATCCTGATGATTATTTCTTACAAATTTTGTTAATAAGTCAAAGAAATTTACATTTAACTGGCATATAGAGCTCAAAAGTAGAATGAGAAAACGGCCCTTATATTTAGTCATAAACATCCTTTACAAAAATTTTCTGATCGATTCATTACACTGTGCTAGTTTTAACAAGTAAGTGTGTTAAAGTCAGGCAAGCCTGACAATAAAATACCCGACACAGACACCGATGTTCAAATAATTTTTAAACATGTTTAAATATCAAATTTCATCAAAACATCTTGAAAAACTCAGATTTTAGAGCAATTTTTGTGATTATCGTAATAGACCCTAGTACTGGAGGTACCCCTAAAAATTGTTCGATTGGGTCCATTCTCAAACCTGTTCTTACCCATGTGCCTCTGAGTACGCTTACCAAATTTCGTCAAGATGGCTCAACTCCTTCGATAAGAAAACTGTATACAAACAGACAAACGGACAGACAGACGGACAGACGGACGGACAGACAGACGGACATGTCTAAATCGAATCTCCTGGTGACTCTGATCATTTCTATATATATTTTGTATGGTCTATCTCGACTGGTTCTGGGTGTTACACACAACCACACAAACGCGATATACCCTCGACACAGAGTGTGTCGGGTATAAAAACCGACAGATAACTTTCATATCCAGAAATGATAACTTAAATACGCTGGATACAATATTGATATTTTTTTTTTGGGATTTGCTCTGTTAAAGGAGATGTTCGCGTTTAAAGGTTGATCCCTAAAGTATGCAAGCATAATTTCGTTTTTTAATTAATTTACTTGCCCCAAAATACCGGGTTTGAACTTAAAAACTCTCAGTTGCTGGTCATTAGCTTTCCCATTGCGTCGTCTTGTCAAATAACATAACAGCTCTTAGGGTCGTAGTCTTCAACTCGATTTAAAAGCTTCGAAAGTTTAAATTTTTGATTATCTTCTTTAATTCCACATGCCAGTTTAACTAAATCAAAAACCTTTGTTATATATAAATTTTTTTTTCAAAAATTTTCATATCAAATTAATAAGCCTGGTTTAAACTCTCCTGAAGACTATCATTTGAGAGTTTAAAACTCCAAAAAAAATTTTAACTAGGTTGACGACTGTGAGCCTTAAAGTTTTTTTTTTTAAATAGTTTCTTTAAACTGAAAAAAATATATTTAAAAAAAAATCGAACATCAATAATTTTACTTCCTCTTAAAGTATGCTTCACTTTCTTCATAAATGTGATGAAATTAAATTGAAAAGAAGCACGTTGCGATTACAACGAAGTTTTGCACAAGAATTCTACTAAATTCATGTAATTAACGTAATGGTCATTATTCCGCTATAAATATACGGCAACATGAACTACATATATACATTTCTTAATGAAGTTTGTCATGATTTTTAAACCGCGGTATCTTAAAAACTAGAGCCAATCTATAAAAAACACAAAAAAAAAAAAAAAAAACCGTCGATGGGACTGAAATCAGCGCCTCAAATTATGTTTATCAGATTGGGCTATGTTGTCGTTAAAAAAAAAAATTCGAGCACACTGTTATTAAGGGTACGTTCACTAGGTACTAGGGTCTATCACAAAAACCCCAAAACCTGGCCCAAAAGCAAAGTTTTTCGAGATGTTTCAATGAAGTTTAGAATTTGAGCGTATATAACAGCCTCCGATAAAATTTCTTAAAACTGGAAAGGTGGGCGTGGCAAAAAGGCTTTTATAAAAATATTGAACAAACATCGGATTGTGAAGCCTTTAATAGCATTTAAAAATCTTCTGAACACCCTGTCTTAATGGTAGTGGTATTGGGAACTGTTTTAAAAAATATTCAAACATGCGTTTCTGTGTCGGCTATTGTATTGTCAGGCTATAATATCCTTATTTGTTATAAATTATTTTGTTTATTTAACATAAAAATGGAATTTCCAATCATAAGCTTAAGTTTTTTTTGACGCTTGTTATGACCAATAAAGCATGCGTCACTTAGCCGCCAATGCCACTGGAACAATTAGATTATGCTTTATATGCTCATAAACAATTTACAACTTATTTTAGGGTATCCACTGTGCTCGGCGAATAGAGAAATTAACTACAACGTCCGACAGTATTCTATAAATTTGAATTTAGTCATTTTTTAAGGTTTCATGTTGACCCTTTTGCATGTGTAAGTATTTTTGCGCCTAACACATTAAGATTTTTTATTCCTGGCGCAGTCTGTGCCGAAGGTATGTTATGTCTATGCTTGTTTGTTTAACGTCCAGGACCATTCGATATCGACCATACAAAATGTGTATAAAATCAAAGTTTAGCGGTACCAGCAGAATAGCTTGATACAGCATACCGTTTTCTTATGCGACTAACTGAGCTTTCGGTGGAGGTCTGACTAGGGATAAATTTGGGCATGAGCCTGATCGGTCTTTTTTCAAAGGTTTCTCCAGTAAAAAGGTCTCTGAGAGATTTTAAAAAATGTTCAAAGATCTCAACATTTCAAGATATTTTGACGAAATATAATATTAACTTATGTATGATACTTAAAATGTCATGTGAAATGTCAGATGAAAATTCAACAGAAAATCAGCCAAAAAAAGTACTTAAACCGCCCCCAATCTATTTGCGCGAGCGGAGCTCGAATGCACTTGTTGCCAAATTAGCTAATTTATTAGGAAATATTTAGCAACTTTCACTTAACATAGTTCCCTTAATTAGGGGTAATATCCATGAAACTAAAATTTAAACAAACACTGAAGATAGTTACCGCAGAGTTATAAAAGAGTTTGAAGGAGCGAATAAGAATTTCTACACACACCAGCTGAAGATTAGCAAAGGTATTACAGTTGTGATCAAAGGTATTTGAGCATATGTTGACACAAACGAAATAAAGAGTGCGCTAGTAGAAAATGGTTTTCATGCAAGATCGGTTTTAAAAATATATTTAACAATGCAAAAATTGCTCCGCCTATGTTTGAAGTTGATCTGTTGCCGGACAATTTAAAGCTTAAAAAAAACGAAATCCATCCGATATATAAATTACAATTCCTGTTGCAACGTAAAATAACGGTAGAAGAGCCACACAAGAGAAATGGTCCTATTTAGGGGATTTATCAGAAGAGCCAGGCTAGATTTTCGCAAGATCCTATTAAGAGGTCTTTTTCTTTGGACTTTGCATCCTATTTAAAGGATTCATTTATATAGGATCTTATATAACTTTTCGGAAGATCCTAACCATAGGAGTTAACAAATTAAAACAATGTAAAAAAATAAAAAATATACATTTTTCATTTAGTTTAAGTTACAAATATAAAAAGTTGAAATGGTTGAAAGTTTTTTGTTTTAATGGGAAAAAAAATTCCAGAAAGAGCTAAAATTTATGCGTTCACATCAAAATAACCCTTAAAGGACAGAATTCGACTTATGAGAATTCAAAATCTCCGGGGCTCAAAAGAATCAGAGACGCATTCTAAAAACAGACACAAAAAGACGCCAAACTGTTTCCAAAGTTATGACCAAACAGTGATTGTTTGGCGTTTTGATACCAGTTGCTGATCTTCATCGAATTAAAACATTTATTTAAAAAACCGAAACGAATAGTACACTCAATTTTCTAAGTGTAGAAATCGTTGTTTTCAAAACTTCAATATTTATAAACCGTTTTTTTTTTTTTTTTTTAGGCACATATATTATTTCATTATTGCAGTTTACCACTGCAATCCCATTAAATAAAAGCTTTAAGTTACAAATATTAGAGTTTGTCACTGTGAAAACATCAACAACAATATTTCGAGCGACTCGGAGCATGACAAAATAAAGCCTTACTTGTACATACATATCCATTAGCAAAAACTGTATTTATGTATTGATGTGTGTGTGTACATACATACATATATACATACATACATTCAAACATATATATTTTAATTTCCCTGAAGCAAATTATATATTGTTGGATTTTATTTCCGCTTAACTTTTTCCTCTGTTTTTGTTTTACTCATTACTTTTCACATTTAATATTTGCTTAGAAGCAAAGAGAGCATACATACATACACGCGTACGAGTATTAAAGTGTAATGGCGTCCAGAATATGAACGCTGGTTACCATGAAGGCTAAAAAGAACCGAAGCAAAGAGACAGGAAGGAAACATTTCGAGGGGCACTACGATTAAATTATGAGCTCGCATGCCATAGCGTCATTTGCTATTGACTGGCGAAGTCATGAAACATGAATGTCGAAGGCAAAACGACGCGGGTATTCGCAGGCATGTTATGTGTATGGAAGCGTGCCCTACTGACTTGAATGCCAGTGAAGAAATTTTCGCTGCACACTTCGAGTCTACGTAAGCCTATTTGCCACGTCATGCGTTCGTGCTTTTTAATTTTCTTCTTCTTGTTTCATTCCGCGCTTTTCCTTTCAATTTTCTTTTTATGTGTTTTCTTTTCGAATGCTTTTCGCGTGACGACAACAAAGCAAGAATACCAAAAACAACAAAGAATGGAATTTAAAAAAGGAAAAGACAAAAAATAGAAACCCGGTAAACATTTTCTATCGCGGAAGGATCTTCCGCGACTAGCCAGCCACGATGTGTTTCTCGTCCGCGCTACCGATCCTTTCATTATCGCGGCAGATGCGCCGTTGTTGAGTACTTGCCGCCCGGTCACCCGGGACTCTTCTGGAATATTGGAATGCAACTCTTCGATAAGAGCAAGCGGCGATACATATTTTGGGCTCAAAAATTTTCAACGATATTTATAATCGTTTGCTTACAAAAAATAAGTTAATATTAAAAAATAAGTATTCATTGATAAATCAATACAAAATTTTTGGTTCTTATGTAATTATACTTTCAAACATTTTTTTAAATGTTTATTTCTCGATTTTGATTCCCCTGCGTGGGATTTGGAACCCGTCAACACCCGTCAAATTGCTCTTCGAGAAGACAGAAATTAGATTTTTTTTGCTAAATGAACAAAAAGCAAAATCGTTACGATCTCTTTCAAACGAGATTTGTGCAAAGCTCGTCCGGATGATGTAGGTATGCAGAATAATTTGAGAATCGCTCGCGTTATGTTCGTCAAAGCAAAAATTTGTTTCTTACATACTCAAGTAGGTATACTTTGTTCATGGAGTTAAGAAAACATCGATTATTGCTCTTCCAGACTTTTAAGAGTCGCGTAGAAATCTTCTTGACGAACGTTCGTCCAAATATCGTCTTAACCCTAGTCCTTATAACCAACTTTTACTACGAGAACGTATAACCAAGTACAGGTGTGGCCAGTAGGAATTTTTTGCAATTTATTTATATTTCGTGGTTATTTCTTCAGGATTTCAACTACCTGGCATAAAGGAAATATATTCAGCTACGTGTAAGTAAAACTTCGTCCAGTTCCGTTGGGCAGAACAGCAATAAAAACCACTTTTCGAGAGCAGAAAAATGAGCGCAGAAGACGCACTCTTTACATGTAAACGTTACTCATGTAAACGGCCAATTTGTTTGCAGCATTCAAGAACTTTGTTTGCATGTGAAATTTGCAACAATAAAGAAATAAAATAAATAATTTAAGTTATAAAAAATAAATATATATAAATAAAAACATACATTTACATTATCTTATAGCAAAAAACAATTGTTTTATTTATGTAGAAAACTTATAAAATTTCACTAAAAGATAGTGGCCACACCTGTACTTGGATATACGTTTATGGGGGTAAAGACTTTGGAGGATCATAGCTCCTCAATGCCTTGACCCAGAACATCAGTTGAGGTGGCAGTCGACGCGGATTACCGTAATATTCTTAGATCCGGAGTTTTATAAAATTACAATAAATGGTTTAGGAGGTACATCACTCCAAAGTGCCCACTGGCCACACTGTACCCGGTTATAAGGACTAGGGTTCATGTTTGCTTGGAAACGTTAAATAAAGCCGTCGACTGTGTGTGTGTTTGTGTGTATGTGTGTGCGAGTCTAACAAAGTCAGAACTTGACACTTGAGCAAGTAAGCGTAAATGATAAGACTAAATATGCGATTTAAACGTAACATTTCCTTTATTTTTTTCATCTATGGCAATGAACAGCGCTTCAGCTTAAGAAAAAAAGAGGATTTGTTATTTTCAAAAGGGAATTTTTGAAATGCTCCTATTCCATTCAGCGTCGATAAATACAGCTTTCCATTTCCTTGCAGTGAATGAGTACTTTTCGGTTGTCCTTGTTTACCTTCCATTTTTCGTTCTTTGTATGCAGCACACGATAAGCGCATAGCGCGTTACGTGCATGAAATTTCTGAAAAACTTTCCAACGCTATGGGAAATGGACAACCAAGATTCTGATCTATCGCAGTAAATATGTAATAAATATGTAAC